>CM031597.1:83299584-83359584 GCA_018398815.1 Conus ventricosus
ATGGAACTGTCACTGGCAATCAGAGAAAGTTTGAAATACGCGAAAGAAAACGAACTAAAATTAAAGCAAAAGGAGAGCACGAATCCATTGTTAAATGGAGCACAACACGACGAATCGTTTTCGTGCATGGCTGAAAAAATGCTAAGTTTCGCCTCGGATTGTGAAAAAGACGAAGGCCAAGGACACGGGCGTGAAGTTCAGCAGCTCAAAGACCTCCTTTTGATTCACATCGAACTTATTCAGCAACAGCAAGAGCTTCTTACAAATAAGGACAAGGAAATTGTTATTCTGAAGAATGAAAAAGACACTGTAAGTTCTGCGTTTAATTGTTGACTTTGTGAGTAAACAGTCTAATTCATGCTTTATTTCTGAAGATCGCAGAGATGGCCGAAGCATATTTCACGCTGGAAGGCTTGTATTGATTGTCACAGTAATTTATGGTGCTGCTGTTTGCAGAAACATTAGTATTTTGTACTGTAATTAGTTTTTTACACCTTGGCTAGTAGCTTATTTCAGTTTACAGAATGCGACATCAAGATGCGTGAGAAATGTCAAATATAGGTCAGTCACTCAACGTGTTCACCTTGCCTGCTTTATTTTAATGTCTATGTAACCGTAACTACAGTCAAGCTATTGTAAGACTTGGCAGCACTTCCTATTCTGAAGGTGATGACTTCTTGTTTGTGTCGTAGCCTAGATTTTGGCGGCCATTAGGTAGGAGATGAAGCGATTTGAAATAGCTTTATAGAATCGTTGTCGTCATTTCGTTTTCATCACATGACCAGTCATGTGATCGTTTTTGGCCAATGTAATTTACAGTCTGTGCTGAATACCACGAAGCGCGACGTCTGCTCGATTTTTGTCCTATTCCATCATTAGACCTGTTTCCTCAGCGTTTAAATCTTACTTTAACATATTCAGATGTTTGTTTGGACAGTCTGATCGACCAATTGACACAATTATCGTAGTTATGCATTCCAGACTGTGATTTTAGCCTGACAGACAGACTGAAAACCCGGAGCAAACGGCAGATCGTCTGCTTGTTAGCACAGACTGAGTATAGACAAGGGCATTGAAGTATTCGTTTTAGCTTGATTTTGGCATACAGATACAATTTGTTATTAAGAATTGCACTTTTACTGGATGATTATCATGCTGAAACTACTAACACAGTTGCTTCTGCCGGTTGGTTTTTGTGTGAGGTGGGGACTATTGCCTATCACTGCAAAGGTAAAAAGTTCCGTACAAGCGAACAATGCTGCAGAGAAAAAAAGCAAAGCGTCTCTCTCTTTTGTGCTATTGATATTTTTCTTAGGCTTCAAATGATAATTTTTTTTCGATGTTGTTTTAGATTTTTTATTTTATTTTTATTTTTTTTACGTATTCTTTGAGCAAGAATGCAGGCCACAGCGAAGTCAACGGCGTGATCATCAGTCGCAAAATTAGGATCAGAAAATGCAGCTGGTTTAGGAGACTGAACTTTCGGTCATATTTGTTGTGTGATTATGCATTATAGCGATTTTGCCGAGCAGGCCTTTTTTTCTTTTTCCTTTTTTTTAAAGACCACCTTCTATGTAACAGGATTTTGGAGGTAGCTCAGCACTTTAGCAGTCATTGCTAATCATTTGCTTGTCGTGAAGGAGACCCTAATTTTATGCCTTGACCACATTTATGTAGTAGTAGTAGTAGTAGTAGGGACTGGCTTCATTAGCCTAGACCTCGCGGTCTATCATGTGTCCCCTCTAAATTTCTTCACTTTTTGGGTCATATGGCATGCTACAATTAATATCTTCATTGCAATCCATCATAGTCATGAAACAATTCTCTAAATTTTGAATCATTATCTAGAAAATTCTTGAAAGTATTAATATCAGGTGCAAATTTAATGGTAGTAGGTATTTCATTCCAGTGGTTAGCAACTCTATAAGAAAATGAAAATTTACGTTGATTAGTGTTACAGTGCTTTATAAAAATCTTTCCTTCAGAGTTTCTAGTACTCGAAGTTTGTGCAACAGAAAAGAATGTCTCAATGTCAATATCATCATAGCCATTAAAGATCTTATAAACTTGAATTAGGTCACCTCTGATCCTTCTTCCCCTCAGCGAGTGCAGATTCAAATATTTCAATCTTTCATTATATGATAAGTTTTTGCAATGCTTCAGCAATTTGGTAGCTCGTCTTTGAACCTTTTCTAACATTATTGATTGACGCTTTAAAAAAGGGCTCCAAATCACATTAGCATACTCCAAATGTGGCCTGACAAAAGCTTTGTATAATTTCAAAAAAGTATCTTTATCTAAATAAGTAAAACTCCTTTTTATGATACCTAACATCTGGTTAGCTTTATTTACCACTCTCTGTAAGTGAGGGTCAAATGACAACCTGCTATCGAAGGTAACACACACAAGTCTTTTTCTTCAGTAAGAGCCACTACTTGGTGATAAACATCATTCTCCATCATTTTATATTCATTATTTTGATTATTATTCCTGACGTGCAATACACCATACTTGGTCATGTTGAAATACAGATTCCACGACTCAGACCACTCTTGCAGTTTGTAGATATCGTTTTGAATACAAGTACTCTTTGATGTACAATTGTAAATCTTAGTATCATCTGCGAATATTTTACATGGACTGACAAGGTTATCTGGTAGATCATTTATAAAAATAGTGAAAAGAACCGGTCCCAGTATACTTCCTTGAGGGAACAGAGCAATTTTCCTTAAATTTCAGTTTACATTTGTCGTTGATGTTATTGGTCCTTTAAAGACATGGCTCCCCATCAAATAAAACATGGGTACTCATTTATCAAAAATACTGTTGTAAAGGACACATTTTTTATGTTTCAGACCCAAAGGATTATCATACAATGTCCAGCAAATACAGGGAAGCATTTCATTTTTAACAACTGTAAGAAGTAAGATGAAGAATAAACCAAGACTGAAAGAAAATTATAGAAAGCAAAGAAGCTTTTCCTTATTGTTGTAATACTACTGTTAAAAATAAAAACCAAACAGCAACCACATGGGCCATTTAGCTTCTTTCATGACATCAGCCATTCTCTTTTGATTTGTTGATGAATCATAAGATCCCCAGCTGAAAAATCCACTATATGAATGAGTTCTCCAGTACTGGCTAGCTTAAGGGTTTTGTGTTCTTGACATCGCACAGATTTCAGACGAAATTCCAAATTCAACTTAGATTGGCTTTCATGGATTCCAGAAATAGAAATGTTTCCAGATTTAATGGACAGAAGACAAACTTGATAGATAGTCATCAATGCCTTCCATTTTGATAATGGATATTATACACATGGAGAGAGGAAAGGAGAAGGAAGTAGCAAGTGCCAAGCACTATGATAACATGGAAATTTTGGGAACTCAGAGTCAGTGACAGCTAGATCTAGATAGGCATTTGATATTGATAGAAATCTCTGGAAAAGTAACTGATGTAAAGAGGGCATATGCTGCATTCTACGTTATCAGTAAAGTTCCTTTGAGTAAGTATATGTCTTTGTTCTGAAAGAAAAGCAGAAACACATTACAAGTCTTTCATCAAAATCACATGGCTACTTTGCATGCTAAAATTTCATTTTAATTATAGTACCACAGTGCTAGTCAGTCATCATGTTCTTCTAAACGTTTGCTACAGTTGGTGAGCACTGTGGTATTTGGTTGCCATGCACAAAGTACCGCAGAAAGCTTTGTGTGATTGATAAATAAATCTGCCCTGATGAAAAAATTTTCATATCTGTTCATTTTGTTGCCACATAAAATTTAAAAAAAAAGAGCAACCCCAGATTCAACTGCAGTCACAAACAGTTATTCAATAAAAAATAAAAAAAGTTGTAAGTATGGATCCACTTATACAAGAAAAGAACACCAGCATTTCTGAAATAGAAACAAAGAAGCACCCCCCCCCCCCCCCCCCCCCCCCCCCCACACACACATGTACAAATCTTGAATTTTGAGTTAATTTACATTTAAACTAGGTTGAGGTGTTATGTTGGAGTTTTTGAGCTTTTCTTTTTCATTGAAATTCCTCATCAATTGTGGTACTTAAATGACATTACCCACATGCTACTTTTTCTGATCCTGCACCCCACAGCCTCATCCTGCACAGCATGGGCAATCCACAAAGACCAGTCAGTGTCAAGTGGTCATGAGGCAATCTACAAGACGGGACACTGCAGTGCACCAGAGTCACTCTGGTAGTATTCGGTGATGCCTGTTCTGATCCAGCATACACAAGACGTCACCTAATAAGGCAAAAATTGATGATAGTAATTGCTCAGTGGAGGACCTAGCATGAGTCCACTCTCTCCGTTACCATATCTGTCCAATGATTAATTAGCATTTAACTTGATGAACTTTGGACATTTCACACAAAGAATTCCTTGTGAAAAGGTATGGCACTTGGCAGGACAAAGCATTGAAGTGTTCTGTGCATTTGTATAAGCTTTTAAATCAGATCAGGTTTTGGATCAAACCTCGCAAGTTTTTTAATATTTTTTTTTATGCTGATCAATGAGTATGGGGATAATGAAGATCATGCTACGGATTTCCTTTCAGGTCTGAGACTGTATGACAAGGCTGTGCTCTACGCATATTTTCATAATATATCCAGGTGTCAAGGAGGCCCGAGAAATATAGACATTTGCAGTGTTGGTCAGGAAATTTGAGCAACGCTGTCAGAGACACATCTGTTAAGTGGATGAAACTTTGTAGTCTCATCTTCACAAATGAGCCCGCAGTAAACTCAGCTATGGGGAGGAGCTGGTCGGGGCAGAAAAATCACTCAATGGCTCTGATGGGAATCAAACCCACAGCCTCCCAGCCAGGATTCCACAAAGCTAACCACTTCACTAGCGCGGACCCACATTTAAGTTTTCTACAAGCTCAGTTGAGCTTAGCAATTATTGTCGTCAGTAGGGCACCTGATAGGTGGTGTTTTGCGTATGTTGTTTCAGAACAGGCACCACTGAACACCGAAGTGACCCAGCAACAGTGCACAGTCTCCTTGGGGACAGGGTGGGATGGGGGGGGGGGGGGGGGTTACCTCATGATGACCTGACATTGGGGACTGCTGCTTGTGGATTGCCAGTGCCAGGGGTGTGTCAGGACTGGTCATGTGGTTATGGATGGGGGACCTGAATGAGCGATATGGATGCAATGCCAATGAAATGACACAGAAAATGAAACAGAAAAAAAAAACAGAAAGAAAGAAAACTGTGAGTCTGCTGAAGATAGGTTGATATGAATGGATTTGTAGGATATTGGGTAAGTTTTGTGCTCATCTTATCTTAGAGATGTTATTGCTGGACCAGAATGAAAGTATACTGTCCCATGTGAAATAACTTGACGTAAAGTGATGTAACTCGGTCTGTCTGCCCAGTCACATCACAAGAATGCCACAGTCTCTTAGGTGACAAACATACTTGTCAACATCAGTCAAGGGATTAATTATGCTAGTGGTAATGCTTTTCTCCAGTAATAGGAAAACATGACCTAGCAGGCTAAAGAAAAAATATGAAATGAAAATATTATATGAAGTAAGGGTTGAATAATGTCCCAGTGAAAACACACACAATGCTAGAGCTAGGAGAATTTCACGAAGATATCTTCAGGCACTCATTTTTGCGTAACGTGATATAATAGTAATTTGAATAACCTACAAAATAAAGTCAGTTTGGAAAGCTCCATGAGACTTTTCATCGTCTACAAGTTTTGAGAATTGGTACTGGAGGACTAGTTCACTCTGTTTCATTATTTTTCTGTTGTCCTTCATACTTTTCCTGTACTTGATATGACTCTAGTAACATGGAACATGTTTCTGATTACCTAGCATTAATTAAATGCCTTAAGGAGTTCAGTTTGGTTCAGTTTATGTTAGTCTGCACATTGGACAGTATCTGGATGCCCAGAACAGATCACTTTGTGATGTTGTAGGCCAGCTGTTCCTCTTCTCTCTCTGTATCTCTCATTTTTTTTCCTACCCCAGGATCCTGCAGTATAGTTTGGGTAAGAGATTGTGGTTTGATGCATTGCCATAAACAGTTCATATCATAGGAACATTTCTGATTTGGTGGAATGCAGAATAAGCTCTGTTTAGTTCAATTATATTTCCTGAGAACTATTGGGCGTTTGTCTAGATGTAGCTGTCATTGACACTGAGTCCCCAACCTTGGCATGTCATCGCAGCATTTGGCACATCACCCTGTTAACCCTTCCACCCACTCATCTCCTCCACCCCCCTCTCTCTTCCCCCCCCACCCCCCCACCCCCCTCTCTCTTCCCCCCCCACCCCCCCCCCACCCCCCTCTCTCTTCCCCCCCCCCCCCCCTCTTAAAAATATCCGTCATTAAAACAGACAGCCTTGAAGATTTTTTGTCAAGATTATCTGTCATCAATAAAATCAGGAGAATGTTCTGTTTTCAGAATCACTGATGACATCTCTTATTCACAACTGTTTTGATTTGGACTGTGATGATTCTTCTTCATCCTGAGACATACATTTCAAAATTTTATTAAAATACCAGCGTACTTGGGATGAAATGAAGATTAAAGAGTGTTTTACTTCTAACTTTCCATTTTGCCTTTCTGCTTTTCAGGGGATTCAGATTTGTAAAACAAAAACAAAACAAAAACAAAGCAAAACATTTTCTTCTTGTTCATTCAGCATTCTAGTTGGTTCCCGGAGATGGTACACTGTGATTAACTTGTCATTTCTTGCATGTGCAGTTATTTTCTCTGTTCTGATTTTATTTTGATAGAAATTTAAGTCAGGTGGAATATATATAAAGCAGATGGAACTATCTGAGTCGTGACATCTGTATACAGACTTTTTGCATGTAACTTTGTGTTGCGATTGGCCAGTGGCCTTCAAATTTCTGGAGTCACTGATGGGTAGTTATTGCTGGTTGCCATTGTCAGATTTTGGCCCCAGTAAAAGTGATACATATAGTTACAAATTATATTGTGGATGGTTGATGTGTATGATAAAATGATGGTTATTTTTTGTTGCTTTGGCACCAATTGAGACAGAAATTGATATTTCAGATGATGAAGCAATGCAGATAATCTAATGAGGGTGAAGATTGCTGGGTAGGTTTGTATGTGTGTAATGATGGCAATGATGATTGTTTTATTTTCAGTTGCTATGGCGCCTGCAGAAGGCAGAGAAGCGGATAGTCCTGTTGAAGCAGAAAGAAGATCTGCTGGAGAAGCAGATTGCAGATCATACAAGAGATGCTACTGTGGCACCAGAAGGGTCAGCTGTCTCAGCATCCCTAGAAAAGAATAAAGCGTAAGAATAAATTTGTATAGTTGTTGTTATGTGTAATTTATTTCATCATTAACTTTTTAGAAAAAAGTAACTCGCTGGCAGGCCATACATTGATGACTAAGAACAAACATTAAAGAAGTTGTTATGTCAACTCTGAGTGAATGACAATTTCAGATAATTGACACTGGTGATTAAGACCAATAAAGATGAACAAGTTGTTAACTGTGAACACAGTGGCAAAGTCTGAATTTGAAAGTGTTGAAAATGCACTGTGACTGTGAGCATAACCTGACCAACAACAGAAACAACTGGCCTGACAGTCAGCTTTGTTGTCTATTACTGAGATGATAATGTAGAGTCCATCCTTAATGATATTACATACGTGATTCAGTAAAAAAACAAAAAAACAACCTGATAGTGCTTTGTCTGCATAATAGTGCTTTGTCTGCATAATAACAATATCTCCTGTTTGTCTATATTAGAGAGAAGACAGAGCAAACCCCGAGCAGGAAGAGGAAGCGACAACAACAGAGTAAACCGGTCCTGCCATCCAAAGTGAAAAAGTACAATACACAGTTGGACAAAACTTCAGAATCGGTAACCTCTGCAGAGCAGGACTCGGATGCTGAAGTCAGTGAAGTTGCTGAAGAAGAGGATACAGAGAATGATGACAGCGATGAAAAGAAGTTGGTGAATGATGTTTCACACACAGAACTGCAAAGAGCAAGTGATGGAGAGAGTGAGGAGATGGAGGAGAAGGGGGAGAAGGAGGACACAGACCCCTATCCAGAACCAGTATTGCGCACAGATCATTTGTACCACGTGTCCTGCTGTGTGGAAGAATTGCAAGAAGAGTCTTTGGATATCCTGGAGGATGTCTCGGAAAAGGACGTGGTCACGGGGGAGCAGGGTGAGTGAAGAATGTTCTTCTTCGGTACACAATTGTAGTAGAAAAAAAAGTTGAGATTAGAATGATGATGGGACCGTTTTGTAATTTTTTTGTATATTTATTTTTCCTCCTTTATTATCTTTAATCTTTTTCTTTTTTTGTTTGTGCTGTCATGTTTCTGTGCCACCTAGTGACATTTCACCTTCACTGCTTATTCCAGCTCCTGCTCACAGCCATATTCTGGTTTTTCCTGTTGTATGACTGTCACTGGTAATTCTAGGGAAACTGTCAGGAGGCAGCCCACCAAAGGAGACACTCTTGGTCACTTTGGTGGTGTTCAAGGGTGCATGTTCTGACCAGCATACACGAGACATCACTTTCAAGGGCCATGACAATTATTGCAGTTGTAGAGCCAGTGGGAGTGAGTGTCTGCCTCCAGAGAGACACCATCATGTTACTGCTTTATGTTACCAGTATTTTGTTCACAAAAGCGGTATAGTTTCAAGGGATTCAAATAACCATGAAAACAAGTGGATTGAAAAAAACAACCCAAAATTCAACCTCGGTTTAAAAGAGATTGTGTTTGTGTGTGCATATGACACAGGCATGCACATCATGTGACATGTATATTGACTTGCTTTTTTCCTTTTGTGGAAACATCACCTCAGAGTGATTAGACCCCATCTTGTTTGATTGTCAAGCTCTAAATTTCTGTCCTTGTGTTGGTGTTTTTGATAAATTGCAAAACGTTTGTGATGTGCTTGTATTTGATATGTGTACATATGTATTCCTTTTTACCAACAATACACCTTTGGCAATTCTGTGTTGTGTTACTGTGTATGATCTATTTCTACTTGCATTTTTTCTGCATTTCAGTGGAAACGCCTGGTTGGAGAATTAATGTGTTGACAAACCGATATCAGTTGGAGGGAACAGAAGTAAGTGCTGTCCATTGTCTGCATTTAAGTATGCAAGTGTCTGTCCTTCGTGTTCTTCTCTTTGTTCAATTCAATTCAATTCAATTCAATTCAAGACACTTTATTTTCTTTCATAAGAACTTTGTGTTGTGGTGGGAGCACATAAACACATGACATATCAGTACATACGAGTTATATTCTGTGCCATCTCAGTTGCATTATTCCCAATAGATCTGTTGTGGGAAAAATCAGGAGAAGGTAAGGCTTGTCTTTCCTTTGTAATTAGAGTTACCTTTTGACAGTTAACAGGTCAAGCAAATAGATCTAGAGAGTCAAATACTTGACTTGAAGAGCACACCAGGATAATGATCAGAATGTTGACTGTCTGCACTACAGGCGCACTGTTTCACACCTGTGCTGTGGCATTTTCTTTCTCTGAACTGTCAAGCTGACTGAAGGGGCAAAATCGCTTTGGGTGTGCCCACCAGCAGCACCTGTCCCATAAAAATAGCAAGATCACTCTTGATGAACGTGAGCTCTAACACAGATTATCTTCATTGCAGATTTCCGAACATCATCTATTCCATCATTTTATTTTCCCTTAAAACACAGTTTTGTTTCAGTCATACCACCAGCACTCCATAATGTATGGTCAGTATTAGGCAATTGTGATAAGACCCACCTGCAGCCCCTATAAGATGAAAATATTCTTTAAGAGTTGGCAAGTCAGGATGCAAAACTGATGTTTTCAGACAAGGTGTGGACTGTGAGGGTGATGGAAGGGTGGTGCTCATGTGTGTATGCATGCTGTGTATGTGCATATGTATATATGTACTAGTGATCAATGAACTAGGTCTGTTATATTCTTTTTGTTATAAATATTTTACCGTTAGCATTTCTTTGTTACATATGAAATGGATGCTTACTATACTGTTTACTATAACAGTCATAGCAGACTAAGAGATACATGTGACTATGTTTTTTTTGTGTGTGTGTGTGTCCAGAATATCACAGATGAAGCGTACCAGAAGCGGCACCAGAAACATGAACTGGAAGAGAAAAGACGGAAAAGGTTACTTACTTTGACTGCAGTTTCCTCTGTTCTGTCAATCATATTTTTATTACACTGGTTAACAGAGTAACCATTGTGCAAGCCTTGTATTTTGGTTCATGACTGATCCGTTGACAGTTGTCATCATAAAACATATTTTTGACTTCATAACATGAGCAAAATTGTTTCCTTTACCAAAAGCATTTCTTTTCTCTTTTTTTGTGTGTGGCTAAGTTGCATTAGAAACGTTCTTGTGCTGGTTATAGATCAGTTGTTTATTCTTGCAATTAATGTTGATCTATATGAGCAAACTCATATGTTATGTAAAAGAACTACAATTAGTTTGTTGTACAAATTAACATTTTGACTGGTAGTTAACATAGTGTACTACACTCTATGCCCTTCTGACCCATAGCATAAACAACTGTTAGTAGATGAAAATGAAATGAAGCAGTGAACAGTAAACAATAAACAAGTAGGGTAACTCTTGCTCCTGTAAGAAAACCTAACAGTAACTTTTATTCAAGACTGGCACAGCCTTTTGAACTTGAATAAAGTCAGACAAATACAAAGCCGAACAATCTAATAGTGGGGGAAAAACAAGCGCAGGCCAACAACACTATTAAATTGTTCGTCTTTGTATTTGTGTGACTTTATTCAAGTTCAAAAGGCTGTGCCAGTCTTGAATAAAAGTTACTCTGTGTTAGGTTTTCTTATGGGAGCAAGAGTTACCCTGCTTGTTTATTGTTTACTGTTCCCTGCCTCGTTTTATATTCAACTTTGTTTCAATAAAATCAAGGTTATTTGTATTTGTTTCCGTCCATCTCTGTGTTTGTCCTTTGATCTCCCTTGCATCCTTGGGTGGGTCCTCAGGCGTAGGCTCAAAGATTGTCCCCTACATTTTATACTGTATGCATAATGTCTTTATTTTCAGCAACATTTCCCCCACCCCCACTTTCGTTTGGTTTCATTTACTACCCTTCGCTGGCTGCTTTGGGGGTGCTGTTGGATTCTTTTTTGAACCCTTGGTGGTGAGAACACCACAGTATTATGGACTGCGGTGTGTCTCTATTTGACGCCAGGAGCACAGACACAATCGGCTGTATCTCCCTGATGAGTCCGATCCAGCAGACAAAAGGCCTAGGAGCAGGCAATACAAATAGATCTACCTTCGAGAGGGATTACGATGGTTCTGTCATGCAGCTAGTGAAGAGTTTTCATAATAATATTTTTTTTTAATTTTATATTCCCATTTTCTTCATCTTCACCCCATTTTGTTAATGTTTTCTGGGGAAAGTCACATGGAAGCCTGTGAATTATTTCCCTTCCATTGTTGAATATGTGCATGCATACACACACGCACACACAAACATTCACTTATTCTCTCTCTGTCTCTCCTCTTGTAGAAACATACACACACACATGTGTGTATGAGGAAGTTTATAGAAAATTTGTCTTAAATGGTAGGAATAGAGGCATGACCTCTGGATAGAGGTGAGTGGAAAAAATGAAATAATGGCTTGTGGTCAGATGAAGGGTACAAAGAGCGATACTGTTGTGGTTACAACTACTTTACGTAGCATTTTCTTCACTAAGTTCTTATTCCTTAAGATGTGAAATCCAGAGGTAGAATCGCAGTTAAAGATAAAAGTGGTTGTCTGATGTAAACTTGGCCTTTTGAGTGCATGATCATTTGAACCTTAATGGATCTGTGTCGGTATTTCATTTCCCCAGTCTGCTGTTTGATGCTAAACGTGTGCAAAAGTTGCTTCCCTTTACATGTAGATTTAACAACTTTTAGCTTTTAGTATTGTTTGTAATGTTTTATGGCTGGACTAACATACAAGTATGCGAACATTTATTTGCTCACACAATTATATGAACACATGCACACACATGTCTGTCCCTGTAAAAGTATAAATAGATCCTGAAAAATGTTTATGATAGAATTATACATACAACTGAAAGTGAAGAAAGCAAACATGTTCATGCACCCTTGACACGTGTGTAGTTTTAATACATCATTTGTGTACATATGCGCATAACCACATATACATACACATTTGTACTCTGAAATGGAAAGTTTGACAGATGAAAAAAAAAAATCCTTACTGTTGCTTATTGTTTGACGTGCAGGTGGGACATCCAACGTTTACGGGAGCAACGAGTGTTTGAGAAGCTGCGAGGCAAGGAACAAGATGCAACAAACTCCACAGAAACTTGTCATGTCTTCAAGTCATTTTTACCCAGTATTGAAGATTGTAAGTTGCTGCCTGTGCCTATTCAAATGTAAATTACCTGTGCCTATTCAAATGTAAATTACCTGTGCCTATTCAAATGTAAATTACCTGTGCATATTCAAATGTAAATTACCTGTGCCTATTCAAATGTAAATTACCTGTGCATATTCAAATGTAAATTACCTGTGCATATTTTCTAACATGCCTTCAAATCATCTTTACACAGTGTTAAAGACAGTAGCTGGTCACATGTATGTCTTTGTTTTTTTACCATGACATTTTTACCCAGTGTTATCAGTAATGTTACCAGAGCCAATTTTGGAACCAGCCTAACGAGTCACTTTGTTACCAGTCTTGCTGGGTTTTTTTTTCTGCCATTGTCCTTTCTGAATTGATGTGGGTAAACTCTGTTCTTGGGAAATAAATGGCAGCTCTACAAGGCTATACACTTGCTGAACATGGAAGTGGATCCACAGCAGTTTCAGAGTAAATGCCTTGTGAGATGCCATTTTGAAGCTGGAAACCAGTCAGTTTGACAAAGAGAGCTTGTTTAACAATCAGTTTTCTTCAGGGAGGTCTGTCCTTCCCTTCAGATATAAAATGAATTGAAGATGAATTACAGATTCCTTTTTTTATGAAACTTGTGACAGTTCATTTATTGAAAAATCAAAAGTCTGATTGAAGTACACACATGTATCATTATCTCTGTTCAACACTTTTTATATGTGATAAAGTATATGTATCATGCTTTTGAGCTGCTTTCTGTGTCATATATGAGTATCATATTTTTGATTGACAGCTGCATTCTGTATGTGGTAAACTACGCATTTCAGATTGAAACACTTGCTTTCTATGAGTATGAGAAAGAACATGAGTAATACTTTTGTTTGACATGCTGCTTTATATGAGTGGTTAATTACATATCATGTTTCTGATCGATGTGCTGTTTTCTGTTCGGATGGCATGGTGTATGTATCGTGTTTTATGATCACTGATGTCTGTGCATGATAAAGTACACATTATTTTTCTGAATTACACACAATTTTCAGTGTGTGTGGCAGAGGGCATGTGCTGTGTATATGATTATTGCTTCCTGTATGTGGTAAAGTACAGGTCATTTTTCTGATGGCTGCTACTTGTGTATGGTAAAGTAAACATGTTCATGTTTCAGTGACCCATGTGGAAATCTCAGACTGTGTACCTATCATGGCATTTGGACATGCAGTTCCCCATGTCCAGCCATCGTGAGTATTGTGCTTAAACTACTATCAAGGATGTGGATGGGTCTTGGAAAGTCAGACCATCATTGGCCCCCTGCTTGCTGACATCTGTGCTTAATTTTTTGAAATGATGCATCATTACTTCTACCTGAGAATTTAATTTGTCAATAATTCTTAAATATACAACTGCAAGACGCATTTTTATTGAATGTATTTAATGCTGTGAATGCATGAATTTCAGTAAAAAATATTTTCAGTTGAAGGTTGAATATCCGCTCCCCTCCTCGCTACCTCATGGATAGAGAGAGAGAGGGAGGATATGGTTTAGAAAATAAACCCTGTGGAAGATTCGAGCATTTTCCCCACTTCTGCCACTCCATGGATAGAGAGAGAGAGAGGGTATGGTTTAGAAATAAAACTCTGTGCCTTAACATGAAAGGTGTTTCCTTCTTCATTGTTTTGTTTAATATGAGAATGCAGCATAGTGCAACTTTCCATTGGTGTGGAAGGCTCTTTTCATGTTGTGTTTGTCCCATCTGTGCCCAGTCCATACCCTGAAAAACTTAAGTGCCCCTGTTCTCTCTTCCAAGTTTCGCCAAGGATACCCTTGTCACTTTTGAATATCAATGACATGTACAATGAAGGCTTGGCCCATACATTGCTGGTTTGTAAACTATGTCGATTCCGGTGCCACAGTTGTCATTCTTGCTTCTGGTGAGTGACTTTGACAAGGGAATGGTACATTTGTTTTAGCATAGCAAGGTCTGTGTTGAGAGTTAACTTGTATGTAATTTTTGTGGGGATGATGCTGTTGCGAAGTTGTCAGCCGTTGGGATTCATGATGCAGCTCATCATATGACTGCATTCTGGTAGGCTTACTGAACCTGGTAGGTAATCATTCACTGATCTCATTGTGTTGATCTCTTTGGGAGCAGACAATCAAAGAGCATGGCTTCGAATACTACCAACTCTGTAAAGCCAGAAACGTTTTGTTGTTAGCCAATCAGATGATCCATAATAGTTGGCAACTTTGTTTTATCTTTCCCTCTTTCTAAACTATACATGAAGCGGATCAGTTTTGTTTGGTAGTCATTGAATTTGGCTTACACACATGGACCAAACGCCCCTGTGCCTTAGGACCATGGAGACTCCAGTTTTAGTGAGTCAAAATGAAATTCAGTGTACCATTCACACAAGACATCACCCAGAATTCATCCATGCTGGTTACCAGTCCACAGCGTCAGATGTCCCATACCATGGATCTGCTAACTTGTGTGTCTGTCCATACATCAGTCTGTCAGTTGCCTTGTTGAATAGTCAGACAGTGCAGGAAATCTTTTAAAATGGTAGCATTTTATACCTAATTTCCCAAGTGTAGAAAAAGTGTGCATGAATATGAATGATCTTTGTGTGTTTCTTACATGTTATTCTGTTTGAAAACTAGATTAAGGTGTTTTCTATAGATTTCATAATCTATATGATTGTTGTGGAGCAAGGTATTGGAGACCCCAACTTCTCTTTGCGACAACATGATTGTGTGATGCCCATCCCTCTTTCTTATGTTTTATTTTCCCTGTCTTTTGAGAGAACAGATTCATAGCTGGGTGGATTGAGAGGGTGTATTCTGGCAACTACACTCTACAATGCTATACCTTGTCTTTCTGAATTTATTTATCAAATAACGTCTTTAGTTCATTGCAAGCTTTTTCCATTGAATTAAAAAAAATTTTTTTTTAAAGAATATACATCAGAAGAATTCATAAAGGTGCTACATTTGAGACTGGGCATGTCAAGTTTTGTTTTGTTTCTCTTTAAACTTATGTGAACCTGTATTTCCCATAATCTTGGGCATATTTTACAGCTGGTGATGTGGGTGTGCTGGTATGTTGCAGAGAGTTTGAACTGCCATGGGACAGCAGTCCATCCAGCAGAAAGTCACTGGGAGGGCGAGGAAGGCAAAAATGATGGTTGAGGGCAACCATGCGTGGACACTCACACCCACCTGTGTATACACACAAACGCATTGCACACATTTGCTCACATACACGTGTACATACACCCCTTGATCTCTTAAACACATTCTCCTTCAGGCGCATACACAAACGTAAGTATGTACACGCACATGCTTGCTCACTCCTGCACTTTGTGAAATGTGCACATGTTTTCACACACACATACATGCACACGCACACACACACACACACACACACACACACACACACAATGGACCTGCTGCGATGATTTTGTCAGGGAATGTACTTTTACCTCCAGTGTTTATGTAATTTGTTGCTTTTGAGATTTTGCAGAAAAACTATCCGGTTGAATCTGGAAATTGCTTTTTCATTGACGTTGAAGTGTTTGTATAAGTTGATGTGTGTGGGTGTGTTTGTATGAAAAAAGTATGTGTGTATTTAAAAGAAAATAAAAATGCTTGAAATAGATGATCAGGCAGTAGAACTTTAAAGTAAAACAATCCACAATGTTCATGATGATCAGGAGAAAAAGGAAAATAGGATGATTGTAAGTACCTATAAAATGATCGTCTTGACATTCTCTTAATATAATGTTGCCTGTAGTCAGATATAGCATTAATTTCAAACACATAGAATTACATTTTGATCATGTGAAAAGAGAAGATGGATGGTCTCTTGTTCTCCCAAAACAAGAACATTTGAAATACATTATGACCTCTCACTTCTTTTTTAACCTAGAGAGGCAGATGTGGATAGGATGGGGGCGGAGGAGATATGGGATTCATACTGAAATGCTTTTGTAAAACTGTGAAAATTTAAGAGGAATGTCTGAGAAAGGTTTAGGTAGTTTTTTTGTACTTTCATAAGTAGGCCTATCAACAGTGCGTTTTTGTTGGATGATTTCTGTTTCAATTGAGTTGACATGGATTTCATGAGGGATGTCAAAGTGTTACGGTTCAAGCAGCCTCAACATTTTTTGAGAAAGATCCTGTGTAAATTTCTGTTCTACATCTTTGAGTCGCAACACCATGTTATATGAGATGGCATATCAGAGACAGTATGTAAATAAAGATGTGAGATTATTGAATACAAGGTTATCAAATGATAAATTTTGATGGCATTGTCTGTGTGACATCCTGCCCCTTGTTCTTGTTGCATTTTACCAGGGCCCTTGGTGGCAAACGGCTGCATTCATCTTTGTAAAAGAAAAACAAAAAAACTCCCAAATAAATAACACATTTCGCTGGGAACATTTTACTTGATGGTTAATAATAATAATAATAATGAATATTTCTATAATAATGATAATAATGAATATTTCTATAGTGCAAATCCTAGATTAGCTCTAAGCGCTTTACAATACAAGGACTAACGAAAACACGCACGCACGCACGCACGCACGCACGCACGCACGCACGCACGCACGCACGCACGCACACACACACACACACACACACACACACACGTGTGCGCGTGCGCGCGCGCACACACACGCGCACACACACGCACACACACACACACACACACACACACACACACACACACACACACACACACACACACACAAACCGCATACTCGGGCACGGGGAAGCAGATACGTACAGCACACACGGGAAAGCAGACACGCACAACCACTCGCGCTCACCTTCGCACACACGCACTAACATAAAATGACATCTGTGTATGACCGGGTAAAAAGATGAGTTTTTAGTTTCGCTTTAAAGACTGGAAAAGAGTCACAGTGCCTGATGTCGTGTGGAAGAGAATTCCAAGTTTTAGGAGCCAGGAAGGAGAAGGAACGATCCCCCCTTCTTTTGCATTTGAATCTGGGAGGAACCAGGAGCAACGAGTCAGAAGACGAGCGAAGGGTTCTAGCTGGGCAGTATGAGTTTAGAAGGTCAGACAGATAGGCTGGAGTTCCAGATTTAACAGCATTGAAACAGAGGCATGCGATTTTATATGTCACCCTGGCTTTGACCGGCAACCAGTAAAGTCTGCGTAATAATAGTTGAGGGTGCTCTTTGAAGGGAGCTTTGAGGATTAGTCTAGCTGCACAGTTTTGAACGTGCTGAAGTTTTTTGGTGAGGTAGTCGGGTTGCTGATAAAATATGAATCTTGATGAAACATGATTTATATCGGTCGTTCGTTAACAGGTTATGAAAGACCGCATCAGTTTTAAATTAAAAGAAAGAATTTCGGGGCCATACATGTCTGCATCAGGCTTTGTTAACAGAACATGTCATGCATTCATGGCAGGTGTTGCCCTTTGTTAAACATTGCTATGATAGGATGATTACAAAAGTGCCCTGTGCTGTAGATGATTTAAGTACATCGAAAGCAAAACATTGAATTGAACATCAGTTAGTTTACAGCTGTAACACCAGACACATACAGCCTATTGTGGGCAGGCATTTCCAGAGGAGGATTAAGGGGCCTTAAATGGGCAAGATCGATGACTTACAAAATCCATTGATGTCCATGACACATCTGTTGGCTGGCCAGCAAGGGATGCATTTTTGCTTGGCATCCCCAGTGGACTGTCCTGTAGCTGGTGCATGGTCAGCATGGAGTGGAATTGTAGCCTTATGGTGGTGTAGTGGGTAATGCTTTGCTTAGGTAGCGATGAGATTCCAGCTTCCTGGTTCAAGTCTTAAATGAAGCAGTTTTGTTTCTCTCCCCATTCCTTTAGATCGTAAGTGGTGGTCTGATTGCTTGTGTTTTGGATGAACCGGATCTGGAGTTGTGAAGTACCATTGCCTGTGGGCATGCTACCATTTCAGTGACAATTTTTTGCGGCTACACTTTGTCATGAAACACTTTGCGGAAAAAACAATAATTCAGCAGAAAAGACAGGAACCTAAGATCTTTAGATTGTAGGTTATTTTGTCAAAAAATGACTAAATTCAATAAAGAGAGGATGGAGAAGGAGAACAAAAATCAACATGGATTATTGCGATTTTGCTGGCTTGTTGATTTTTATTTTGTTGTTGGCCATATCAATTTTTTTGTAGGGCAAATTAGAATTACATGACAGCTGGTGAGATTTCTGTCTTTGTCTCCCACCATGTTGTGTGTGAAGCGAAGAGCCACTGAAAGTACCATTGGGTCTGACATGTTGCATCGCATGGGAATGCTACACACAAATTTGGAACACTACACTTAAATGTCAGAATGCTACGCTTTGTGGTTTTATGGCCTTGGTGTTGGAACACTACACTTAAATGTCAGAATGCTACACTTTGTGGTTTTATGGCCTTGGTAGCTCTGAAAGTCCTATGTGCTGTAAATTCTTGGCCCGTACAAAGAATCCACAGCAACAAGAGAATTGTTCCTGGTAACATTTTGCTGAGAAACCCTCTTGATTTAATAAACATGCAGAAAAATGGGTGACACTGTATTGTGTCTTCATGCTGCCCCCAGGAGAGCAGTTCCATTTTCACACATAAAAATTTATTATGACGAGAAAGAAATACATTAGCATACAGTGCTGTCTGCTGATGTTCGCAAAGAAAAGCATATGTACAGTGTAACGCACAGCAAACCAAACAAATTATGTTAAATAAAACCACACCAGCCAAGGCCATTTTACAGGTTGCTGCTGTCACCATTGTCGCTGGTTTCTACTTCTGCAGTTACGATGAGCTTGATGTGTTGCAGTCCAGGAAGATGCAAGACTTTTTCCTGCTTTCCATTTGAAAAAGATTTTTTTCCCACTTTCAGGATTTGAGTCAGAAATTTAGCATTTTGTCACTGTAATGTTCCAGGCTGTCCTGTAAAATATTCGGCTGTGCATATGTAGCAGAGATTTTAAGAAAGATTCTTGGAGAAGTTTTGAATCCACATCTTCCGGCAACTATATTCAAGCCTGGGCTGAACTTTTTTAGATTATTCTGCATGGAATTTTTCATATCATAACAAAGAGACAAACAAAAATGAGTAGGATAACAATGAGTTCCTCTTTATAATGTAAGAGCAATAGCCGTTATGTGGGATAACACAACTGTTGTGGTGCTGCTCCCAAGGAGTGTTGAGAGAATATGAAATGGTCTCTAAATTGTACACAGACATCAGTCTGTTTATGTAAACATTTGTGTTAGCTTTTAAAAAATACTAATTGTTACAACATATGTGTGTGCAAATAGGTAAATGTGCACAAGCAAGTTATGTACCATTGTATGTGGTTGACAGTGTGCATGTGGTGTATACAAGTGTTGAAGGTGTGGGGCATGATTTTGTGAACCTTTTTGTTGTATTGTTGTTTTTTCATTACCATGTGTATACTGATGGTGATTCTTATTTTGTGGGGATTTCTTGTTTTAACCACATGCATATCTAAGGGTGAGTGAGTGTATGTAGCTACAAAGAGTATGATGATACATGTTTTCTTTGAATGGACCTCTATCACAGTATTTCAGTTTTGCAGTAGTGTTTTTACTGAGCTGTGACTCCAAGTCTTTTATGTGACTAGACAAATAATGGGGATGATCTTTGTTTGCTTGTGAGTGTTGGTGAAATTGTGTTTGTGTGTATCTACATGTAACTGTTACCACAACTCATTATTGATTGTTGGACATTAAATACCTAGCTATTAATGTATGATGGAAGGATTTCTCATTGATGAAAAATTACTACTGATAGTTGCAATGTCACATGGATAACTTATAATACTTTTGATATTTTCAGGAATTACATTTCTAAGTGAAGAGCCAAACAGTCTTGAATTTCAAAATTTAAAAAAGGGGGGGGGGGGGGGGGCAGGGAGACCGAAGGAGGTGTTACTGTTATTTTGGAAAGGAATGGTAAACATTCCTGATGAGAACCTTAAATGATGTTAAAGCAAATGCCAGCGACTACATCTATAGTAAGGTACTGTTCCTTCATATGCTGTCCCTTGATTAGGTCAACAGTCTGAAGTAGTAATGCTTTCAATGAACACTTTATCTCTTCTCTCCATCCTGTGGCCCAAGAATGTTGACTCCAGAACATTGGTAGCAATACCTTCTGACCTAAACATTTTTAGTGTAGTACAGAACATTGGTAGCAATACCTTCTGACCTAAACATTTTTAGTGTAGTACAGAACATTGGTAGCAATACCTTCTGACCTAAACATTTTTAGTGTAGTACAGAACATTGGTAGCAATACCTTCTGACCTAAACATTTTTAGTGTAGTACAGAACATTGGTAGCAATACCTTCTGACCTAAACATTTTTAGTGTAGTACAGAACATTGGTAGCAATACCTTCTGACCTAAACATTTTTAGTGTAGTACAGAACATTGGTAGCAATACCTTCTGACCTAAACATTTTTAGTGTAGTACAGAACATTGGTAGCAATACCTTCTGACCTAAACATTTTTAGTGTAGTATTTTTCTGTTTTACTCTGGAAACATTTCAGATTCTGGAGAACAAGCAAGGTGAATCCATTTCGGTAATAACAGCCATCTATCTCTCCGGTGTGTGCGTATGCGTGTGCCTGTGTGCGTGTGCTTTGAACACTACATCTTTTTTTTCTTTCTCTCACAGATCATGATCTGCCTTTTTGATGTTTGCATACTTCAAGAGAAATAGAAATGGACTGAATTGAGTATAAGGTTTCATGATCTGCCTGAATGCATACAACGTTAAAGAAAGCGTCTTATATGTTGTGACTGACTGAGCTGGTAGTTCTGTGGGTATTAATAGGTTTGACAATCAGCCTGAAAGTGTATGAAATGCAAATGATGCGTCATGTATGTGACTGGCTGAATTGGAACCCTTTGGGTAGTAGGTTTGATGAACTGTCTGAAAATGTATGGAATGTAAAGGAGGCATTATAATGTGACTGACGTAACTGGAAGTCCTTCGGTATTACGTTTCATGATCTCGTAAATGTGACTGACTGAATTTTAGGCCTTTGGGTATTGGGTTTGATGATCTATCAGAAAGCATTTTATTAGTGATTGACCATCAACCACAGAATGGGATTCAGCTGTCTGATAATTCTGTAAAAGAGCACAAAACAAGATAAATGATTCTAGGTAGCAATAGATAAATGATCAAATTCGGTGTTTTGATAGATTTTGAGTGAATAGCCACTGTTCTTTACATTACAGAAAAGACGCAAAGATACAAACATCAGATTGCATTGAAACATACCTTTTAAACATGGAAACTGTCTGGGAATATTTGAAGTACATAGTTTGCTCAAAATAGTTAGTGGAGAGGCTGTCTTTAAAGTGACTGTAGCTCCAGCATTGTTTTATTCAAGCATTTCAAAAGAAGAAAATAAGTACTTCAATAAACTTTTATTTTCTTCATTTGGTTTTTGTACATGGTTGATTAAGTTATTTTGTGGAGATTGTGTTTTATCAGGGCTTAAAACGTTCCGCGTCTGGGCGGAATTCCGCGATTTCGGTTGTCAAAAAAAAAAAAAAAAAACCCGACAGGAGCAAGGTATCTGTGATCGGCTTGTACTATTAACACTGTTCATAGCAACTGCGCGCAAGTTATGGCCCCTGATTATTCTTGGAAGAAGTTTCTGGTCGGACTTCCGGAAAAAACAAAATGGCGGAGCGCGCAGACATTGTTCATGCGGGTCGATCTTTTGACGAATCTGCAATTAAAAACAAGTGGAAATGGGAGTGGACGCTTCAGAATGTTGATGAAGAAGTCATTGGAGACTTTCTTCGCAAAGTTATTGCACCACTGGTTTAGCTTGGTGCAAACTGCTTAAGGGAAGTGTTACGGTGGTCGCGGGAAGAAAGCTCTTACCACATTCGTTCAGCGAAGCACGAGTCAAACGTCAAGGCGCTGAGTGGAACTACAAGAACGATCACTGAAGACACTTTAGCAGCAGTAAAACGTGCCAGGATAGAACATTGCAATCCTGTGGGGAAAAAAGAGGGTGATATAGAAAATGTGGAGAGTGCAAGCCAGGCGGGAGGCAGCAAGGAAAACGAGAGGGTTCAAACTAATCAAAGTCAAGTTGTCAGCAAGAAGGTGGATGAGAATGAAATAAAAATTGTAGAGTGTGAAAGCCAGACAGGAGAAAGCAAGGAAACAGCAGACAAAGATAGGGTTGAAATTCAAGTAAGCAAGAAGGTGGATGGCAAAGACAGTGCAGACAATGCAAGCAGCAAGAAGAAACGGAGTTCCTTGCTATGTTTCTTTAATGCCTCCACCACCCAAACGACAAAGGTGTGTGTGTGTGTGTCCTTGTGAAATCCTGTATTTCAGTGTTTATTATAATTTAGGAACTTCAAAATTTGACTTTCAGTATGTGCTGATTCCACAAGTTTCTCATTTATCAAAATTTGGATATTGTGACTTTCAAAATGTGCTGATTCCACAAGTTGATCTCTGTTATATGAGACTGAACTTTAAAGTGTTTGATGCAGTTACTGACTTTGTGTGCACCAACTTCAAACTTGATATTGTGTGATCATTTAAACCTGAAAAGTGAAACTTATTGAGCAACCCCAGAAGTGAGATTTCATCCAAAGACTATAGTTGGTGAACACCTGTAAAACACTCAAGTTAAAGGGGGAGTGTTCATTTTATTATGTGCTTAACCCCTTCTCCCCTTGTCCCAAATATATCTTCCTGTAATAATTATGTGTTTACAGCAATTTTTATGCACTAAATAACTCTTGAAATTATGTCCAGAAAGCGCGAAATGGCATAGATTTACACTCGGTTAAAAAAAATTTTTCCCGGGGGAGCATGCTCCCGGACCCCCCTAGTTTCAGTGGATTTTTCCTCCTGTTTTAAGCCCTGGTTTATGGTGAATATATTTTTTGTTAGCTGCCACACTAGATATGTTAACGCCCTCCCCGCCCCCACCCCCACCTCTTTTATCTCTTGCAGTGAGATTTGCCCTCATAGTGGGAGCTGCCATCCACAGATTCTAATTCTGAGGCAGAAACATTTAAGAACTGTTTGGCTATGTGATTTCAAAAGTTTGAATTTATGACAGAAGGATAGGCCATTCTCAAATTTCGTGAGTTATGCATGGACTTCAGTGCTTTTGCAGCCATTTGTACTTTTGCTTTTATTGATTGTAGTTATTACACGAATGTGAAAAGGTTAGTAATGTTTTTTTATAAGGAATTTTTCCAGTATGTATCATGTCAATATAGTTTTGCAGATCAGCCTGCAGTGAAATACGTGATTTTGTGTACCAAATATAGGTCAGAATTAACTTTCCCAAGCTTGGGCAGTCTCCAAATTAGAGTAATTAGTATGAATTTACTATAGTCAAATCACTGTGCTTCTGTGGATGAGATCGGTGGTAAAACAGGCCATTCACAGGGTGCTGTATATGCCAGAAGCCAGCATGTAGAATCATTGTGCGTGCAGCAGTGGACTGCTCATGTGGAGCATTCTGTATGAAGCACAGGTGTCTATTTTAGAGTCTGTGGTATCAACTTGGGTGATTGCACTGTGCAACAGATTTGTTTGCTGAGAGCGCTTGAAAGGTTCTCAAGCGGCCCTTAGATGTTGTTCACAGAGGGAAACAAGATAGCAGCCAAGTTATTTGACGAGAATATACCACTCTGGCGAAAGAAATTGGGCATTGTTCATTCAGCTTTGTAGTTTACTGTTTAGAGTATGCAGTCTTATTTGAAGCCTCAGAAGAAAACGTATAGGACTAATTTTTTGGTTCGGTCAGTCGTGATAGCATTGGAAGTACCTGAACTAACCTGTGGATGTTTTTATTTGCAATGTTGTCTTGACGACTCGTCAATATTGTGTTCACGCTCAACGTCTTTGTGAGGGGTCAAGCAGAGGGGGAGTTTTCTTTATACATTGCATGTATATAATTGTATGGATTGTTCCTACACATTTTATTGTGGGATTTTTATTCCTTTTTTGTATTTTTTTTCTTATTTTTTCTTTGGGGGATTTCTTCCTCACAAATTTTATACATGTACAATGACATTAGTGTTTTTATTGGATTTTTCTTTTGTTGTATATTTTCATTTGAGTCGCATGTGGAAACCAGAATTTTTTTTTCATGTTTCTTTCCAAATATGCTCTCTCTCGATCACAAATAAACTGATCAATCAGTGAAAATAAATAGTTTTGTCAGCGAACTGCATTTGTGATTGAAGATCCTTTTGGGCAGCGTTTATCAGTCATGCTGTTTACTATTCCTGTTAATAGTATGTGTGTGTTTGCATGAGATTGTACATGCATGGCAGCATGTATGCATGCATGTGTAGTTTTCTTCTTCAACATAAAAAACTGAGTAAATATCCACATATTTGATGCTGTCATTTGAAATGGATTTTTCCTGCTAAATTCTGAAATTTTTATCACCAGAAACTGAGTGAGTGAAATCCATCATGCACATCATCCATACAAACGGGCATG
Source organism: Conus ventricosus (assembly GCA_018398815.1). Classification (NCBI taxonomy): domain Eukaryota; kingdom Metazoa; phylum Mollusca; class Gastropoda; order Neogastropoda; family Conidae; genus Conus; species Conus ventricosus. The sequence continues at coordinate 83,324,524 of CM031597.1, forward strand.
ACAATCATAGTATTGTTTCCTTTCTCACATATTTTGTTTCAGATTACTTGAGCTTAGAGTTCAGATAGTCAGCCACATATAGTACTCAGTGTTTAAATGTGTCAAGTTGTTGCTCCATTGTTCTCCAGATGTTGTAAAATAATCATTCATGAATGGTCTACACAGTACTGTGAAGTAAATTATATACATGTTGTCTTACGTTTGCGTGTGATGCTATTCCTGTATGATTACTTGCTCTGTATAAGATTTTCTGCGTAAGACTCTCTCTCTCTCTCTCTCTCTTTCATTCTCAGGACGAGTATTTAGAATGTGAATTGCTAGTGCATATTGTGTAAAGGGAATGTAGTTGATACATGTATGCAGTGCATGCTAATGAGTGTTATCTTAGCCTTCCATTGAAAAGGACCATGGCCTTTTCAATGAAATTCCTCTCTCTCTCATTCTTTTTCTCGTACTATGTATTAGTGTATCATATTATTCTTCACTAAAGGCAGTACGGGAAATAAAATACGTCATTTGACAAATACTAATCATGGAGATGATATGTTTTGACAGAAAATAATATGAGAAATAAAAGATACTTTTCTTCACAAAAGGTAGGCTTAATATGGAAGATGAAGAACAGCAGTGGACACAAATATGTAGGAGATGAAGAACATCCTTTGATAAAAGGTACAAGTAATTTGAGAAAAATTTGTCTTTTGACTAAATAGGTTATGTGAAAGAATAAATGAAAAAATAAAACAACCTTTGACTGAGTGTTATGTGGGAGAAAACTTCGACATGAAAAGAATTCTTTGATTGAAGGTAATATTATGGGAGAAAGAAAACATTTCACATACAAAGTAATGTTGAAGGTGGAAGAACGCTATTGACAAAAAGAAGTGGTGGAGATAAAGAATATCATTGACAAAATGAAATATTGAAAATAAAGAACGCCGTCCTTAAAAAGTTGCATAAAAATAACATTTAAAAAAGGGGGAACAAAAATGTGGAGACAACGTATTTCAAAAAATAAGGGGAGATAAAGAATGGGGTTTTTAAAACGAACAAAAAGAAAAAAAGAAGAGAGAAAAGTATTGTGGGAGATAAAGATCGGTTAAAACAAACCCAAAAAAAAAAGAGAGAATGGGGAAAAAAAGTATTGTGGGGATAAAGATGGGGTTTTAAAACGAAAAAAAGAAAAAGAGTGAGAGAAAAGTATTGTGGGGATAAAGTGCGGTTAAACAAAGCCAAAGAAAAAGGGGGAAATGAGAGAAAAGTATTGTGGGAAAAAAAAGATGCTTTTTTTAAACAGAAAAAAAAGAAAAAGAAAATGGGGAAAAAAGTATTGGGGAGATAAAGAGCGGTTAAACAAAAAAAAAAAAAAGAAAGAGGAAAAAAAATGTGGGAGATGATAAGCCCCTGAAAAAAAAAAAAAAAGTGTAACACGAAAAATTTCTTAAAAAAAAATTTGGGGGAGGAAAAAATTTGGAAAAAAAATTTACATAAAAAACATGAGAGATAAAGAAATAACTGATAAAAAAGATTAGGGAAAAAACGTAGATGAAAAAAAAGGGAAAGGAAAGTAAGGGAATCTTGAAAAAAAAGGTTCCCTGGGAAAGCCTACCATTTTAACAAAAAGTAACTGAGAGGTAGATTGAAATCCTTCACAGACAGCAATTTTTAAAAAGCAAAGACTGCTCGGAAAACAAAAAAGAGTCCCTTTCCCTTCTATTTTTTTTATAAAAAAATTTGACACCACCCGCCGTGGTCTTAAAGGGTAAACGTCGCGGTTCGGGGTTTGAGGACGGGTTTGCCGGCGTTGGACAGCCAGCGTGTGATGGAGGGGGGCGGAATGAGCGGCTTTGGGGGATACAAAAGTAAGAGGAACCGAAAAAGAAACGAAAAAAAGGAAACTTGTAAAAAAAAAAAAAAAAAAAATTGGGGGTAAAGACTTCGGAAAAAGGCAACGCTGGGCAATAAAAAAATCCCTTTTAAAAAAAAGGAATCTTGGAGAGGGGAAACACCCTTTTTTTTCAACAAACAAACAACAAAAAAAAACTTTTGAAGTCGAACGTGCGAGGACACACTCGCCCCACATACACACGACACTGGCACACGCGCGCGCAACACTCGTTCCGTGAAATACACTTGAGCAACCCCAATGCCCAAAGGAGCACCAAAATAAAAGACAACGCCCCAGTTTAAAATGAGTCGAAAATGAAAGGAGAAAGAACAACAAACGAAGCAGATCTTGCAAAGCCCCACAAGTGAGAGTGATAAAGTGAGTGGTGGGGGATCAGAAGAATGTTTTGGGAGGGTTTTTAAAATTTGTGGAAGGATGCATGGTAAAAGGTGGTGAGAAATAAGGACAGGAATAAGAACATTGGCCGTATGTCCTAAAAGTGAGATCACACGGTGTCGCAGAAAAAACAGAGGGGGAGGGAGGGAAGGAGAGAAAAATCGTGAGTATGAGGAAGCGAAACTCTCGCAAACTTGTTCTGGGGTTTTTTGGGCCAGATGGCAAACACGCGAGGGGTTTCCAGACGAAAGGTTTTTTCCTTAGCACGATTTCCCAAAAACGTTGGTTCCCCAATAAGGCTCACCGTGGGGGGGCAAGACACTGGGTGCCCTTTTTACATTAGGGCCCAAAGGGTTAAAATCCCCCTTGGGGCCGGGGTTGGTGGTTGGTTAAATCGGGAGTTTCCCGTCAAATGCGAGTTGAACCCGCTGGCACCAAACATGAAAACTGCCGTTTTTTTTACCTCTACCTGTGTAAAAAAGCTCCCTCTCCCCCGCTGCGTGATGGTTTATCTCCCTTGGATAATACCGTGTTGGCTGTGATTTATGTTAAAACCCGATTCCATAAAAACATTTCAAAGATTCGAAGCTTACTTCCCTTTTTTTCTTCTTCCAAAAAGGAAAAAGGGGATTTTCATTTTATTTGTGCCATTGAATTGCGATGCACTTCGTTTTGACTTGAGCTTTTTGTTTTAGGAATTTCGTGGATCGGGAAAATTTAACCTTGGATTTAAACTTTTTTGTTTCTTTTCTTTTACCTATTCTTGTTTTGAACTTGCTTTCAGCCGCTATTGCCTGCATGGTCATGGTTTGGTGGTTTATAAATGGCATGACTAAACTTAATCACGCAAACACACGCGCGAGCGCGCGAACGCTCACCGATACACACGGAGGAAAAAAGCAAGCAACGTGAAACTTCCAGTGGTGATATGAGTTGCCCACTGTACAACTGTGGTAGCCTATAAGCTAGCCTGATGGAGCAGTTGTAATTATACAATGCCACCATGACCCTGCTGTCTTCGACAGCAGCTGCATGTGCTCACTTCTGGCTAACAGAAAATCGATGGTCGTCAATAAATCGGTTCTGCCTCCTTTTATAACCCATCTCACAGAAACTTGTGAAAGCAGTCTTTCTTCTGAATTGTTCCAGAACGGAGATTGTCTGTAAACTCGGTTTCCACGGACATTAAGATCTGATTTTAAATACAAACAAGAAAACCAACAAACCAACGTATTACTCTTAATCCATGAAGAAAGCACGAACGCACTACTTCCATTCCACTTCTTAAACTGTTGTTGGATTTTCTTCCCCCTGCTTTTCTTCTTCGTGCTGATTCTGCTTTGCTGAGGGACTGTCTTGTGCTCTCAGTCTTCCCAGAGTTTCTCAAGCCTCCTATTCCTAGCTTCTGAGACAGCCTTCATCTGTTTCCTGTGATCCCTCTTTCTCATCCGAATTTATTCTTCTCTCGCGGCGGCTGAATTTTTGAGGAAGTGTCTTCATCTTAGGTTGTTTCACATTATACGTGTTCCATAGGCCTACATAGTCCGAATCCATTGCAGATTTCCGAACATCTATTCCGCTTGTTCATTATTCATAGTCCGTTACGGATTTCCAGTTCTGGTTAGGTTCGCATCGATGGATCCATCATTCTCTCTCCTTTTCGGTGAATCGTGAGAGCACGTGTTCGTTTTTTAATAACAGTGGCAGGTTGAAAAAAGGCAAGGTGAGGAGACAGCTCATAGAGCCCGTATATCCGGTATAAACCAGTGTCATCCAGATTTACCCAGACCGGTTCTCCGGACTATTCCCGGAAGACAACAGTCTAATCATGTGGCGGTGGCAAGAAGCTCTAAAGGAGATCTTGACAGCAGGAAGGGCCTTTCTCAGACAAGCGTTTAGACCTGAACTCCTCACACTTTAAGGTGGCCGGTCAGCATCTAGGTAATGATTCCACCTGGGGAAAAAACAACGACGACGACGACAACAACAATAACAACAATGAGGGGGAAGCCATCAGTCACGACAATCGAAAAAGTAACGCGATGTGCTCGTTAAGGCCGCCGATTTCTTGGAATTGGACAGAACGTTCTCTGAGCTGTTCAAACGTTCACTTGTTTATTGTTGATCTTCTTGTTTAAACGGAATGATAAACTTTCTGTCCTCGAAATTACTGGAACGCTTTCAACTGCTTGAATGGATGTGTGCATGCGTGCGCGCGCGCGCGCGCGTGTTTGTTTGATATTTACAGCTTTGCATCGCCAGTGTTGCTGGACAGCATTTTAACAATCGCTGTGTTTCATCTAGGTATGATTTTGAGAGAGTCTCCGAAAGATACTGGCGATGAGGAATGCACTTTTTTTTATGCGTTTTCCTTTTTAAATAAGTAGTGAGGCGGTTGTACCTTAGCCGTAATTTTTGGTAAAAATGGTGCATATCTTGGCTACCACGAGACTACTTTAAAGTGATTAACTGCTGGGATTCAAGGCTTCATTCTTTTACTTATAATGCATGATCGGCGATGGGCACTGGCCCATAATTTATGTCTGTTAATACTTAACAAATTGTATGTAAGTTTGACATTTTTTCTTAATCAAGAAATCAACCATCTACACATCAGGCCCTACAAAAACTTTGCATTTCAATCAATCATTTTGGAGTTTTCGAATTTGTTGACATCGATAATGGATGTGCACAGCAGCCTTAAATTCATTTGGCGTAGGCCTAATTGAAAAATCGCCATTTTGATACTACCGTGAATTTCCCAATTAATCAGAAAGTAATTCTTGGGAAAAAATGCTGGCTGCTTACAAGTCTACCGAATTCTGCAAACTAAGGCTTGTTTCTCGGCGATTTTTAGTGTAAATATCAATACGATAACGACAAACATTTGATGTGTGCAGCAGGTGTTTACATTTCAATGTCGTTTGATGCAAGCGAAAGGTTTCCGGCAACAGCGTACGAGCCTCAGGTCACATTCCCTATTTGCTCCAAACATCTTTCGGATTTTTGCGTCGTCTTGCTGGGTCAGATCCATTCTTGGATCTACGCTTTAATCTAGATCCGGGGGCCGGAATAGCTCAGTTGGTAGAGCGCCGGACTCGTGATCCTGGGGTTGCGGGTTCGAATTTCGGTACAGGGGATTTTTCCCTCGGAGTTAACATTGGTTCTGACTCCATTCCCCATACAGTCCGAATGACACTATAAACCGAGGTTCCGTGTGTGAACGCACGCACAACATCTTGCACACACGTAAAATCCCATCACCAACTTTCGGAAGAGAAGGCCAGTTTGGCCGTTGGTATGGATGACACGTTACACATAGCATGCACCTTCCCCGAAGATGGAGTATGGCTGCCTTAATGGCGGGATAAAAAAGGGTCATACACACACAAAACTCCACTGCCTGGCTATACAGGGAGTGTCCGCAGGAGTATCAGCCTGCGTACGCAGAAAGAAAGAAAGAAAGAAAATCTAGATCCGCACCATGCATCAAGATTCAACCTGGTCAAGATGCATAGAAAACTCGAGTGGTACGGATGAAGGCGCAGTAGCTCGAATCGAGCTCTATTACATTATTCCTTTGCTGTTATTGTTTGGACACAAACGCAGAACCGATTTTGCTGCATTGCTCAGAGATTTGGGCTGGTTTAAAATACATGCTATTGTGAAAAGATCCATTAAAATCCGCAGGCTGATTTTTGGAGTTTGGAGCGGTGTCAGAAATACTGTTGCTTTTGAAGAGGGCGGCAGCTTTCCTTCATACATTAATGGATATGTCCGAGTTACGAAATATCGGTATGTAAGACTATTCTGTATGTCTGACAACAGGTAACGCAAAACAACGCTACAAAATTCAGCAAAAGCATGATGTAGCAAATTTCCTATTTACAGTGATATGTATGTCCTAGTTGTGATTTATTGGTGGAAACTTTGACATATATCTGACGTCAGATACCCCTTCGTGATCCTACAAAATGCTGCAAATGCCTGATCAATGTGACATAAAAACTGAGTAAGACGAGTTTGGCTTTCGTTCAGGTGTACTCAAGGCTTCGGAAATATGTGAGAAATGCAGAATATGGGAAAAGTTTCCTGCTTTAAGCTTATATCTGTTCAAACAATCGAGACATGCATTTTTAAAAAAAAATCAAGACTGACGTAATTCTTCCGAATATTGTGTATGACTCGGGAGAGACTGAGTGGCGTCGGTCGGGACGGGCAACCAGAATTTCACACGGAGGAATCAGTTGTGAAAATGGAGTTGCACAGTGGCGTGGTGTGCCATTATGTAAGTCAGATCATGTTGTTCTGCGCTAGTAACTAATTCCTCTTTTCTTCCACTCACTTTTACTCAGATTTTTTTGAGCTTGTTTGTTTTGTCTTTCTCTACTGTCTTCTACCGATTTTCTGCCTTTGTGGACCACCCCCTGTCTTTGTTCTGGAGACTCTTTTTTTTTAAATTTTTTTTTATCACAAGTTGACATACCGGCTTAATTTTTTTTTTTTTTTTTTAATGATTGAATCTGTCGATAAGGTTGCGAAAATTGTACACCGTCGAGAAAATTGTACACTAGCTGCCCATTTTGCAGCCGTCTGTTAGAACTTATTTTTAATGTGTTTTTTTTTTTGGTAGCATCTATATGTTCTTTACATTTGTTTTTGTTGTTGTTGTTTTGGGAGTGAGAAATCAAGGGATATGCCTAACTGGCGCTCTGAGCACACCCTTGTTTTATGCGCCATACAATGTCAGTGGTTTAGTTGCCATGTCATTAACTGCCTTTGTTAGTTTATTTTTCAGGATATAATCCGTTGTTGATGATCTGACTACTTTTTAAAATGTGACCCCCCCCCCCCCCCCCTGTATGTGTTTGACAGCACAGAAAATGCTCCGTGTGGTCAGCTGGGCTATAATAGTAAAAAACTTGAAACGCAGCCTACCCGGAGGGTCACCTCAAGACTGCTGCTATCGTGTACGTCAAACGACGTGAACATTATGTATGCTGTCCAGACGAAGCTTTCTATCTTAGCGTATGCCCAACTTACTACGGTCTGTGGACTCACAAATGCTGCCCATTGTCGAAGCGTACATGCAAGAAAGTTTCCCTGTAGAGGAATGGGTAATATCTCTGGAACGTGTCCTTTTGGCTCTGCATAAAATCTTAGCATTGCCATGGCCCCCCCCCCCCCCCCCCATCTCCAACTCTTCTCTCTCTCTTTCTTCTTCTACCCCCTCACTCTCCTCTGCCCCGCACCTCTTTTCCACACTCCCAGCGCCGCCCCCACCCTTTTCCTCCCCCTTCCCCCAAAAGAGAATTCTTTTTGTAGATTTCCACACACACACACACACACACACACACACACACACACACACACACACACACACACACACACACACACACACACACGTGTGTGTGTGTGTGTGTGTGTGTGTGTGTGTGTGTGTGTGTGTGAGAGAGAGAGAGAGAGAGAGAGAGAGAGGAGAGAGAGAGAGAGAGAGAGAGAGAGAGAGGGTAAATTGACGAATATGAGCTGGAATACTATACTTTAGGCTGAGTGGATCTGTTGACTGTGAGCAGTGAATGACAAACCAACAGAATACGAAGTATTGAATGAACCATTTCTGTCACATGCCTGGATCATGGCCGGACTGAGGGCTCGTTCCTATCACGAGTTATTGCCCCTTTGAGGAAGTGTCATGGGATTTTTTTTCTTTTAAACAACATTTTGTTATATATATATATATATATATATATATATATATATATATATATATATATATATATATATATATATATATATATATATTAATGAAGGCACTATGTTGTACTAGGGAAATGATACGAGCATACTGTACAAAAGTAGCTTAGAAGCTAGATGCTGAGGCCGTGATGGTCAATTATCTGACATACATACTCATATGCCACCCACCACTCAGTGAACCCAGTCCGAGGAGAGAGAAACAGCACGGATCCTTCCAAAGAATATTTCACACGCATACGTAAGCGTACAGACAGACAGACAGACAGACAGACAGACACACAGACACTCAGACAGACAGACAACAGACACACACACACACACACACACACACACACACACACACACACACACACACACACACACACACACATTGACACGTGTATGCACCTTTTCAGGGTTGACAAACTCACTCACACACACATACGCACGCACGCACGCACACTCACTTACTCACACACACACACACACACACACACACACACACACACACACACACACACACACACACACACACACACACACACAAGCCAAGCGTGCGCGTGCGTGCGCATATTTTACAAGTAAGCTTCATATAACATCAAGGGCATCGTTTGCACGGGGACTGAAACACACACACACACACACAACACACACACACACACACACACACACGCACACACACTCTCTATCTCTCTCTCACAGACACACACACATACACACACACACACACACACACACACACACACACACACACACACACGCACGCACGCACGCACGTGCGCACGCGAGACATCGTCTTACGACATCTATGCTTCATATAGCATGAAGGACAGTGTTTGCATGGGGACTGAAATTCTGCTGCATATTCCATATATGTCACGATATGCGTTACAGAAAGACAGATAGGCCTACTGAAGACAACACTTCACAGTAGTCGTCATCAGACCAGATCTCTTCATTAACCCTTTGTACACTTTCCTGTGCAATAGTTAGGCCTAGCAGACACCTGCGTTCGTGGCCCAGATCTCTTCATTAACCCTTTGTACACTTTCCTGTGCAATAGTTAGGCCTAGCAGACACCTGCGTTCGTGGCCTCTTATCAACACATGGTCAAGGTCAAGGCTGGCTCAGCAGAGCGTTCTATCGGTCTAGCCTGATCAAATTTGTGTTCTACAGAAGGTTTTTGGCCCACGGACATTCAGAAATTGGTATATAGTTTAGCAATATTGTGCGGGGTTAAATTTGATAGTGACAGATACTTGTCATAGTAAAAAAATCCAGGAAAAAGGTTCTTTCAACTTAGGAGTTGGAACTCGCTGCACTGAAAAAAAAAATGACGGCTTTGTTTTGTTTTCAGTTCTAACCTAGCAGCTGCGTTTAGTTTTGTGCGTACAGGTAAGGTAAACTGTCGAAAATTATTATCAGAACATAATCAAAACAGAAAGTAATAGTCCTAAACAAACTAAGTCAAAACATAATTCTAGAGGAGCAGGGAGGACTAGCACAAGGGAGTCGACTGGGGAACTGAGAAAGATACGAGACACTCTCAAAGAGAAGAAGAAGAAAAAAAAAACCCTGAAAGTCGAAGTGCAGTGGAGGAAAGGGTAAAGTTCTTTATCTATCTGAAATGTGAGGTGGGGATATAAGAAGTACAAACGAGTATACAGTATCACGATTGTAAACAATGTGTCACAAAGAATGCACGACACTTACAGACCGGAATTTCAGCTATCTGAGCGAAAATAATGAGATAGAAGGGATAGAATGGATCTGCAGAAAATGCTATGCAGGGGAGGGTGAAAAGAAAACTGGAATGGAAGCAAAAATGAAGACATTGATCAGGCTGTTCGAAAAGGTAGAGGAAAGGCTGGAAAGACTAGAAAAAGGGTGTAGTGGAAAGGCTCTAGAAGAAAAAAATAGAGGAGGTTGTAGAGAAAAAGGTGTCAACTATGGGAGGAGAAAATTGAAAAAGAAAAAAAGAGCTGAATCTGATTTTTACAAACATTCCAGAGACTAGTAGTGACAATAGACAACAAAGAATGAAAATGGAGAAGGAGAAATGTAAACAAAATCCAAAAGCCTTTTGGAGATATGTACAATCGAAAACAAAGATGAATACTGGAGTGAGCCCTTTAGTGACTAAGGATGGTGACACAGTGGAGACAGATAGAGGTAAGGCAAATATTTTGAATACGTTTTTTTCTAGTGTATTCACAAGGGAAGATACTAAAAATATACCTGTTCTAAGTCCAGCCTCAAGGTCAAAAGGCATAGTATTGGAAAATGTAGATATTTCAATGGATGCAATAAAAAAGAAACTTCAATCTCTAAACCCTAATAAGGCATGTGGTCCGGATGCCATCCCATCGAGATTACTAAAAGAGCTAAACGAGGAAATGGCCTTCCCACTTTACATACTCTTTTCTAAATCTGTTAAAGAAATGATAGTACCTTCAGATTGGAAAACAGCTACAGTCATTCCAGTATTCAAAAAAGGTACAAGAACAGATCCAGGAAATTATAGACCAGTGAGTTTAACATGCATTATATGCAAAATTTTAGAATCATTTATTAGAGAGGCTATTATTAAACATATGACAGAAAATAAATTATATGCTGAGTGTCAGCATGGATTTCGTGCAAAAAGATCTTGTGTGACTCAACTTTTAGAAGTGATGGAAGACTTCACAAAGGAGATAGATAAAGGAGAGAATATAGATGTTTTGTACTTAGACTTTAAAAAAGCATTCGATTCACTACCACATGAAAGACTCTGAAGAAATTAGAGTCTTATGGAATAATAGGAAATATACTTGGTTGGGTTGGAGACTTTTTATCAAAAAGAACTCAGAAGGTAAGGATTGGTAGCTCCTTCTCTCGTAGTGCTGATGTTATTAGTGGGATACCACAAGGTAGTATTTTGGACCAATATTATTTATGGTGTTATAAATGATCTCCCTGTAGAATTAAAGAGTACATGTAAAGTCTTTGCAGATGACACAAAACTGTATAACTCTCCAAAATTGCATAAGGAATTACAAAAGGATATTGAAACATTAGTACAGTGGTCTGATACTTGGAACCTATATTTTAATGCAGAAAAATGTAAAGTACTTCATATTGGTAAAACAAACCCACAAAAGGAGTATATAATGAAAATTGGGGGCAAGGAAATAAAAGTATCTAAATGTGAAGAAGAGAAAGACCTAGGTGTGACTTTTGACAAAAACTTACTATTTGACAATCATATTGTAAATAGTATTAATAAAGCAAACAGAATGATTGGAATAATAAAAAGAACCTTTACATTTATGGAAAAGGACACTTTTTTGCAATTATATAAGACACTAGTTAGACCTGTTCTTGAATATGGCAACACTGTATGGTATCCAATGCTAAAGAGACAATCAGAAGCTCTAGAACAGGTACAAAGAAGAGCAACCAAAATGATTCATAATATAAAAGATTACTCATATCAGGAAAGATTAAATATCTGCAACTTCCAACACTTAAGGCAAGAAGAATAAGAGGTGACTTGATTCAAGCATACAAGATATTTAATGAAATTGATGATGTTGATAAAGCATGCTTTTTTTGTACTCCGCAGAAGAATGTTACAAGGAACAGTGAAGACAAGATATTTAAACAATATTCTAGAACGAATTTAAGAAAATTTACTTTTACTAATAGAGTAACCAACTTTTGGAATAAACTAACACTTAACATCAAACGTGCACCTAGTATTAATGTTTTTAAGAACCTCATAGATAAACATGAATTATTAACAAAAATTAGATATGAATTTGACGGATAATATGTCTGAGCTAGCCTATGACTGGACCAACGGTTATGAAAAGAAAAAAAAGGATATATACATACAGAAGGGGCGTAAAAAGCCTAAATAGGCTAAGTTGTATTGATACAACGCCCCTGATCCTGATCCTGATCCTGATCCTGAATATACAAAAAGTAGTAGAAAAGAAAGAGGAGACTGTACAGGAGCAAGTAAGACTTGGAAAGTTCAAGATAGGGACAAAACCCAGACTGCTCAGAATAAGCGTCAGAAACAAAGAAGCAAAAAAAAGAAACTTTGAGAAATGCACGCAAAATCAATGTAGGGGTGACAGACCAGAAAAAGAAGGTATACATAAACCCAGATTATACGCCTAATGAGAGACAAAAGAACAATGAACTAAGGGAAGAGCTTAGACAAAGGATAGAGAAGGGAGAAAAAATATCGGAATCAGAGGTGGGAAAATTGTGCGAGTACAGTGGAAACCTAGGCCTGGCCAGAGTGATCAAGAAGAAAACTGACAATCAAACTACAAGGGAAAAAACAACATGTGAATAGTTTTAAAAGGTATGTAGATAGAAAACCTGTACAGGAACTTTCATACACATTCTTGTATACAAATGCGCATGGACTGTTAAATAAAAAAGATGAGTTACTTGCATTAGCTGAAGAAAATAACCAACATATTATAGTAGAAACAGAATCTATAGCAAATACAAAACAAAACAGAAAAAGGTCAACTTTGTCGAATATTCAATACCAGGTTATGAACTATTTTCCAATGAGAATCCCAAAAGAGGTATAACTTTACATGTGAAGGATTCTATAAATGCCAAAGAACACAAGCTTATGAAAGGTAATGACTTTGATTCAAGTTTGTGGATGACCTTTTCAAATAAGGATAGACAGAAAATACTGATAGGAACTATTTACAAAAGTCCAACACAACAACTGAAAACGAAGAGAAAAATATTTGAGTTGCTGAAACAAATAAGTTTACAAAAATTCAACTATGTCTGTATTACTGGGGATTTTAATATCCCAGACATTGATTGGCAAGGTACTGGCTCTGGAGAAAGAGGACAAAAGTTTATAAATTGCTGACAAGATGCATTTTTGAACCAAATGGTGAAACAACCAACAAGACATAGAGAGGGACAAAAATCAAATATACTGGATTTAGTACTTGTTAATGATGAACACATGATATCAGACATTAAGCACTTAGCTCCTATAGGCAAAAGTGATCATGAGGTTTTAATGTTCTCTTTGTACCTCGGGGAGGACCAAGAGAAAGAAGAACCAAAGCAGTCATATAATTTTTAAGAGAGGGAACTTTATGCAAATGAAAGAAGAACTGAAGATTAACTGGAATAAACTCAATTATCTTAGTGTAGAATAATGCTGGTGGGAAATTAAACGTATTCTAAATTCCTTAATAGAAAACAACGTTCCAAAACAAATGATTAAGAATAATGAAAAACAGAAACCAAAGTGGATGAATGCAAAGACAATGAAATTTGTAAAAAAAAGAAATCATATGTACCAGAACTTCCTAGTCACAAAGCAGGGAAAAGATTACCAAAATTATATTAAAAACGTACTACTTTTAACAAAAAAAATAAGAAAAGCAAAAAAGGAATGTGAAAAGAAGCTATCAAAGGAATGTAAAAATGATCCGGAAACTTTCTGGAGATACGTACAATCAAAAACAAAGATGAATACAGGGGTGAGTCCATTAGTGACTAAAGAAGGTGACACAGTTGAGACAGATAGTGGTAAGGCAGATATTTTGAATGCACTTTTTTTTTCTCTAGTGTATTCACAAGGGAAAATATCAATAATATGCCTACTCTAAGTCCAGCTTCAAGGTCAAAAGGTATAACATTGGAAATGGAATATTGAATTGAATATTGGAAAATGTAGACATTTCTGTGGAATCAGTAAAAAAAGAAACTTCAGTCTCTGAACCCTAATGAGGCATGTGGTCCTGATGCCATTCTATCAAGACTACTAAAAGAGCTAAATGAGGAGATGGCCTTCCCACTTATATACTTTTTACTAAATCTGTTGAAGAAATGATAGTACCTTCAGATTGGAAAACAGCTACAGTTATACCAGTATTCAAAAAAAGGTACGAGAACAGACCCAGGGAATTATAGACCAGTGAAGTTAACATGCATGATATGCAAAATTTTAAGAATCATTTATTAGAGAGGCTATTGTTAAACATATGACCGAAAATAAATTATATGCTGAGTGCCAACATGGATTTTGTGCAAAAAGATCTTGTGTGACTCAACTCCTAGAAGTGACGGAAGACTTCAAAAAGGAGGTAGATAAAAGAGAGAATATAGATATTTTATTTAGACTTTAGAAAAGCATTCGATTCACTACCACATGAAAGACTCTGAAGAAATTGGGGTCATATGGAATAGTAGGAAATGTACTTGGTTGGGTTAGAGACTTTCTATTAAAAAAACACTCAGAAGGTAAAGATTGGCAGTTCCTTCTCTCATAGTGCTGATGGTATTAGTGGGATACCACAAGGCAGTATTTTGGGACCAATATTATTCGCGGTGTTTATAAATGATCTCCCTGTAGAATTAAAGAGCACATGTAAAATTTTTGCAGATGATACAAAACTTTATAACTCTCCGAAATTGTATAAGGAATTACAAAAGGATATTGAAACATTAATACAGTGGTCTGATACTTGGAACCTATAAAATGCAGAAAAATGTAAAGTACTTCATATTGGAAAATCAAACCCACAAAAGGATTATATAATGAAAATTGGGGACAAGGAAGGAAAAGTAGCTAAATGTGAGGAAGAGAAAGACCTAGGTGTGACTTTCGACAAAAATCTGCTATTTGACAAACTTACTGCGAATAGTATTAACAAGGCAAACAGAATGGTTGGAATAATAAAAAGAACATTTAAATTTATAGAAAAGGACACTTTTTTACAATTATTTAAGACACTAGTTAGACCTGTTCTTGAATATGGCAATATTGTATGGTATCCAACGCTAAAGAGACAATCAGAAGCTCTAGAACAGGTTCAAAGAAGAGCAACAAAGAAGATCCATAATATACAGGATTACTCATACCAGGAAAGATTGAAATATTTACAACTCCCAACACTCAAAGCAAGAAGAATAAGAGGTGACTTGATTCAAACATATAAGATATTTAATGATATTGAAGATGTTGATAAACCATGCTTTTTTGTACTCCACAGACAAATACTACAAGGAACAGTGAAGATAAGATATCTAAACAATATTCCAGAACTAATTTGAGAAAATCATTTCCTAACAGAGTAACTAAAATTTGGAATGAATTAACAACTAACATCAAACGTGCACCTAGTATTAATGTATTTAAGAACCTCATTGATAAACATGAATTAATAACTAAAATAAAATATGAATTTAACGGATAAATTAGACAAAAGTGGCGTAAAAAGCCTAAATAGGCTCAGTTGTTTTGATTCTGATGGTCACACCTGCCGTTGACCTTCCCTTTGTTCTAGCTTCTTGGATACCCAGAAATAACCGCGGAACGGACTGCCCTTCTGTTTTTGTCTTGCCCATTTAGTATCCGCTAATGATGGAGGTGTTACCGCTTCCTACCTCTCGCCCAGCCCTTCACCCCATTCCACCCCAGCTCTCAACTCCTACTCCTCCCTGTCAATCTGTGTTTCCATAAAATCTCCCTCCCTTCTGTGTTTATTACCAGAGACTGAACACGTCAACAACAATCGTCAGACTGTGCGAAAGGTGTCAAAAGAGAGTGAACCGGGAATCAATGAAACAACGGGGAGGGGGGGGGGGGGGGGGGATGACGCGTGGACATAGGCACGCAGTGACGCACTCAGTCTAAATAAGGACTCTGGTGGTAAACTGCGTGACGACTGACATCCGTTGAAATGCGTCGTTATGGTGTAGCCCAGGGATTTCGCTGGCTTCGTGTAGAAGGCATTGTTTTCGTGATCCGATGGCTTTGGATTCAATCCTCGCTTCAGAGAGCGATTTTAAGTGGAGAGTTTTTCTTTAGGGTCGACGTCCGTGCAGACTGCCATACTTTCTGAACACAGACACAGACACAGACAGACAGACAGACAGATACGCACTCACGCACGCACCCAAACAAACAGACAAACAAAACAAACAAACAAAACATACACACTCGCAAACACAAGCACACTCTAGCACTTACACACACACACACACACACCACACACACACACACACGCGCGTTACATTCTGTTCCATTCCATCAGTTATACAGGATTAGGCCCTTTTTTTTAACCTTTTTTCATGCAACAGAGTTATTCCTAAATGAATTTTTCTTTTCTTTCTGCGCACGCAGGCTGATACTCCTGCGGACACTCCCTGTATAGACAGGCAGGGATTAATCCTATCTACCCAAAAAAGGAAGTGGAGTTTGTGTGTATGACCCCCCTTTTTTATCCCGCCATTACGGAAGCCACACCCCAACTTCGGGGAATCCTAAATGAATAATACTCCCCGTAATCAATTACTAGACACTATGTGACTCAAGCCAGCGCAAATTCAATGAAACCTTTAATCAGCAGATATAAACGTGCCCACAAAGCCTGAAATCCTCGAGCTTTATACAATCGAACTATATTCAAGTTGGGAGTTCTTTCATTAAAGGATATGTTTGATACCACCAAAAGGACTGTTCATGTAGAAATTGTATTTGGGTTCGCCCCACAAGCCAACTTAGCATGAATTCAAGAAATCATACAAAACTCCGAGTTCCCATACTTAGAATTCACTTGTTTAAAACAAGTCTGTGTTAATCTGACCCTCGTGTCTGGAACTCACTTCCGCCAGAGCTTAAGTAGGCCTACTATCGAAGCCCAAATCTCACAGAAGAAAATTGTTTACATCTTTTTGCACTATCTCACTAGTTAGCTGTTTAGATGCGCAGTATAATTCATATTACCAATGCCTATCCAAATGCATGTGCTATATCGTCAACAACATACCTTTTTTGATAACTTTCTCAAAATGATCGTTGCTTTTTATTAGTATTACTACTGTTTGAAGATGATTTGCTGCTATGTATGATTGGACACACTATGTCGGTGCGTGTGATGTCAGGACGTGAAAACTTTATAATGCACTCATATAGTGTATGTGCGTAAGCCTGCGTACCGCTCATATAATCATATGTCATGTGCTTTTTTCTTGATGGGAGAGCAGATGGGAGGAGGGGTGGGGTGGGGGGATAGGTTTTTGCGTGGACAACGTAGAGGACCGGGCTGGCGACGACACCTGAGTCCTGTTTCTTGTGACTGAAGACAAAGGACCGCCTAAATCCCAGACTTCCCAAGCGTCCACCACGACATCCTCTCGACCTGCTGTCACGCAACAATAAATGATGAATAAATAGATGAATGAAAATAACAATACAAAGGCAAGCAACGAAGTCATTGCATTAAACACCGTACTGAGTGATCACCAGGACAGGCTGGCACAGTCTTCACTTTCAACCACAAGTTGTGATAGAAAAACTGTGCAGATTATTATCCCCCTTTCTCTCTTCATTCTCCTTTCCCCATCAAGTTCCCCCCTAGCATCTCTCTCCGCTTATCATCCTACTGCGTTTACGTTCCCATCCGTTCGTCCATTATGCTGTGCAGAAATCTATTGTTTGGTCTCTCTTTGGTCGAACTGAATATGCCTATATATTGTTTTTGCTGTTACAAAATCCATTATTATTATTATTTATTTATTTTTTTTTGGTTCCCGATTTCACTCGAATTCCAATTCCTTGCCAGTGTAATGGTAGTCAGCCCTACAAAACAGACACATACAGTACTGTCACCGCCGCCACAGGATATAACGGGAATGTATATAAAAAAGAAGTGACAAAGAATGTGACATAGGCTTTAGAATCCATTAACGATATGGCTTATACACACAAAGAGAGAGAGAGAGAGAGAGAAGAGAGAGAGAGAGAGGAGAGAGAGAGATTACCATGAACGTTATTTTGTTCATACACTCGTCTTCAATGCAAGGCCCTTTTTAACATTTTTGATCCACGAGCTGTTCAACAATGGACTCGAGGATTACAACGCTCTCAGCGGAAATGCTTATAATCTCTCTCTCTCTCTCTCTCTCCTCTCTCTCTCTCTCTCTCTGTCTCTCTCTCTTTCTCTCTCTTCCCCATAAAGTCAATTCACTCAAACGGACAGCAAAAATGAATTTTTTTCGAGAACTTGTAGCCAACAAAAAAAATTCGAAGTCCATATGGCATGCAATAAATGAACTTACGAATAAAACTTCACAGTCAAAGACAAGCCCATTACCAGCATAACACCAAATGAACTCAACCAACACTTTACAACAGTTGCAGAACCTTGTCAAAGAAAAGAATACCGACTCAAATGAATTACAAAAATTTTAAAAATTTTGCAGTGCTATGAACATTCGTCCAGCAACACCAGTTCCGCCTATGACAGTTAGTGATGTTTGCCAAACTTTATGCCAATTAAAGCAGACAGGAAAGCGCGGACTTGACGGGATTGATGGAAAAATACTGAAACTATCAGCACCTGTTATATGTGAAACTCTTACCTACATTTACAATTTATGCATTGATAAATGTCACTTTCCCGCTCAGTTCAAAGTTGCAAAGTTATACCCATTTTCAAATCTGGAGACAAATCTGAACCTTCGAACTACAGACCCTTGGAAAAACACATAAATAAGCATCTTTGCCACCATTTTGACTCCTCCAACCCACTAAATAAAAATCAATCGGGATTCAGGAAAAATCATTCTTGTCAATACAGCGCTTACAAACCTAGTAGATCAATGGCTAGCCAGTGTTAATGAGAATAAATATTGTGGCGCACTGTTTGTTGATTTTGCAAAGGCTGTTTGATGTCATTGACCACAAATTGTTATGCAGAAGCTTTTATCATATGGTATAACAGGAAATACCTTCCAACTGATAACATCATTCCTAGAAGACCGTCAACAAATCGTTTGTGTCAACAACAATTTATCAGAGAAGTTACCCATCCAACATGGCGTACCCCAGGGTTCTGTGTTAGGTCCGTTGCTGTTCTCAGTTTATATAAATGATCTCCCTCTTTATATTGAGGATACATGTGAACTCTTTTGTGATGATACCACTGTCCATACAAGTAGCCCCAGCTTGGAAGCTGTTTTCACTTCATACAGAAGAATGCTAATATCTTAAGTAATTGGTGCAATGTAAATCACATGTCACTGAATCCTAACAAAACAAAACTAATGCTGATAACAACAAGGCAGAGAAGACAAAACATAACCACGCAGCCCCCATCTGTTTTTTATCAATAATCAGGAAATTAAAGTGGTGGATAGCCATCGAGTTCTAGGCGTATATGTTGATAATAATCTTTCTTAGTCTCATCACCTTCGCAGCTTATGTAAATCAATATCCAGACAAACATATCAGCTGTGCAAGATTAAGCATTTCTTAAACCTTCATGCCAGGAAATTGTTCCTACACGCACATGTTCTCTCTTCAATCAATTATTGTTCAACACTATTTGATTCTGCTAGTGCTAATGCCATGAAACCTCTTAAGAGTGTCTACAAAAGAGCACTTAAAGCAGTCCTATTAAAATCATCTAGTCTTAGTGAAGGGGATTATACTAAAGCGGGGGGCTCTTCCGTTACAAGAAATGTTTGCTGTCAACAAATGTCAGCTAATGCAAAAAATTGCATCGGGTTTAGCACCACAAACTCTTCAGTCCAAATTTAGCATAAACCCTAGGGATTCAACCAAATTCCAGGTTCCCACACCTAGAATAGATCTATTTAAATCAAGCTTATCTTACTCAGGTAGCGTGGTTTGGAATTCACTTCCACTCTACATTTCCGATGTACTACTATATTACAGAATCCTTCAGGAAAAAGTAATTACACATTTCACAGCAAACCATTGCTATTAGGGACAAAATACATATACCAAGGCACACCCTCTGTTTTGCTGCATATTAAACTGATACGCCGTTCCTTTCTACTGATGTTTTTAAACCAGATAATGATGAATGAGAGATATGGTTACTATCGGTTTTATTAATGATTGAAATCATATCATGATAAATTACTATTGTGGTCGCTGGTTTTATTGGTGCATTGTCACTAATTTATTGATGTCTTAATACTTTGATTTCTTCGAGCACTGTACTGCAAGGTGATGAATGTGTGTCCGGATTACTGTTGATCATATTGATGTATTGCTCTTTATTCAAATTTATAAATGTTTAGCATGTGATATTTTGGATAGAAAAATGGAATTATATAATATCTCTCTCTCTCTCTCTTCTCTCTCCTCTCTCTCTCTCTCTCTCTCTCTCTCTCTCTCTCTCTTCTCTCTCTCTCTCTCCTCTTCTCTCTCTTCGTTAACTACGGCTGCGTTTCGATGGATTGTCGCTTAATTAATAATTATAATTTGGGTAGTGTATGAATTGGTAAAGAAGAAAACAAAAAGATGGGGGAAGGTAAATAATAATGGCATCTCTCTCTTCTCTCTCTCTCTTCTCTCTCTCTCTCTCTCTCTCTCTCCTCTCTCTCTCTCTCTCTCTCTCTCTCTCTCTTCTCTCACACCACACACACACACAACACACACACACACACACACACACACACAATATATATATATATATATAATATAATATATATATTATATAATATATATATATATTATATATATATATATACACGCACCGCGCGCGTGCGCTCACGCGCGCGCACATGCACACGCACACATCATGAAAAATAATGTTATGATTATGATGCTAGGAATTTATTGCTGCTTACTGATAACTGATTTGTTCGTTCTCGTTTTGCCATATTAACCACATCATATAAATGTAAAAGAAAGAACAAATGTTGATATTATTGATGCATTGTAATTGTCTAATTATCATCCTTAGCAGTTTGTTGCATGTTAATCTTTTACAAAAGGAATGTAAACTCTCTCTCTCTCTCCCTCTCCTCTCTCTCTCTCTTCTCTCCTCTCTCTCGTCTCTCTCTCTCTCTCCTCTCTCTCTCTCCCTCTCTCTCTCCCCTTCGATAGGAGGATCGCTTATTCCATATATCTGGTGTGCTAATCTCTTTTCCTCTTTGTAAAGCAATTTCTTTATTCTTGTTTGTTGTTTAAATCGTTTCTTTTTCCTTTTAAAGTCATCCATGCCTTAACTGTTAAGGGAGCATCTCATTACTCCCCCGGCTCGTTACTCCCCCGGCTCTGTTATCTCCCTCGGCTCACCTAACCTAACCTATCCTAACCCTAACCTATCCCTAACCCTAACCCTATCCCTAACCCTATCCCTACACCCTAACCCTATCCCTAACCCTATCCCTAAACCCTATCCCTAACCCTAACCCTATCCCTAACCCTATCCCTATCCCTAACCCTAACCCTATCCCTAACCCTAAACCCTATCCCTAACCCTATCCCATAACCCATCCCTAAAACCCTAACCCTATCCCAACCCTATCCCTAACCCTAACCCTAAATCCCTATCCCTAACCCTAACCGGGGAGTAAAGAGCCGGGGCAGTAACGATACGGGGGAGTAAATGAGCTGATCCGACTGTTAATACATGAACTTTTTAATGTTGTGAAGGTATGTGTTTTTGTTAAAAGTTTTGCAAGTCTTCGTCGCTAGTCATACTTAGTCCCTTATCGGGGCAAGGGCCGGATGAAAAAAAAGCATGTGTTTGCTTATCTGTTACCCTTGAAATAAAGATTATCATCATCATCATCATCTCTCTCACTCGTACGCGCGCGCGTTTGTTCCACTTCTCCTTTCTTGAATTGTGTTGTATATACAATTCATTAGTAAGTTTAGTTCCCTGTCTTTCTTTTCAGGCATTCTGCCTCGTTGTTTCTTTTTTTCCCCTCCTGGCCAACAGCAACATAGGAAAAACATGCAATTAGAGCTTATATCATAACCTTGTAAACAATAATAACAAAAAGGAAAAAAATCGCGTGTTCACTATCAACAACAACAACAACAACAACAACAACAACAACATCGGCAAGAGATATTGCTGATTGTACACGATTGCCAAACAACACAAGCAAACAAACAATGATCCAATCAAATAAACGGATAACGAGTAACGCGCCTTTCTCCAGTTTATTTTTGGGAGATCAGTGTACAGTCACCTGCTCGTTCTCATTTCGTGGTTATATTCCAACCTTGGTGCATGTTCCTTTCTGTCTTTGGTTGTTTTTATTTTCTTTTCCCGTCGATGCTTTACAGCCTTGACTCTGTGCGGTAATCCGAAGTTTTTGTCCTAATATAGGACGACATCCCCCATCAAGGTGTCACACCAACCCAGCCATTTTCCTGCCTCTCTCACTGACTCCCATCCCCCTCTGCTGGTGTCTTGTTTAGCTGTAAGGCAGCTTTGATGCTTTAAGAGAGAGAGAGAGAGAGAGAGAGAGAGAGAGAGAGAGAGAGAGAGAGAGAGAGAGAGAGGAGAGAGAGAGAGAGGCCGTGTCATTATGACACGCCGCTGGACATTGTTGACGCCGACATCATTAACGAACTATGAAAGAGTTTATACAGCTGGCTTCGAAGAAATAAACAAACAATGAAAACAAATCACACAGAGAGAGAGAGAGAGAGAGAGAGAGAGAGAGAGAGAGAGAGAGAGAGAGAGAGAGAGAGAGAGAGAGAGAGAGATTTCTCTTCAATACAGGTTATGACCTCAAACCTCTGGCTTAAAAAATGGACCTCTTAATGAATATGTACAAGTTGTGAATTAAAAAAAACCCAGACGTATAGCTCACTTCTAAACTACTTTTAAATCTATATTGACAAAGGGCAGTTAAGTTTGAATTTCCTGATCTCAATGGAAATAATTATTGATTCTCTCTCTCTCTCTCTCTCTCTCCTCTCTCTCTCTCTCTCTCTCTCTCTCTCTCTCTCTCTCTCTTCTCTCTCTCTCTCTCTCGTTCCACTTCTTCTCTTTAATTTTGTGACACATATTTCATTATTTTGATTTGGTGTTTAGCTCGCTAATCAGGAAAGATGTTCAAAATTTAGGACGACTAAATGAATCAGAATCAAAAGAATAAAGCGCTAATCACAAGAGAAGAAGCTACGCAAGCCTTAAAGGAAATGCATAATGATAAGAGCCCTTGGACTGACGGTTAACGTTCACAATTTAAACAAATTGGAGACTTTGCTGTTAGATCATTGCATGAAGGTACTTGAGAGGTGAAATGTTAGAGAGAAAAAAATATAACATATCTGCCAGAAGGAGATAAAGCGAGATAATTTTTTTTAATAATCGGGGACCAATATCTTTGTGAAATGTTCAAGATGAAATAGGAACCACGTGCATAGCAAACACAATGAATTCAGTCTTTTCAAAGATTATAGATGAAATCAAACAGGATACCTTCCGCGCAGATACATGTAGGAGCCTTTATAAGAATTGTGTATGATATAATGCAGTACTTTGACATAAAATCTCTTCCTGGCTCATTAGTGTCAGTAGACTTCGAAAAAGCTTTTGATTAGATAAATTGGGAATACATGAAAAAAGTTCTGCAAGCATTCGAATTTGTGGACGAGTTGTTTGGCTGGATCTCAGCCTTTTTGTTAGAACATAACATGGTATGCCATAGGGAATGGGAAGTCTCTCAAAGCTTGGATATACAAAGGGGCTATGTACAAGGTGACCCAGTTTCGCAATATCTGTTGTTTTGTGTTCAGAAGTACTGGCGTGCAGGATTCGAGAAGACAGTAACATAAATAGTTTTCATATAGCAGACACAGGGTTTCAAATTGCCCAGTTTGCTGACGACAAAAGGTTTACAACGAGGAAGGATAGAGAATCATACGATAATATATTCGAAACCGTATCTGATTTTGAAGAAATTTCTGGACTGAACCTACATTTCAACACCCCCCCCCCCCCCCCACCCACACACACACAAACTAGTGTTTGGCTGGGCAGAGTAAAAAGTCGGAAAAGAAATATAACTAGAAAAGAAAATGAAATTTTCCTAAATTCAATCTTCTCAGTGTATGGTTTTCAAATGATTTGTCAAAAATGAGCGAACTTAATACAAAAGATTAATTAATCGAAGTGACGAATCTATCTAAAATTTAGTTTAATCGGGCAAGATTGTCGTACTGAAATCACTTATATTAATTAATCGAGGCGAAGAATCTATCTAAAATTTAGTTTAATCGGGCAAGATTGCCGTGCTGAAATCACTTTTTTAAAAAGCTTATATAACCTGTGGATACACTTACCAAAGTTTTCAGACAAAGAAATAAAAGAAGTGTAAAGAATGTGTTTTGAATTTGTGTGGAATATGAAAAGAGATAGAATTAAAAGAAAATATGCGGTGCATAAAATCGTAAATGCAGGTATTGGAATACCAGTTATAGAAAAGTATATATATGCTCGAAAGACGTCTCGAATTAAATC
This sequence comes from Conus ventricosus, assembly GCA_018398815.1. Classification (NCBI taxonomy): domain Eukaryota; kingdom Metazoa; phylum Mollusca; class Gastropoda; order Neogastropoda; family Conidae; genus Conus; species Conus ventricosus. The sequence continues at coordinate 83,348,839 of CM031597.1, forward strand.
GATATACATTGCCAACCCAAAATGGAAAACAATAATTGAAGTGCTGTGTCCAGATATAGATTCGTTGGATTCAAATAGTCCAAGAAAATTTCTTTCTCAGAAACACAACATTTTTGGTAAGATGTCTTCTTTTTCTGATCAAAACTTAAATAGTTGCATACATTTACAAAATTCAGAGACCTCCCAGCAGAGCAACTGTTCTATAATGATGAATTTAGAATACGTAGCGATGTCCTTTGCTTTAAAAACTGGATAAGCAAACGAGTTCTTTTGGCAAGAGACGTTATTTATGAAAACGGGGATTTCTTGGACTACAAAAGATTTTGCAATAAATATGGTAATTACGGAAATTATCTTCTGTCATCTTGTACGATCAATAAAAAGAAGAGAAAAAAAAACCTTATGAAGCTCAAGAATGGAGAATGTAACCAAATAACAAAAGCACTTACAAGTTTTATTCAGTGCAAATAAAGGATCAAAAGCTTCCTACAATGCTCTCTTGGAAGAGTTGATGATATTTGATATCAACTTGTTGGTCCATAGGAATACAAACTAGAATTTACCATAGACTGGGAAAAGACCTTAAAACAAATCAGAAAAAAAATACAGAAATAAAACTCAGATGGTTTCAGGTTAGAATATGCCATAAGATTCTTGTCTCAAATAGTATTTTAAAGAAAATGGATGTAAGTAATGGCTGTAAATGTATTTTTTTGTGACAGAGAAAGACTTGACACGACACCACCTACGGCAGTAAAGTATGAAAACGGTTCAAGAATCAAGTTGAATATAGAATTGAGATTGCTTAATAATGATGAAGAAATTAACACAGATGAAGGGTTTGGCCAAATTATCCTTTTAGCTAAATAGTTTGTGTATAAATGTAAAATCAATGAAATCAAACCTAATCCCCAACACTTTTTGAACGAGTTGAAAAACAAACATAAAATCGAAAAATACGTGCACTGCATGGAAGTGTTCATACCTTCTTATATTTTGCCACAGATTGTTGTATGTATACGAATTTTTTTTGATTGTTGTAATAGCTTGATATGTTGATAGAATGATGTACGTTTAGTTAATGGATGGATTTGCTTTGCCTTTATTTTTCGTGATTATGGAATGTATTTGTATGTAACTGTGCCAGCAGCAGCAGCAACAACAACAACAACGAAAACAACAAGAACAAGAACAACAATAACAACAAACGTGCTGCGAATGTTTTAGTAGTGTGTTCCGGTGCCCAGATCTCGTCGCACAGCTTCAACACACTTCGAGAAGTGACACTAGTTATCAACTGAGGTCGGATTGGGGGAACATACACAATAAGATTGTTGGTTGAGAGTGTCTGCAGTTAAACATATGTCAAGCACATTTCTTTTCTGAAGAAATGTGGAGCTATGCTAAAAAAGAAACACACACATAAACACACATACAACTATAATGTAGTTTTCACATCTGCTTTTTTCTTCCTCTGTTTTTTTTCCACATGTAAATGGCAACTAGGATTCACACAGTCTGGATTGGTAGAAGCATATTGTTCAAGCTCTGAACCTCTCATACAAGTTGGGATCTAAGAAAGATGATATTTCAAATTGTGTTATTCGCATGTGTGCATACACTCACACACATAAAACTATTCATCCACTCTATTGGCATGTCGTTCCAACACGCACTCACACGCACGTACGCACGCACGCATGCATACCCCCCCCCCCCCCAAATCCGAAGAGCACTGGCCATAGGTTGGCAGCACTGGCATAAAGTGGGGCCATTGTCATACAGTTGGAGGGAAGCAACGTGTAAAAGAGCGGAAGAACGCTGAGGTCTCTGGGTGGCATCATCATTGGTGGTTGTACCGATGGAGTGCAGCTGTCTTTAACACCGCGTGGGTCATTGTGCTATTCTGCTACGTGGTAATGTCGTCTGGTTGTTGGATGGGATAGGATGGGGGGTGGGGGGGGGGTGGGTGGGAGGGGGGTAAGGTGGTATTAGGTAGGTGAGGAAAGATCTCTTAGAAGAGTAGGTCAATGGGAGAGTGGGGAAGTGTAGGAGGGGTATTGGATTGAGATGATTGCGGTGTGTCATTGTTAAACTGTGTTCTTAGCATGCGTTGAGTGAAAAGGTAAGGGGAGAAGCCTCCAGTGGGGCGAGCCCTGTGATCACTGCCCCTCATTGTGGCTCTGTTGTCGGCCTGTTTCCCAGCATACAGATTCTCTACGAGGCGCACGGTCCATTTCAATATGAGCAAAATGGCATTTTGGTTCAAAGCCATTCTCGGTGCTCCACTGCTGGTGGTGACGATAGTGATGTGGTTACCGTATTGCACAGCCATGCCGTCAGACGCCTGTTGCAGGTTCCTATAGCCAGGACGAATGACTGGGCTGAAAGGCTGTTGACTTCTGGCAGGTAGGATAACAGATGCTAGGAGTGAAGCTTTGGGAAGGACTGTTTTGGTCTTTCCACTTGTCATTGCTGATGACACTGTCTGCTTAGGCCAGAGCTTGAGCACAGTCATGGATCCTAATGTGAATTGTGGCCCGTCTCACTGTTGGTGCTGGTGTCTGGCCACTGAGCCGCCCAGTCAGTTGGGTCATTGTCAGGTCATTGACACACACACACACACACACACACACACACACACACACTTCTTGGGGTTTGCTGTTGGTCGTTGAGGAAGCTGAGCGATCGACCCCTTTCACTACATATCTCCCAGCATAATGTTAGTGTGTCCTAAGTGACAAAGACATGTTGGAGAAGATTGGGTGGAGGTCTGTTGACTGACGGACTCTTACACTGGTGTAGAGTCTGCTTTGCCTGCTCTCTGTCCGCTTTCAGCATTACCCTAGTAGGCCGTAGCGTGAGAGAGGATGTATGATATAGGGAGGATGATTTGGGGGATGTAGTATTGCAATGGTGTTTGTGATTTGAAAGTCGGGGTAGGGGTGTTTGGCCGTTTCTGGGCGGAGAGTTCAGTAAACGAGTGGTTTCAAATCTAAATGACTGTGTGGCGTCATGTAAGGCTGCATAAAGGGATGATATTTCAGCCCGTAAGGACTGTGCTGTCTGCTGAAACACAGCACTGGATATATAGTCATCATAGCAGCACGCTGCTGGCATGTCCCCTGTAACAAAAGCATTGTCGCTGGGTATGGAATCGTCACTGGTAATGCTTTCAGTGACTAACATGGATATGGTGTTTCATTGGGGAGAGGGAGGGGTAGGACTGATTCAGATGGGGCAGAAGTTATAGAGGAGGATGGTCAGGAAGACAACGAATTACCGGTTGAAACCGGGGACTTTTATCAGTTAATACCGCTGACAGGCACGGTGAGGGATAATGGGCACAATGAAGGCAGTCTGGAGGAGACGATTGTGTCACTGGGTGAAGCGAGCTGCTGTTGAGCAATGAAGGACAGAGAGAGAGAGAGAGAGAGAGAGAGAGAGAGAGAGAGAGAGAGAGAGAGAGAGAGAGAGAGAGAGAGAGAGAGAGAGAGAGAGAGAGAGAAGAGATGGAACGATGTGAAAAACGTCGCAATGACAAAATATAGCACATGAGAAACGTTTTCTGTGAATTAGCCATGACCGTGACTAGCAGCTTAGGTTTTTTTTTTTTTACCTAAGAACCAGCAGGAAATGCTAAAGACTGCTGAGAAGCAAAACTGACATGCTATCAAGCATTTGGGGAATACTATGCATTGTATTCGTAAGCACTGCTTCGACATTATTTGGCGTATATTGTACACAAATAACATGAGCAACAGCACACAGACAGACAGACAGACATAAACACACAAACATACACACACAAGCACGCGCGCGCGCGCGCGCGCGCCCACACACACACACACACACACACACACACACACACACACACACACACACACACACACACACACACACACACACACACACACACACTCACTCACTCACTCACCACACACGGGTCTGCGCGCACCCACTCGCACAAATTCGCCTCTGAGCTTGAGTCTACTTTTTATGCTCATCATATCTATCTGTCTCCCTCCCTCCCTATCTATCTATCTGTCTGTCTGTGTGAATATGAATATATATTATATGTGTATATATATATATATATATGTATGTATGTATATATATATATATGTGTGTGTGTGTGTGTGTACAGATAGATAGATAGATAGATAGATAGATAGATAGATAGATAGATAGATAGATAGATTAGAAAAGATATTCTTTTACGTTTTTTTCCAGTGGTTTAGAAAGCGACGTCGCTTTGACATCTGTTGGTAGTCTTTCTCATAAGAGATCTAGGCAATGGTATGATCTCAGCCATTTTAACCCGTTCAGGGTCCACAGGGCGATCACACTCTGCGGCAAGACTGGATACTAATGTTGAATTTCTATACCGACTCAAAAAGAAAACAAGACAGAAAGAAAGAAAGGCAGTGAGCCTGTTGGCCAAATCATTTTGTTTACTTCACTCCAAAGGAGAGAACTGCGCCAGAAATGATGAGATGACACAAGCATTTGAAGAGAGTGTCTGTTAGGTACATGACACTGGCAAATGCCGAGAGTTCACAACAGACGGCGTAACCTCGAAAGGGTTAAAAATCTGTTTTGAAAAAACAATATTTCGAACACGCTAAAATCAAAGGTTCAAGTAAAATAGCACACCCTATATGGCAGTGATGAAAACAGAATTTGGTTTCAAAGCCCACCACAGCGGTGTGGTGGCTTACATCCAAAACTAGACATGAATTCACCAAATCTTGGTCAATGATTTTAGGAATGTGAAAAGCACTGTTGACTTATCTGAACAAAAACGATTATAGGTTTAGCTGAACACTTGTACTGTTGATAATTTTAAACATATGGGGAAAAAATCCTGGCATGACTAAAACTTAACTGTTAAAGTCTATTGCGTCGTAATGATCAATTTGACAGACATTTTTTTTTTCTTTTTGCAGAAAGACATCAATCAAAACGTTTAGAACGCGGTAAATACATAGCCAGAATGCTGCTGACACAATTCTTGTTTGATTGCCATGCTAAACAGGTAACACGCTAAATTCTTTTAGTTGAAAAAAAAAGACGATAATCACCATGATGATGACAAGAATGAAGTTTACGACGGTGACGGCAACAATGAAGACGACGACGACGACGACGATAATGATGGTGAACGAAACACAGGAAGAAGAAGAAGATAGAGAGAAGAAAAAGGCGAGGAGAAAAAAAAAAAATCAAAAGGCACAAAACCAGGAAGTTAAATTAATGGGAGGTGACCATGATGGTCATATAACAACCGGCACACGCACGCGAGCGAAAATAGACGGAAAGCGAAAGGAGAGCCAGAGAGGAGAGAAGGATGTGCGTTCATTAAGAGCCATTTAGGTATGTCTGGCTATGCAGCTAAATTGCTCACACGTCTGTAAGTTCGTTAGCCAGAAAGAAAACGGGTGTTATTAAAGACTGCGTGTCTCCCTTCCCGCCTCCTCCTGTTCTTCTTCTTCTTCTTCTTCTTCTTCTTCTCCTTCTCTCTTCTTCGTCTTTTTTCTTCTTCTTCTTCTTCTCTTCTTCTTCTTCTTCATCATCATCATCATCATGTTCTTTTCTTCTTCATTCCTCGGATAAAACTCCGAAACTCAACATAAGTGAGGTTGTCGCATATTATCTGACTCTTTTGATCCTACCACTTAGTAGCTACACTCCGTCTCCAGAGGAATGTTTATCCCTAGATTCTGCTTGTCTGCCTCTGTCCTCTAACCTCCCACCCACCACCACGCCCTCCCGCTTTTTTTCTTCTTTTCTTTTCTTTCTTTCTTTTTTTGTTTGTTGATAGGAACCTTGACATTTTGTTTTCTTTCTTATTTTCAGTACCGCCTCCAACATCTTTCTTTGTCGCATTTTTTCTTTTGATTTTTCTTTTTTTTTTATGGCTGGTCCTCCAACCTTCCTGTTCTGTCCCACACTTCTTTGTTTTTCTTTTTCTTTTTCACTCTTCATTAGTCGGGCTCCCAACCTCCTGTTTTGTCTTGTCCCCCTTTTCTTACTTTCTTTTGATTTTCAGTAGGGCGCTCAACCTTGTAGTCTGTCCTCATTTTCTTACTTTCTGTGTGATTTTTAGTAGGACTTCCAGCTTCGTGTTTTGTCACTTTTCTTCTTTCTTTCTCTAATTTCTTCTTCTTCTTTTTCAGTGGGACCTTCAACTACCCGTTTTGTCTTTCTTGTTGTTGATCTTAATTTTTTTTAAAAATACATCCAGTAGGGGTTCCATCCTCCTATCTTATGCCAGTTTTCTCCTCTAACAAGGAATCCATCTTCGTATTCCCAGTGTTTCTTTATTCTATTTTTCAGAAGGGCATCGATTTTCTTATTTCTGTCCTAGTTTTCTCTTCTCCCAGTTTCCCTCTTTTCTCCCACTTGTTTTTTTTTTTCTTATTTTCAAGTAAGACATCCAGCCCCTAAACCACCTTTTAAAACTTATTTTTTTAGTAGGAGTTCGGACTTTCTGCTTTGTTCCCTTTTGGTTTTTATTGGCGCATCTGGCCTTCTATTTTGTCCCACTTTTGTTTCATTTTTATAGGGCTGCCAAACTCCTGATACATTTTTTTGGTTCTGAGTAGGGCTTAAAATCTTCCACCCCCCCCCCCCACCTTTTTATGTTATGGAAGGGCTCCAGTCTCTTATTTTTTAGCTTTTCTATTTTTAAAGGGTCTCAAAATCCTTGTTTTGCCCCACTTTTCTTTTTATACATTTCAAAACTTCAGAGGCGCTTCAAACCTACCCTCCTTCTTTTTAAGTAGGGCCTAGAACGTATTGTTGACCCACTTTTTATCGTTGAGTAGAGCCTCCGAGAGTTGATTTGTCCTTCTTTCTTTTGTCTTTTTCTTATTTTTAGCTGGGCCTCCAACCTTGTATTAATTACCAGTTTTCTTTCTTTTTTTTCTCCCTCTCTCTCTTTTTTAATTTTTTTTTTAGTAGGGTTCCAACCTCTTTAGTTCGACCCATTGTTATTTTTCCTTCTTTTCTTTTTTTCAGTAAGGCCTTCAATTTTGTCACATCTTTATTTTGGTTATTTGTTTATATTTTATAATGGAAGTCAACACCCTCTTATGTTATCCCATCTTTTCTTTTTTCATTTTAATTTTAGTGAGATCCATACCTTCCTATTTCCTTCCATTTTCATTGTTCTCATCAGTTAGTGAAACCTTTAGCTCTCAGCTTTATGCCGCCTTTTTCGTCTTATGATTTAGTGGGGCGTCAAACTTCGTATTTTGTAACATTTTCTTTTCTCAGGGTTTTTGTTGTAGTTGTTGTTGTTGTTCTTGTTCCTGTTCTTTTTCTTACGTTTAAAGTAACGCCTCCAACTTCACATTTTGTCCCACTTTTCGTTTTTCTTTTCTTTTTTTTCATTTGATTTTCAGTGGGGACTCCAAACAACTTGAATTGTTCCGCATTCCTTATTTTCTAGTTATGTTTGAAGAAGGCCTTCAAGTCTCTGATTTCTTTCTTATTTTCATTACGACCTCCAGTTTCCAATCGTATCCTATGTTTCTCTACTTATTTTTTGTGACACCTTCAGTTTCATAATTTGTCCAACTTTTTTCTTGTTTCGGTAGGGCTTTTAACTTCCAGTTTTGACCCACTTTTGTCTCTTCCTGTTTTACGAAAGGTATCTAAACTCCTGTTTTACTAAAAAAAAAAAGTCTTCTTATTTTCAATAAGGCTTCCGAACTCATTTTTAAAAACCCACTTTTCATGTTTTCAAAGCGCGTGTTAGTAGGGCCTGTAATTCTTTCTGCTCCCTTCCTCCCTCCCTTCTTCCCTTCCTGTCTGTCTGTGTGTGTGTCTGTCTCTGTCTCTCTTTCTCTCTGTCTGTCTGTGTGTCTGTCTCTATCTCTCTCTGTCTGTCTCTCTGTCACGGACAAAAATGAAACAACCAAACTCGTGGTTAGTCGCCAGCCAATTTGTTCGGACATAAGCTTCAACCCAAACATTCTAGGCGCCAGGTAGACGGGCCCATATGTCGGGTCCAGCCAATTAAGCTTAGCAGAGAGGCTTCACGGAGACGATACGGTCCAGCCAGACAGACTAAGCCGTTTGACCGACGCCTCGATGTCTGCCCGGGCGGATCTCAGTGCCTGGGCCAGACTCATCTAGCCAATTTGTAGGACTAGCGCCCACCAGTTAAGTCGGACGTCGCCAGTTGAAGTAGGAGGGGGGAAGGTAGTGTGTGGTGGGGGTGAAATCAAGCTAATCAATTAAATGACCAATTGACCACCACAGAGAGTAAGGCGTGTAGGCGTGACTGTCATGATTTGAATAGCCAATGGAATTAGAGGGAGATAACTTCGGGTACGAGGCGGTAAAAATACTGACCAATGGTACTCGCCCTTGGACAGATAGGTAGGGAATAAAGTAATGTGTGAGTGAGAGAGAGAGGGAGGAACGAGGAGAGAGAGAGACAGAGGAAGAGGCTCTGTGTAAGCTCTGACGAGAGAGAAGCAGAGAGATGAGGGGAGGAGAGAAGAGAACCAAGTTGAGAGATTAGCATGAGATAGTCTGCAGAGGAAGGACTAGGGAGAGATGTGGAGAGAGAGAGTTGCTAACTAATGAAGAGGAAAAGAAAGAAAAGAAAAAGAAAAGAAAAGCAACCATGTCCATTTGATAGAGCAGACTAGAAGAGAGAGAGAGAGAGTGCATGCGTTAATGCAGGAAGGAAAAAGGAGAACAGATCGATGTTGATAGTCACTGTTCCACCTTAACCGGGGTTCGACCTCATACCTGGCAGCGTCACTTCGTCAAGCAGTTCCACAGACCAACGCCAGTGCCAGCAGTCTAACCTGACCAGGTGCCAGCAGACCAATACCAGTGCCAGCAGTTGTGTCGTGCTTGTGAAAGTGACAGTGAAAAGAAAAAAAAAAGAAAAGAAAAGACAGTGATTCGTGAATAGTTAAGATCACCTGGCCAGGTAAAGTAGAAATCTATTTATACCCGGGTTAGTTAATGATGTTTTAGATAAATGATTTTGTGAAGTTCAGGAAAGAGAGAATGTTTTATTTTGTTTGATTCCATATGCATTGATGGTTCGTTCTATGAACATGTGTAGTAAAGTTATAGACTTTACTAGTGGTTTGATGTGACGAATGCATGATATATGAATGAGATCGTAAGCAAGCTGTGAGTGTGTTTGGGCTGTGCGCTAGTCCTCCCTCCATCAACATCACCCGAGGTTGACACTCTCTCTCTGTCTCGTGGGGCCTCCAGCTTCCTATTTTGTTTCATTTTTTCACTTCTGTTTTCTCTCTTTCTGTCAGCATGGCACACAACTCCCTATTTCTCTCCTTTTCGTTTATTTTCTTCTTATCACAGAGGAAAGCAGGATAGTGGTGGGATGGTGGACGTGATGGTAGAACCTTTGACCTCAGTTTTGTCCCTCTTTTCTTTTCCTTTTTTTTTTTTTTGGTGAGCACCCAGGTTTGTATTATGTCCCATTTTCATCCTTTTTCGTGGAGCCTCCATGCATCTTGTTTTGTCGGTTTTTCTTTTCTTTTTGGTGGAGCTTCCAACCACGTATTTTGTCCCAGTTTTCTTTTTCTATCCTTTTAATACATGGAGCCATTAGCCTCATATTTTGTGAACATATTTCGTTTGTTTTTAGTCGGGCCTCCACCCTACTGCTCTGACCCTTGCTTTTCTTTCTTTTTCTTCCTTTTTTCTTTTCTTATGCTGAATGGTGCCTACAGCCTCCTATTTGCACCACCATTTTTTTCTTATTATTTTTTTAGTTAGGCCTACAGCCTTTTGTGCTGTCCCACCTTCTTGACTTTTTTTCTCTTCTTCTCTCTTCCTTCTTTTTTTTTGTTTGAATGAGGCATATAAGTGTCTATTTTCCCCCACCTTCTTTTGCGAAATATACAGCCTCCTGTTTTGGTCCCACCTTTGTTATTTCTTTCTCTCTCTCTCTCTCTCTCTCTCTTCTCTATCTCTCTCTCTCTCTCTCTCTCCCTCTCTCTCTTTATAGTGAGATCAACAGTCACCTATTTTCTCCGACCTTTTCTTTCTTTTTTCTTTTAAAGTGATATCTAAAACTTCGTTTTTTCTCCCATCTTTTATTGCTCTTTCCTGTTTTGTTTTAGTGAGGTCATCAGCTTCCTATTTTTGTTCACCTTTCTTTCTTTCTCTCTTTTTAGTGAGGTCTGCATTTCCCGTTTGCCTCACTTTCAGTTTGTTGTTGTAGGGTACACAGTGTCCTACTTAACTGACGCCTTCTGTCTTTTCTCTTCTGTTGGTTTTTTTTTTTCTTCCCAAAAGTGAGGTCTGCAGCTACGATTTCGTTCCACCTTTCGTTGCCTTCATTTTTAGTGAGATCTGCAGCCCCCTATTTAGTCCCATGCTTCTTCCTTTCTTTGCCCCCCCCCCCCCCCCCCCCCTATCTGATTTTGTAGCGGGATCTACAACGTCCCTTTTTGTCATTTCTCCCCCCCCCCCCCCCCACCAAGTACATACGGATGTCGATTTTTTGTTTTTGTTTTTGTTTTTGTTTTAAAAATTTTTGTAGCTGTTTATTTGTTACGTGTGCTAACAGTTGTATGCGTTTTAAGGTGTTTAATGTGTTTGTAACTGGTGTTTTCTTATCAGCGTCCGTGTTTTTGTCGCTCGAGTGTGCCTGGGTTAGTTGTGAGTGCTTCCATGCGCCCTTTTCTTGTAATTAGATTTAGTTTCTGGTTAATCTGTTCTCACGCGTGCGTGTGCGTGTGC
>CM031597.1:83364584-83367084 GCA_018398815.1 Conus ventricosus
ACCTTACCATACAGGCCACAGACCAGACTGTCTGAACGATTAACCGTATGGCGAGCGAACGGAATGCGTCCAGCTCCTAAACCACGGATAACCAGAAACGTGTAATTCACTGAAAACGTGACAAATCCTCAGGACATTTAGGCTAGCGAGCGGCTTCTTTGATTTTGTGTTGGGCGATCAGAAAGCGACTCGTGTCATCGTTACAACATTTACAACATATTCATTGAACTCCACCCACCGCCCAGGGCTGATAAGTAAGTTATTAATGTATTGTAGACGTTCATGAACTGTGTGCTCGGATTTTTTTTTCTTTTTAGAAGGGGAGTGAGGGAGGGATTGTCAGATCAGTCTGTGATACGAACGACATGGTGCTCTCACTCGTTACAAAATGGAATCGCTAGGTTCCACACCTGTTCTGTCTCTGTAACAGAGAGGACTGGTCTGCAATACGTGTACTAGTATCTGATTTCAAGTACAATTGCAGGTGCGGGAAGGTGTTAGCCATTGCTTTCGACAGAAGTCTGTAGAAACCGGTGCATCACGTTTGGTCTGACCACGTTTCATCCAGTCACTTTTTATCCAACCGCGCTTTACCCAGTCACGTTTCACGCAATCACATTTTACTCAATACTCAGTCACGTTTTACCTAGCTACGTTTCACCCCACTGCGTTTCACCCATTAACGTTTTACCCTGTCGCGTTTCACCCAGTCCCCTTTTACCCAGTCACGTTTAATTTAATCACGATTCACCCGATCACGTTTTACACTAAATATATCAAGAATGATTTTTAGTGAGTTCGCCTGAAAACAAGGAGAAACAAATTACAAGACAAAACACGACGCGTTTCGACCTCTTAGGTCTTCTTCTGACAAGGTAAACAACATTCAGGACAATGAAAACGCAGAACGAGCAATCACTTCTCTTTTCGTATTCGGTGCAAGATGGGCGTTGTTTTTGCGGATTCACTGAGAACTATTCCCCGAATTTGTTTTAATTTCTGCCTGCAATTACCTCACTTTGAAACTAACGTTTTACCCTGTCACTTTTTACCCTGTCACTTTTTACCCGATCACGTTTAGCACAATCCACCCAGCCACATTTTGCCCCAAAGCATGTATAATCGCTGGTTGTATCACACACACACACACACACACACACACACACACACACACACACACACACACACACACACACACACACACACACACACACACACATATGTGGCTGCTCGCCCTCCCTCCCTCGTGTATGCAAATTACTCCCATAAATCCTTTCCTACTTCAACGTCTAACCATGTGTGATACTGGAGTTCGCATACTTGAAGAACCCCACACAGGCAAAATGACCCAATATTTGCTTAAAGACTGAAGAACATTCGGCCGACTCGTCGCACCCTTATGCTTCAAAATCTTGCTCCAATTCGTATTTCTTCCATTAGGAATGTTCTCCATAAAGAGAACAAGCTCAACTACGTGACTCTGTTCTAACGGGTATAGCCCCCAAGCTACAAGACGTTACCCCCATCAACATATCTAAAATTGCGAATGTACCCACTAAAAAAAAACAAACCATATAACCCACTGAACAAATATTCCGTAAACGATCGCACACGACATTTAGTTCCAAACTGACCCACACAGAATCTAGCACTCCATGCTAGGGCGTTAGCTAACAACATATCTTGTGTAATGGGCACAATGGGCTGTCGTTCCCACTCACTGTGCGATTATCTTTCCCTAGCAAAATGCTTAGAGATGACTCCTCGATGATCTTACCCGAACTGATCTTCGTTCTCTCTGTGGGACTTCCTTTGTTGGAATCCAGCTCAGTATTTATGCTCACTGGTAGCTGAACCTTCTTTTCCACCCTTTTTCCGACGTCACAGCTCCTTTGAGCTGACTACTTCTGGAGTATCTTAACGACGGTTGGTCACTTTGACCCCTTTGCCATCCGTTATCATAACCTCGCTGGTTCCAGCCCAGCTGCTGGTTCCAGTTACTCTGTGGTGTCTCTTTGTCCCGACCTTGAGGTTCGCCACCACGGCTTTGACATTTCCGACTACTACGACAACGCCAACAATCCGTTAAACCACCACCACCACGACTACAAGCATGGCCTGTTGGATCACCACCACCGCCCCCCCCCCCCCGCCCCCACTGAATTACCATTGCGACCACTTACATGGCCCACTGCACGACTACCACACCACCTTCAAGGCCTACTGAGTTACCGCTACGACCACCCACATGGCCAACTACACGACTACCACACCACCTTCAAGGCCTACTGAGTTACCGTTACGACCACCCCCACATGGCCAACTGCACGACTACCACGCCGCCTTCAACTTCAAGGCCTACTGAGTTACCGCTACGACCACCCCCACATGGCCAACTGCACGACTACCACGCCGCCTTCAACTTCAAGGCCTACTGAGTTACCGCTACGACCACCCCCACATGGCCAACTGCACGACTACCACGCCGCCTTCAAGGCCT
>CM031597.1:83372084-83399584 GCA_018398815.1 Conus ventricosus
GAAAAATCATTCTTCATTCCTTCCACACTCTTTCGTTTGTAAATGCGCGCGCGCGCGCGCACACACACACACACACACACACACACACACACACACACACACACACACACACACACACACACACACACTACCGTCATATTTCACGTTTTATAAACGCTTATTTATGGAGAACAAAATGTGGTTCACCGTACCTCGAAGTATTGAATTCATATTGCTTATGGCCCAGTCGACCGCAATCTTAAGACCATATCAGGGTTGTGACCTCGTTACCTCACAGCAATATATGTATAATGAGGTGCATTTATTGAAGGGAGTCAGTCACGCCCGGAAATGTCTAATATACTCGGAGACACTTCCGCAAATTATCATTTTGATCGGGCATTTCTACAAATGTCCCACACGTTAAAAAAAACAACAAAACTTTAATTATGTCTGTGCATCAAAATGTAAAGAGGTAAATAATCAACGGTAATGAAGTAACATCTTAATATCATAAACGGATAAATATTTCATTTCCATGCATTTGTCTGAGCAAAGAATTTTTGTTGTTGTTGAAACAAATGTTGGCCACCGCTTTCGCCGGAAATGAATGAAATCTGAATGCTGGACATTTTTTTTTACCCAGTCTTATTAACTTTCAGTTTTTACCAGCTATAAAAGTCGCACTTTGAGCTGATTGGTTTGACATAGACATTCCTGGTCCTTGATTGCTGTTCGCTGTCATTATGAGGCCCTGTATGGGATTTAAGATATTTCTGAATGACTCCGCAGGATTCAGTGTACTTGGTTTTTACTGCTCTAGCAAATATGGCAGTGGCGGAGCACCCTTCGAAAATCATGTCTGCAGAATATGAATTCACACCAGTTTTAAGCCATGACCAAAAAAAAAAAAAAAAAAAAAAAAAATCACATTACCAAAAAGCAGCTGTAATACCGCAATGCTGCAGTTGTAATCAGATCCCTCCATCTAACACACACACACACACACACACACACACACACACACACACACACACACACTCACACATGCTCGCGAATTGAATCAAAAAAGCAAAAACTGTCGTCCTCTTCTCATCCCTGGTCATTACAGTGCCGAGTCAGACTCTGTCGTTCGTGACGTGCATCAGTGTCATTCATTGTATGAGACACGATCTCCTCCATAGAAGAAGGGAAAGGAACAGCAACTCTCCTCGTTCTCTAACTCGCTGCTTTTTTATTTATTTATTTTTTTATTTTTATATTTTTAACAGAATCCCGTTCGCCCTGCAGGGAGCTAACTTCTTCCGGGCGAGAGTATGTACAGTTGGCTGGGCTGTCCTCTTAAGTAACGACATATATGTCAGCTTTTGTTGTCTGCTGTTCGCTGAGGTCAGCCAACTGCCTGCACAATGGCTTTTCCCGCAAACCGTGCACCGTGTGTGAGTGCTTCAAACTTGATAATTTGACACCATCATCTGTGAAGCGTGGTGGACAATCAGCCAACCAATGAACAGGAGGCAGACACGGAGCCAGTCAAATCAACAGGAAGATGTGAATGCCTTCGACATGCGCAGTGGAACTCGAACTAGTTTAACACGTTGATACTGTTCCTGTCTCCTCCACGTCTTTGTCGTCTGTTAACCATCGTATCAAAGGACAAAGGTTAAATTGCGACCATCAGACTCTCCCAGCTTTAAGACATGTGTGCTGGATATCATCCATAATCCAATGAACTCTATACATGACATCATCTTAAGGGGCGTCGCTTTGGTGTCATCCTGATCAGCCTATTTCCAACTAACTTAGGCCTATTCCTGGTTCATCTATTCCCGTTTCGCATATTTATGATTCACCTGTGTCGTGACTGGTGATCTTTATTCGCATATCCCTAGTTCGCATTTGCACTCAAAAAGACATCATCGGTTGCTCTTAATTTTTCTTTGAATTAGGTTTAAAAAGAAATCAACAAAACACTTTGGATGCATACGCCCACACACCTCGCATGCATACGTGCAGATTTATCTCAGTGGACCTCTGTGTGACAGCATGTCTAAAAGTGAAAAAAAAAGGTTTATAGAAATTAAGTTACTCCACCAAATGTGACAGGAGGTGGAAATGGGCACGTGCCTAAATCACTCAGTAGGCCATCTCTGAACCATGCCCCAAATCACTCATGGGGGGTGCGTGGGGTGGGGGGGTGGGGGGTGGAACATGGTGTGAGGTAGCTCTGGCTCGGGTCCAGAATCACTGCCCTCTAAAATTCAGGTGCCAGATGCTTTGAGAGGTTTTGTCGTTCTGGACACTTTTGAGAATTATGAAGGAGGGGAGCAAAGGGGAAGGTCGACCTGGATTTATTTTTCCCGGAGGGAGGAGGGGGGGGGGGGGGGGCGGAGACGAGGATGGAGGATGGAGCGAGTTTGGGCACGTGGCCTTTCTTCCCCCCGCCGGAGACTGATTTTGGGCGCGGAGTGATTGCGAAACATTACACCGGGGAAATTGTCGCAGCACGTAACACTTGTAAGGCGCTGATATGTTTAGATGGACTCGCGACCGTGATCTGACACTGCTGCAAGGGGCCAGGGGTGGGGGTAATGATGGGGGTGAAATGACAACACTGTATCTAACTAAAAACAAGGGGACAAAAAAGAAAAGAAGAAAAGAAAGAAGACGATGCTGGTGACGAGGACGACGGAGAGGGCGGAAAGGGGAAGGGAGAAACGGGACCTAACCCCATAGATGACGAGCCTGGCTCTGTACCCTAGCTCCCTCCCCCTCCTCCCTCTTCGGCATCGCACCTGTCTGTGCCAGAATTGCCTTTAAGGCGTTGCAGATTCGAATCCTGCAAGCGCCCTCCATAACAGCTTCCATATTGACTGCCCATCCGAACGTTCTGTCCCCGATCTGGGCCCCCACCTTTTGCCTTCCGTTCTCAAACCTACCTCCACCTTGCACTCCCCCCCCCCCCTCCCTTGAATGGTTACCACTGTCTGCCGCATTTCCTATGAGCGATGTGTGCGTTATACCTGCATGCGGCAGGCACAGATTCACAACCGCCCCACGTTATTATAGTTACATGTAGACTCTCGATCAAAGTCAGGTTTTGTCAAATGGTGCCACAGAGTCGGAAACAACTTTTCTCATCAATCAAAACGACTGTTTTACTGCTGTGATTCGCGACAACGTTTTTCCGCAAGGCCCAACCGGACTCAGATTTATTTTCCATATATTATTTATTCCAGTGTTCAAATATCACAGTACTCTCGAAAGGTCCTTCAAGTGTAACTGCCGTGACTAACATTTCTGCTTATCTTTAATTGTCTGAAACTTTACGGATTATCAAATATTACTTGCAGTTTCATTTTACTCCAGCTAGGTTGAAAGCTGTGACAACATTGGCTAAGAGTTGTCGTAATATATAATTATCACGTGCAAACATTGTGAAGTACAATTCCGAGTAATCACACTATTCATTATGGCATGCATAATCATGAGATTAGAAGATATTGGCTTTGCGTGTGTGTGTTTGAGCGAACGTGCGTCCTTTCGCGAGTGCGTATACGTGCGGACATTACTGCATACGTGCGTGCTCAAAGGTGTGTGCGTTTGTAATGCACGCAAACAGCAAGGATGAGAATGTGATCGTTGGCTGGATGTTGCATGGGAAAAAGTAGCATTATAATTTCAAATGTGTAATTGATATATAATTCATCCTTACTCTTAAGTCGACACGATTAAAAAAAAAAGAAGTAAGTTTAGTAGTGCGGTAAAGAAAGTGCAGGCTAACAACTTATACGTCATTACTCTAATGACGTGGCAAAGATTTCACAACTAAAGAAAAAAGGTGGGGGGGGGGGGGGGGGGAGGCGAGGAGGAACAGCCGATGCCACAAACAAACAAAAAAAGAAAAAAAGGGGGGGGGGGGGAGGGGGCGGGGGGAGGGATGAGGATGAAAAATCAGAATTATCATATAAATATAAAATCCTTCGACAGCAGTATACGGAGACGTCTATAATCCATCTTAAAAACAGAATCATTCTTATCGCATGCTCCGAGGTCTTTCGTCCACTGGATTGGACTCATCGGGGAGGCAGGGCTGATTGCGTTTATGCTCCCTTGGCATCCAATGGAGATATACCACAGTCTATAATTCTGTGTCAGTGGAGGTCAAAAGATGTCAACAGTCAAGAGTAGTCGACTCTGCTGTTTAATAACCAAGCATTGTCAGTCACGTAAGTGCTGACAGCAGGTAAGAATTTTGCAGAACAGCCTTTACTTGGATCTCCTAGGAGATTCAATCTCCCATTGATTGACCAAGCAAATGATATGTTGAACAATTTAGTAGTGGGTGAAAACAAGTATTGGTAGACAATAATACAAACAAAACACCAGCGGTTTGGACAAAGGAATTTTCGATGTACTTAAACCGTCATCGGTTCCATGGACTATTGAAAAACTTATGTCGTTATGATGATGATCATGATGACAATAGCTTATGAAATATTCTTATGCGTACTTTTTGCTCTCTTTTACACAAAACATATTGAAAACCTGTTCTCACACACACACACACACACACACACACACACACACACACACACACACACACACACACACACACACACAGAGCCCACTAGGCTCACGTATGTTCATTCGACATACACGCCCCCCCCCCCTCCCTTTTTTTTACACTGTGTATACCGCATACCACCCTTCCTTCCACTTTTCTTCTGCTCTACACCCTTTCCGTTCATAACCTCACCTCCCCCGTTCTATACCTGGTCAATTGCCTCACAACCCCTCTCCCCATTTCCTTCTCCTCCACTTAACATACTTCCCTTCCCCAGGCTCCTAGCCCATCACTCCACACAGTCACACAAATGTGGGGATTTGAGCTTTTCACAAACATCGTTAATCTACACCTTCCACATACCTGGAAAAAACCGCTACACACATGCAACGAAAAATAAACTCTTGACCACTCCCAAACGCCCATCCCCTTTTAACCCCCTCTCTCTTTCTCTCGCTTGTTCGCTCGCTTTCTTTCTCTCATGCAAAATCGAAGACATAATAACAATCTGGGCTTACATCAGAACAAAAGCATTGTCAGGATACCCAACTCTTCTTGACAGGGCCAACTTTTGGCCTCTTAAGTAAACAGGCCCCTGTCTCCTTCTTATCAAATTGTCGGGTTTTCTGTCCCCAAGATCTCATCCACCTCCCCCCCCCCTTCCAAAACAAAAAACCCAAAAACAAACAAAAAACGAAAAAAAGAAAGAAAAAAAAGAAGAAAAAAAAAGAGGAAAGATAAAAAGAAAACAAATCTTCGTCGTGGGCAGTGGATGTAAGGTATCGACGAAGACCTCTTACTCTGTCTTGTCCAAGGTAGGCACGTGCATTTCGATGCTCAGGAAGAAACGACGAGGTCGAGGTCATGCAGCAGAGCCAACAAGTGACGTTTTGGATGCACACATAACTCGTGATCGGAGACTGACCATGCTGGATGGGCAGTGCCCCCCCCCCCCCCCTCCACCCCATGTGCGACATATTGGGGAAAATCAGGACTGGAAGTGTCTGAGACGACCGACTTGTGACCGGGACTTGGAAGCCCTAGCAAAAGTGAAGATGATCTGGGTGGTTTGTGGAGCAGATGCGCTCGGCATCACCAAGGACTGTCAGTAATCATAAGGGTGCTGCGGGGCAGGGTCTCCTTCAGAGCAGGGTCGGCAGGCGCATTGGGTGGCCACCCCCACGAACAGCACCAGCACATTTCTCTGTCGGCCAGGGCAGCGGAACCGCGTTCTCCGGTAGGACAGCTGGTGGGGTTTGCAGCACGTGCAGTAGGCCACGTGACGCAGCTGCTCCTGGTCAATGTCCCAGTGCGGCACGGAGCGCGAGTGGCACGTGCCCTGACAGGAGCTGGTGCGGACCACCCGGTGGAGACATCCCGGGGGGCGGAGGACATGCACCAGTTCATGCTGCCGGCACGTCTCGCGGGCGGAGAAGTACGACTGCCTCTCCACGTAGTTCTCGGGCAGAAGAGGGAAGGCATCTCGCCGGCTTCGGTTCTGGAATGCCTGGGAACTAGCGTCCTCCGGGGAGAGAGTGTAAGCGACGGACCAGCTCAGTGGAGAGTCATCATACAGAACGTTATTGTTATTGGTCGCTTCGCCAACAGAGGCTGTCATCTTTGGGTACAATGCTGAGAGTATCGAAATGTTGTCTGTCCGCTTAGCACTATTATGACGCGCCGGTGAAGGGGGGTATTTCATGTCCATAACCGCCCTCCATGTGGAGTTGGTGCTCCAGCGCGTAATGCGAGAAGTGTTGGAGAACCCATTTACTCTATCGTCATTGAGCCTCTGTGGCGCGGGCCTGGCGGAACTGGCGTCATTTGGTCTGCTTTCTGAACCAGCATGCACTTCCGTCACATTTCCGTTTGATGACGTGTTCACTAGTGTGCGCAAGGATCGGATGGAAGCCCTCGTGTGGTTTACATGAAGTAAGGTCTGTACCAGTCGGGAATTGCCGGAGCCTATGTTCACAACAAGATTCAGGAACAACAAACAGGTGAACTGCCTGGACGTTGGATTCATGTTGAGGGTACTGCAAATTGCCACACCTGTCACACCGTCACTTGTAAAGTTGGTGGGTTCCCAGTCAGTCTCTCCTTTCGCTTGGTGTTTCGGTTTAACGCTTCATTCAAAACGAGTTTCCACGATACAGATGATTTTAATGGGTTTTCTTTGGAGTTCTCTCCCTTTAAAAAAGTTAAACGGGGAAAAGATACGTCAGATTTCATACAAACAGATCTAAATCATCAAATAGGCTAAGACAACGGATGTTCAGTTCCCATGATCTGACTCTTAGGTTTCCAAATCAAAACAAAAGAGATGCTCAGATGATGACAACAATTTCTTCGCACTGTTTTTTTGTACTTCCTCCTGACAAAGGCTTGAAAAATAAAAGGAATGAAATTCAGATTGGCACTCAGATTCGCGTCGGCAGACTGAATTCGGAAGCTGTCTTACCGGAAGTTGATGATTTCAAATCTCGGAAAGAAAAAGAAAAGATGACTTTGCTCTTCGATGAATTTTCCTACGGTGATATATCGAGCAAATGTCTGCGGCCGGCAGGGCCGTTGATTCCATATTTATAACCGCCAGGGCTGCCGGGTCGGTAAACTGTGCGACTTTTATTCTTTAAGCAGGCGTGGCTCGACATGCACGTGCTCAGCCTGGGTGTCGCCGTGTTCCGCGTGCGACCGCACGCGCCATTGGTGGGTGGACAGTCTGCTCGTAGGCTGCCGACATGGATAGTTATGCTGCATACAGACCACAGTCAGTACGTGACAAACGAGGGGGGGGGGGGGGGGGGAGCGAGTCCTTGAACGTCCAGAATAGCACAACAGGCGTAAACCGGCTTTTGCCATCCCTCCCCCCTCTCCCTCCCTCTTCAGTTAGAACCTGTTCTGAGGATAAGGCGAAATAATACGAATGAACACAAAAAACAAGTTGCAAAGTTATGCTAATTGAATATGCAATACAAAACAGACAAGGGTGTTTTCGACAACTAAGTCTTTTTGGACATTATAAACAACAGATCTCTCTCTCTTTCTCTCTCTCTCTCTCTCTCTCTCTCTCTCTCTCTCTCTCTCTCTCTCTCTCTCTCTCTCTCTCTCTCTCTCTCTGTATCTATCTATCTATCTATCTGTCTGTCTATCTACCTATTTATCTATCTATCTATCTATCTATCTATCTATTTATCTATAAGCCTCCAAATACAGCTCGGAGAACAGTCAGCATGAGAATCCGTTTCGTATTGTGTATTGATTAAATGAGGGTTACTTTGCAGCCTTGATTTGTGCCTTCATTTGTATTTTGCCTTGTAATCAGTAAAACCAGTCTGTAGGGAAGGACGAGGGCGGATGGGGTGAGGAGGGGTGAAGGGGGGTCTGGAATGTTTAGACCCTCCCCTCCCCTCTCACTTGGCTTGATGCCTCGCTTCCCCTTACTGGAGAAGGACCCCAGACCCCTTTAATCTCATGTAGAGAACTGTAATATGCCGCTTCTAACTCACCTTCGCCCTCAAACCAGTTTTCGGGCGAAAGTGACCTAGAAGCGGCATATTACAGTTCTCTGACAAGTAAGACTTCAATAACCAAAAAATAACGATTATCTACAAACAAACATACTGTGTAGGGTTATCCGTTTTCAATACTAATTTACTAAACTTTTCAGATTTCAGTTTTTGCTTAATCCTGTGTTTTTCCTGATCGTTTTCAATAACATCATTTTCACGCAAACATTCTTCAAATGAGTCTCTGTCTTTCATGTGAAATAAAACTACAGTCTTTAACTGTTCTCTAAAGTCTTTTAAAACCGAGTTATATTTCTGGCATAAAATCCACACACTTATCCGAGCATGTCTTCCGCTGAAAGCTAGTTTTGACAAAGTGTTTCTCTTTTTAACTATGTCTCTTTCTGCTGAACAGTCATCTATAATAAATAGTGTCTGCGTTCCTTCAAACAGTCTATAAAACTGTTCTAAACACTCACTCAGTTTATTGCTGGGATCAACTAAATATATGTCATCATCTGTCCATATAAACCTTCTATCATGATATGCTTTGTTCCATTTAAGTGTTGGACAGAAAACCACAATATGATTAAAATTATAGCGATAAACTGTTTGTAATAGGTCTAGGACAAATATTGTTTTTCCACAACCAGTCTGCCCACAAATCAATGAGCAATGAGGAGTTTTTGGCATAAAGTTTAACTGCTCCATAGTTTTATAGCAGAATTTAATCTAATCCAGTTATTATTTTTATCATACTCTCTGTCAAAACTTGTTCAGTATAATAAAACCCTACGAGGCCTAAATGTGTAAGATTAATCCAATTCAGTTCTGTAAGATTGTTTCTATTTAAGTCAACATTGATTTTGTTGCTTGTTGTTATGATCTTAATATCCTCGCCATTGTGAAGAACGACGACAACAACGTTAAGGCGTTTAACGTCTAAGTTTTGCCAGCTAATATTAATTCCTTTTATAAGGACGTCACTAACGCCCACAACCCCATCCCTCTCCACATCTTTAAAGACAGAAATTTCAAATATCATTGTGAACGTGTCTCCTAATTTTCTGCTTGGAAAGAACTGTAATTTTGTAGAAGCTTTTTTTACAACTGTTTCTTTTCTGTGGAGGATGTACTGTTTTTTCCCATACGGCGTTATTTCAATTTCTTTCCGACTATTGTCGTCCGGCATAAGACTTACATGTAAAGGGCCAGAGTTGAATGCTTTTCTGAAACTTTTTTGACGGCTAAAATATGTAAATGGGCTTATGAATTCAAATTTTATTTCCCATTCTAAATATGGTTCTAAGTGCCATTTGAGGTCAGGTTTTCGAACTATTTTATATTCATACTGGCCAACATTATTTGCTTCTAGATTGCGCAGTTGTTCTAGTTTAGGAAACTTTTGCTGTCGCCAACCTCTTTACGTTTATAATCACCATCTTTAGTGTACTCAAAACCATACAAAGCGCCTATTTCACCGTTCTGTTCAAAGTCCTCAACGTCTGCAAGGTCTTTTAATTCTAAAGTTATACACCTCACAGGTGCTAATGCAACTCCTGATTCATCTGGCCCACGCGACATTTTTAGTACAGCTTATTATTTTATTTCCAAAACAATGTGCAGGTTATCACATTTCACAACTTTCCCCGCTTTGTCTTTGATTTTTATATTAAATGATCCAACCCTCCCACAAACTAATCTTTTAAACTGTAAATTAGGGAATTGTATAATTTCATAATCGCAATATGCAGCTTTCCCTGACGGAAGAGCTCTTAAAACAGTTGAGGGCCTTCCATCATATAAGTTTTCATCAGTGCTCAGCTCATCCAAAT
The DNA here is from genome assembly GCA_018398815.1 of Conus ventricosus. NCBI lineage: Eukaryota > Metazoa > Mollusca > Gastropoda > Neogastropoda > Conidae > Conus > Conus ventricosus. The sequence continues at coordinate 83,381,975 of CM031597.1, forward strand.
GAACATAGAGTAATGAATGTAATGCAAGATCGAGCGGACTTTCCCCCTCATAAGTAGTTTCATCTGGCGCAGCACTAAAACTATAAGTGGGTAGATTGCCACTTGTAAAGCCTAACATTTTAGCTAGCTCTCTATCAAAAAAGTAAGATACTTCTTCAGGCTTGAATGTTAACATTGTTTTTAGATTTGCATTGTTAAGTTTGAGAGTAATGTCAAAGTTACTCATTGCTTCTTTTAGTGAGCAAAACCCGTAATAACCATCAGGTATTGTTAACTGGCTAATTTTGGTCCCTGCTTTGGTAACTTTTAGAATCTTGTTATTCTCCTTGGCTTTGCTTATATTAAACCATACGACTTTGTAGAATATTTCATGGAGCGCGACCGTTTTGGCCCCGCAATGTTATCAATAGCATGTTCTAAAACGAAGGGCGGTCTTGAGTTGTTTTGTTACAAACATTTTTTAAAACAAATTAAAAATGAGTGCATTCAAATATACTGGCGCAAAATATTCTGTTGGGCCGCACTACAATCTTAAAAATATAGCAACTGATACTCTTGACATTGCTGTGACCAGACTGCCTCTTTTCATAAAAAGGTGAGTACTCCATTGAAGAGCTATCTTAACCCCCTATTGAAAACGAGCACATCAGAAGCGTGGTTTAGTCATCCGATGCAGTTTATCAGAACCAGTTAAACTTTGCTGTGTCTTGTGCATCAACTGGGTGTGGAGTGTCGTATGCTGATCATCTAAATCATCCTGATCCTTTGGTGAGGTCAGTGTACAGATTTCATTTCTATTACACCTTCAGACGTATTTTGACTGAACTGCAAGCTCCATTACCAAATGACAAACCGTTTAATCCACTCGCAACAGAATAGACATGAAGGCTTTTGAAAGGATCTGTAACGAATTCAATATTAACATCAGACGGACTTTAGACAAAAGTTGGATCTTAATCATGGCCTAGGCGTCATTTATTTTCAGGGCACGCACAGAAAGTATAACTTTGACTGGCGTTCTCCTTTCAAAATTGTTCAGCCCTGGTCCATAGAGCAAGAGCATAAAACAGCATGGACAACATTTATCTTAGACGCTTCTAAGGGCCTAACTAGAGCGGGGATAGAACGAATAAACGACTCTATTCGTACTTACGTTTGGTGTTTGCTAGGGTCGCAAGCACAGGCAAGATCGAGCATAACTGATCTTTCTACTGGCTTTGATGCACAAAAACAATACTTAGCAAATTTAGAGGACGCCATTAATTCTACAGTTGATTTACCTTCAAGTATTCAAAGGTACCAACTGTTTTACAATACGCAAGATCGAAAGTAGACTTTGCTGTTGGCACTGGTTTATACATGCTGCCTTCTGACCTCAGACTCCAGATAGGTATAATAATAAACTATAATAATGAAATTCTTATAGCAGGCAATGAACAGAAGGTTGGGAAAAAACGACATAAATTCTGGGCCAGTAATATTACAAACAATAAAAGAACGCCCAAGATTAAGTCATCTAATTCCCGAAGTCCAAACCCCAAAGTCATTGAAGACTCAGCAAAGCTCGCGGACTCTGTTCGCGATGACCATGAATATGAAAAGACAGCGCTTGTTCTTGGATTAACTGGCCTAGGATTACTTGGTCTTTATCTTACTAAATAGTAACCCAACTATTACGAGAACTAATGTCCATAAGTGCTCGGCCATAAAGCCAACTACTTTGCTTGCAGTAGACAAAAGCAGCTAACAATACCTCCTAATATACCCGGTAAAGAGTCTATAGCTTTACTGGCTAATTTTTTTAATAAACTCGCAAGATGATCAAGTTGTTTTTTTACCCATGATTTATCAGGTGGAGGCGATGGCGGCGGAGGCACTGAACTTTGCCTCCACCACCGCCTGTAATAGCCAACACCAATGTACTTATTGCAAATCCTAAGGCAGTTATAACGCTTGCTAATGTGACCCTTGCTCTCTAAACAGCGTTTTTATTCGTTCTGCTAGCGTTGTGTCTTCATATAAAATTTTCGGATAGTTTCTCTTATTCTATTCACTTGAGTTCGTAATTGGTCCGGTTAGTAGTGCACTTCTAGTCTTGCTGATCTTTCTTGCTCAAGATCTTTTAGTCTTTGGGCTATTCTTTCTTTAATATCAGGCCCTAAGTTGGCGTCATCAGCCTCAACGAGTTTTTCTTTTTCTCTTTTTATATGCCCATCTAGTTCACCTAGTTTTGCTAAATTGTTTGTTAATTCGCCTCTGATGGTTCTTAAAGTACGATCAAGGGCTAATAATTCTCGCATAGGCAATGGGGAATCATTAATTTTTTAACGCTGTTTCTTCTGAAAAACTGGTTTCTGCTTCTATTGTATTTATTAATTCGCCTGCTGATTGATTTAATTCTTTAAGTTCCATGTTTTGCATTTGGTTATCTGTCGGGAGTTCTTGTAGTGTGTTTTGAAGTTTAGAAACTGCCTCCGCCCTTAATTTCGGTCTAACAAGACCAAGGCGATTTTGATCTTTCACACTGAGTCTATTTCTAATTGAACCCACGGCTAAAAACTTTGAGGGGTCTTTTTTAGTTGTAAGCTGAACAATTTCCTTGACGTTTTTCAAAAACAATGTCACTTTTAATTAAAAACTTGGGCTTTAAATTCGGGGGGTTTTGCCCAAATTTTGGTCAATTTTTAACCTTACTTTCTGTTATTCATCCCGCATTGGGCTTTGAGCGATGCTGTGTAAAAGGGATATTTCACTCATGTGTCCCCAACGATCAAAAACACATAATCTTCTTCAGCTTAAATTCCTCCCTTTTTAAATAAAAAATTTTTTTTTGCTTCAAAAAAATCCCCCAAAAAAAACAATGGCTCGTTTTGCCCCGCATAAAAACAAAAGAGCCCATGGGTGAGGGAAATAAAGGAATTTTTTGTTCAAAAAACCCATCTATTTTGAGCAGATCAAATTCTTACGGGCAAATTTCCAGACTTAGGAGGGATGAATTGATTGTCAGGCTTGGCGTCTTATTTAAAATAGAACTCGTTTCAACAACACCCCCAAAACAGGACAGTTGTACAGAATCTGGGGGGGGCAATTTTTAAGAAAATTTCTTTAAAATTTGGGGGGCAAGAAATATTTTCTTTACAAAATGCGAAATTTTTTAACCTTTTCTATGGCAAACCGGGAAATGAAAGGGATTCTGCTTTTCAAGGAATCGAAATGAAGAAGCACTAAAACATAGTGGGCGCGGGAAATGAAAGACGGAAAAAGGGCTGAAGCGAAATTTTGCTTTTGGAAAATCCTTTTCCTTCCCCTTAGATTTTGGTTTTAAAGGGCTGCACCATATTTAAGGAGCATTAAAAAAAGTTTTATTGAAAAAATTTTAATAAATCAACGCTTTATAAAATATCAGACCCCAAAGAAAGTCAGCATTTCTGAATCTCGTTGAGTTTGTTTTTTGAACCCAAAATTAGCAAGGTGATTGAGACCAATATAGTAAAAGATTAAAATATTTTACGACAGAGTGATTATCATCAACATATCCCAAAACAGGGCAAACTTGGAAATTTTAGTTTTAGCGTCGCTGCAAGATCGAAAAAGGTATTTTATTGCTGTTAAAGAGAAGAACCGTCAAAGGCAAGTGAAAATTTTTTTAAACCCTAAAAAAAAACGAAAGTGCAATGTCAATTGAGGGTAGCCCAACCCAAAACTAGCTAGCGGGCTTAGATTATCATATTTTGACGAAATAAAAAAATTTGTTTGGGGGGGGGGGGTAGAAATCCAAACAGCGCCCCTAGTGTCAAAAGATTTCATTTACAAGTTGGTTTGATTTTTTAAACAACAAATAGGTTTAGGGGTTGACCAAAGGTCACGGAGGAAATGTTGTATGGAGCGGGAGGCTGGAGGGACAATAAACATTCAAATTGTTTAAAGAAAAAGAACGAAAAAACCGCAAAATGTAATTTGTTTTTATTAAAAATTTGGCAGTGAATATTAAGAAACAGATTAAAAAATGTATATAAAAATTTTTTTTTATTTTATAAAAAGCTGTCTGTTCGGTTTATCCAATGTGTCGCGCCCCAAAAGAGATAGTAAAAAACCCCTAACATAAACTTCGTTAAAACCAACATTAAAAATGCACAAAAACAGAGAAAAGCCCAAAATAGGGGAAAACCAAACAAAGGGTATTCTGTGCCTTTAAAGCTTTACATATTTTTAATCGGAGCATCATAAAAGGGTTTATCAGCGGGAACGGTGTTGGGTCTCTTACAACGGGATAGGCACCCGCAGTTTCCTTTTGGGAGGTTTGTCTTTAGCTCTCGGTGGTGTTCTTTAGGTAAGGCGGGGGCAAAAAATTAAAACTAAACTCCAAAAGACACGCATGGTTCAAAAATAACAGCAAAACTTAGCTTTTCAAATGACAATAAAAAAAGCACTAGTACTCAAACACAGGATAAAGATTTAGTCTTTTAAAGGCTGTTTTTGATGATACAAAAAACAAAAGTTTGATCTTCAAAAAAAGGCGGGGACAACTTTTTCTCAACAGCCGAGCCCAGCGATAAAAAAGGAAAGCTTAAAAAAGTAAACGAAAAATTAAACCGGTTTTAAACAGTCCAGTAAAAAACGCCAAAGGGTGTTTTAACTTTAGTTTATGGTCCAAACACAAAAAGACCCCCGAATTTGGTTTTTTTATTAATTTTTTTTTTTTTAATTTTTAAAAAAAATTTTAGTTAGAAAAAAAAACTCAACATGGGTAAGATTATGAAGGGCAAAGAGAATTTTTTGAAGGAAAGCTGAGAGAGAGCGTTTTTCAAGAGCACTGAAAGATATTTATTTAGAAGCTTAATCCCGCAAACGTAGGGAAGCGTTGTTCATGCTTTTTCAAATTCCAAAATAAAATAAAAATAGACCCGCCGTTAAAATAATTTAGCGTTTTTAACGGCTATGTAACAATAAAGAAGAAAATTAGAAGTTGGGTTAAAATAAAAACAAATATTCTTTCCCTAAGACTTTTCATGGTTTGGGGAAAACGAATGCTTACCAATTGCGCGGGGTGAAGAAGCCAAAATGAGAGGTCTGGTTGGGCAGGGGCGAAGTCCAGAGATTAGATTAAAACAGGCTAAGTATGCGGATTGTAGGGAGGGCTTCATTTCCCCTACCTCCCCCATTAGTTGCAAAAAGGCAGTTTTAAAAATAAGGAATACGACAACAAATGTTTTATGGGGTGTTTTCGCAAGGTGCATCACGCCCCCCAAAACGCAGAGAGAGTGTCTAACTATCACCCGCACACAATGATCTTAAATTTAGTGGGGTGTCCTTTTTTAGCGTGACCCAAAAAGTCTTTAAAAACAAAACAAAACCCAAAAAATTTAATGTTTACACATGGGTGAGGAAAAACAAATTACAAACCCATTAAAGTGTCCAAGAACTCCCAACGATTGGCGAACCAGACAAAAAATCATGTTGCTTATACTGTTTTTTCACCAGCGGGGCTACCGCCCTTACACATTTAAAAAGCACAAAGAGTAGATATTGCGGCATACTTCAAAGCATTACCCCAAAAAAAAAATTTGCAGAAAATGTTTAACAAGGGAAAGCCCCCTGTTCAAGCCGCGATGAACATAAAAACATTGTATCGGCCCGTTGTTTTAATACAGAATAAACCCCCCGCCGGATTAAGTTAGTTTTAAAAATGGAAAGGCTGCAAAATTCTCCCTATGTTTGTTTAGCAGATTCGAGTCGCTTTGTTCCCCTTTTAAGGCCCCCAACGCCACAGAAACTTCCAAAAACGGCCCCCAAAGAGTAAACATAGTTGTTATTTGTTTTTCATTGTCAGGTCGGATGGCGTTATTTAAAACCAGTTATTAGAGGGCTAAAGCGAGAAAATTTTAGAAAGCAGCGAATCGAACGCCCCGTTTTTAAAAAATTTTAAATTATCTGAAATCATAATGACGCCTGAAGCCCCAAAACAGTAGACTCAGCCACACATTGTTTGGGTTTTTTGGTTTTTTGAAATCAGTGAGGGAAACCCAAACCGTAGTAAGAGACATGACCATTGTGGGAAGTTTAGAGGAGCAGGGACAGTAAAATGCAATCTTAACTAAAGTTTTATCCTAAGACATGGAAGCTGCCCTTTTTCTTTTTATAACTTGCAGGTTCGACTCTCACCTTTAATGAAGCAGTAGACGATGCCTTTAGGGGGTCAGATGCAAGTCTCAGAAAAGTCATGTGTTTCAATTTAAAAAATGTCTTTTTTTACGACTCTATGCAACACAGATGGGCATTAGAGCATGGCTTGTCCTTAAAGGCCCGCCAATAACGGAAAAAAAATTTTTTACTCAACTTTGTTAGAAAAAGGGTTTTCCCTTTTGAAATGAAAAAGTTGGGAAAAGGTTTTTAGAAGTACATTCCCCTAAGGCGCGTTTTTTTATTTAGAGGAAAGGACACCGATTTGATTCCAAACATGCTCAAAAGATGGGAGAAGTTTTGATGTAAAAAGATGGGAGACTATCATGTTTTTTCTTGATGGTGATAATGTTTTTGGCGGACGTTTTGAAAAATTTTAGAAAAACCCTGCATGAAAAAATTATCCCCGGGTCCCGCGATTACATTTCTGCGCCCGGGATGAGGGGACGCTTTTTAAAGTTTACTGGGGTAAAAGATTTATTTATTGTCAGATTTTCCAATGTAAGATGATGAAAAAAGGGTTGGGGAGGAATTGTATGGCGTCGCACCATTACTGTAAAGCAAACAACAAATCCCTTGGACATTAGATCCTAGTAAAAGGTCTAACTATCTTATGTATTTAGATGCAAACAATCTGTACGGGGATGGGCAATGGCGCAATCACTTCCTTTACGCAATTTTAAAATGTACACAGGTAACGAACAATATTCAAAAGGCATTAAAGTGGTTGGGCAGTTTTGACGCCTGATAAACAGCGAGGTTTCATTCTAGAAGTTGACTTAGATATCCTCATGAACTCCATGACCTGCATAATGACTATCCATTAGCAGCAGAAAGTCAAGTTTGGACCCAAAGAGCCGCCTAAACTTGGCCTAATCTTCGGGGCAAAAAAAATTATGTCTGTCATTACAGACTTCTAAAAATTTTATTTAAGGCATGGTTTGAAGCTGACAGTGTTATCGTATAATTGCTTTTGATCAAGAACAGTTCATGAAACCATACATCAATGAAGAACACTGATCTCAGAACTAAATCCACGATGCTTCAGAAAAAGACTTTTCAAGCTGATAACAACAGCTGTTCGGAAAGCTAGGAAATCCGCACAAGCGTAAAGATGTCAGATTAGCCCCACCAGAGAGAACGAAGAAATTTAAGCGACTTCAAAACCTAATTTATCAAGACTTTAGAAGATTTCATATCAGCTTTTTGGCATAATGATGAAAAAAAAAAGTAAAAATTAACAAACCTGTATTTATTGGGTTTACTGTTTTGAATTATCAAAGTTTTTGATGTTAGAGTTTCTTTATGACTACTTAAGCCCTCGTATCCTGAAGTCCAGAGTACTTTACACAGATACAGACAGTTTTGTTAAAAGATATCCTACTGAAGACATCATAAAGACATGGAAATTGGAAGTAACTAAAGGAGGAGTGGTGGTACGACACGTCCGATTACCTAAAGAGTCGCCTTTACATTCATCCTTTAATAGAAGGTTTTGGGAAAGATGAAGGATGAATTATCTGGAAAGGTGATAAAGGAGTATGTGGGTTTTAAGGTCAAAAATGTACAGTATTTCGAGCCAGGAGAAAATCATTAAGAAAGAAAAGGGGAATATCTCGCAGCGTTGTGCAGTCAAACATATCACATGGCAACTACAAAGAAGCTTTTGTTGGCAATAAGACTTTTCATCATGACAACGTAAAAACTGCGATCTAATCTACATGAGATCAAACAAACAGTTGTAACAAAGAAGTCATTAGTTTAGAACAAACACAAAACGGGTGTTTTTTTAATCCAGTTTTCATATGCAATCGGGCACTGGAGAACCGTAAATTAATTAAAGCGGAACTGTGTCGGGCGAATTATCTGCGTTCTTCTTTCGCAAAAGATCTTTGAGGAGCCGTTGTTTGTTGTGTCAGTTTCTCGTAAATAATACACGGGCGATTCATTTTTACAATTCTTTTTATTTCATAGGATCCAACACTCCAAACTGGATGGGTTTGCCCTGATGCGAGTGTCCCCTTCTGCTTCTCCCGGTAAATAAAGGTACTTAAATTTTTAAACCAAACGGTAATAGTTTGCCAGATGAAGACTCTACTTAAACAACATTTATCGTTTTTTTTTTGATTGCTTGTACGGGTTTTTTATTTCCTTTAAATTTTTCATTATTCATTGCGCGCAAAACTGAGGGCAGTCTTCAAAACCCATTCTGTGTTGCGAGAATTGTAAATCAGCTCTCTTTTGATACTGGTAGGAGAAAAGTTTTCGGCTAACTGTTTTTTTAAGTTTTCGACTAAAGCCTGTGATCTGTGAACTCCTGGAATGCCTCTTTCTAATTTAGTAACTCTATGTTTTAACAATAATTGATTCACTTGGCCTTTAAATTCTTTCCATCATCGACTTGAATCATGCGGGGGAAAGTTAAGGGGCCTCGTTGGTATATCAGTTGTATGGCAACAGCAACAGCAAACACTCTTTGTGTTAATGGCTCCGCATCTTTGTATCTTGAAGCCATTCAATGACTGTGAGTGCGTACTTAAATCTTTTTTCGTCTAATCGTATCAGAGGGTAAATATAGAAGGCCATTTGATGGTGTCTTTTTGGAGTTGTGTTCACAAAGTGTGGTCTCTGAAATTCGTCTAGGGCAGGAAAAATAAATTTGCCAAATTGCTTGTTTAGATAACCATTCCTTTGCGTTTGTTCATGACTCCTGCCGCTGGTTAGCTTTTGTATTGCTGTATACCCTTCCAATACCCTTTGGGCGAATAATAATTTTTTTCATTTTTATTCAGCCAATATTATGTGCAACAAAATACACAACGGTCATAACCAACGACAATAAACCCGATTCTTGCATCTTTTGTTTTTCTGATGGTTGAAAAAAGTCACTGAATTTTGGGGGGGGCAATTCCGATTGGTTTGCCTGTTACAAGAATAATATTGTTTTATTGCTTGATCAACATTTTTAAAATGTGTAAGGCCATGCCCCTGTCTTTTCAGTGTGTCATTAATAAAATCTAACTGCTCAAGTCTCTGCCTTTCATAGGCGTCTTGTGCAGCTGCTAGTTCCTCCATGCTTGTTATGCCCTTTTTCTCTCGCCGTCTTTCCCCCAGTTTACTAAATGCGAATTACTTCCGCTAAAAGCAACGCTTTCACCACAGCCCCCGCCTATCATTATTGCAGTGAAGCCATTTTTTATAAATGTATTTTTTTTCTACATATTTATATTGTCTGGAATTATTCCTTGCTTAACTAGAAAATCTTTCGTACAAACGAAGCTGCAACAATAGCAATCAGCTTTGCTGAATCCTCAAGTCTAGTTTGCCAAGATCTGGGGTTTTAATTTTTAAACAAGCTTTTACCAACTTTGAGTATCCTACACTTAGTCCTCCAATAACAGCAAATGGTATACAAGGTTGGTAACATTTTTTTTCGGGTCATTTTTATAATTAAAATAATTATAATTATTAAAAAACATGAACAGTGATGATCTACTACAGCTACAGGCAGCCAAAACCCTTCCTGAACTTATGAATGACCAAGTGATGACCAAGCTATTATGCCAAAAAGGAGGGGCTGTATTCTTTGGCAGATGGGGGAAAACAAAACATTCCTCGGAACTGAATTCAGCATAAAAACAGATTCAACAGATGTCCCCACAGACATTTTAAAGTACCCATAACAGGTATGAAGCACAGCTAGGGTCTAGAATGGTGAAAAGTGTGGGCAAAGGGTTTTCTTAGTTTGTACACTAAACTAGTCCAGTAGATTTGCTCCCATTAAATTCTGAACAAGTCTTACTTATGATTTAACGCAAGATCCTGTTTTAACAAAGTCCTTAGAGTCTCTAGGGTGGATCTATACTACAGATTGGAACATTTTTATCGCCATTAATCATGGGATTAATAACTTTTAATCATATAGATTTTGTTTCCCTTCAAAAATGAGCGAGCTGGAAAATCATCAAAATCAGGAAACATTGAATCGGGGGAGAAAGTAACCAAGCCAGAAAATCAGCAGAAAACCCCTGAATCAGGTGGAGACCAGTGAAAAGCTCCTCACCTGGCGTGTTAAAGCAGAAAAAAATTAGCAGAGTGGAAACAGACAAAAAAAATTTAATGTTACAGAATATAACTTCATCTGAAAACATAACACCGCCAACGCCAGAACAATTGATTCAATGCCCGCTATAAAAACTCCATGTGATACAAGGGCCCCAAAGTCTTCATGGAATATTGAACTTAAAAAATGTTGCCATTTTTGGCGCCATTGCTGCTGTTGGGGGCAGTTATTACGGCTATAAAATATTACACAATGGCAACAGAAACCCAAAAAGAAATCAAAAAAATCTGAGCCCCTAAATGCAGAAAAAGACACCCGCACGCCAAAACCGCCAATAACAAAGCCCATTTGACCATTTATGAAAATATTTAAGAACTTTTAATTAAAATTTTTAATAAAAATAGATCATGGCGTATTATAAAATGATGAAGTCAATAAATTAAAGACATGGAGTCTATAAAAAAACATTTCCATAGACCAGAATTGTAATCAATGCGGTTGCTTCGGTTGTAAAAACTTCCCTTAAAGATCTATGCAGAGAACGCTGAGCAAGACATCCTCAACGATGACGCGTTTTTTTGAGGCGTGTGTGTACTATATTAGACATCTACTATTTAAGATAAAACATAGCTTGTATTTTTTTGATAATTATAAGATAACTTAATAAGAACTTGGTTGTACTTAAAGGATACTTAATCAAGAACTTGTCCAAAAACTTGATCAAAAACTTATTAAGACTTAATTAAGAACTTGATCAAGAACTCATTAAAAACTTGGCTGTGGGGCGGGTGGGGTGGGGTGAGTGGTGGGGGGTGGAGTGGGGTAGGGGGGTGTGCATGCTTGGGTAGGACAAAACAAACAACAAACACAAACACCCAATAGACAGTCCAGGGTGGGGGCGGAGGGACGTGCGTGCGTGGGGGAGGCCAAAACACAAACACCAACAAACCAAACAAAAGTGGAACTACCAGCTGTGTCCCGCGCGCAACCTCAATCAACCCCAAGTGATCACATAGGGTCGTTTGGCCTAGTTTGCCGCTGAGCTTTTCTGGTGCTGCCGCGCTTTGTAGTCAAGCGATCACATAGGGTCTTTGACCTAGTTTGCCACCGAGCTTTGCAGGGGCTGACGTCATTGGCGGCAAGCGATCACATGGGTTGTTTGCCCAGTTTGCTGTGCTCCTCTTTTCTCAACCAGGCTTGCAACTGGGGTTTGGCAGAGTTACAGCAATTACTGCTGTAGCCGAGCTTTTATGGCGGCTCTAATCGCCAGTAGTAGTACATCCGTTTATTGTATATTTGGGGCATTTATATGAAGATAGTGCTGGGCCCCACACTACTCCTCTCCATACTGGTTAGTGTACTAAGGTCTGCCTATCCCCATCTAGTTAGTTTGCCAGAACATTCGAAATCGTTATTCTGTTGCATAGTTTAATAATGGTTTGGCGTTTGCTACACATTCATTTATACTGATTCCTAGCTTGTGGAAAATTTTGGATAGTTATAAAAAACACACAGAAAGTTGAATGAGTTTCCTAGCAAAACGAATCAGACATGTTCACCTGCGTCTTAAGAAATAAAACGCCATGTTTGATGCGTTTTTTTTTTTTTTTTAAACATGACTTTGGGCTGTCCCCAGCCAACGCCCAAAATCAACGCGTGATGGATTGTTTGCTTTGGCCAGCTTTCAACAATGCAGCGCCATTTATTAAATAAGGAACCATCTCATCGATAGTCAAACACATATTGAAACTGGCTAATTTTGTCAGCAATATTGCCTTCAACGTTTTATTTCTTGAACCAACAAACCTTTAAGATAGTCTCCATTTCCAAAGCGTCGGTTCCCTTTTTCTTTTCTGTTCCTTCTAGGAAAGCAATGCTTCTTTTCGGTTTCAGCGGTAACGAACATGCTTCACCCCGTTCTTTTTTCAACAATACCTGACATGCAAGTATGGTAAAACTTGTGGGGTTCAAAGGCGAGAGCCTGCTCTTCAGTGAAACGGGTAGCCAAATTTTTTTGAATAAAAACACCAAACACAGTACACAGCGCAATACAAAAAGCCCCACTTTTGTCCGGGAGGGCCCGTAGAAGAATGATGAAACCGGTTTGTTACATCATGTGAGCGCTGTGAGAGCGCCGCCACGCGGCAGAGGAAAACTTCGAGAAAAGCTGATGAAATATATTTTTAATGCGCAGGCCCGGCGTGAAGGAGTGGGGGTTTAGGGGAGAGCGGGGCGGGCCAGTATTTATTTTTGGCCTCTCAGTTTGTCACAGGCGTGAGGCGCGCGCGCGCGTGTTTTAAGTGTCTGTGTGCCCCTTTTGGTGTGTGTGTGTGTTTTGTGGGGTGGTGTTTTGTGCGTGTGTCTGTCACATCACAAACTGGGAACAGCTCCCAGATCGGTTTTGTTGGTGTTGTTGTTGTTGTTGTTGTTGTTTTTAGGTCAGTTTACCCGGCCCATGTTGACACCTTTTCGTCCTTGTTGGCCCAGTGTTGATACTGCTTCTCCTGAGTCTGTCCCTGTTGAAGAGACTACTGTGTAGCCTGGTGTCAGTCTCGTGTGTGCCAACACCCCCGGCCCATGCGCTCGCTCAGTCTGTGCTGTCATGCCAACAAGTCGGTTTTACCCTGCTCTCTGTGTGTGTGTGTGTGTCTGCCCGCCTCTCTGTCTGTTGTCTCTCTCTGTCTCTCTCTTCTCTGTCTTCTGTCTGTCTGTCTGTCTGTCTCTCTCTGTTGCGCGCGCGTTAGAGCGTGTGTTTGTGTGTATGTGTGTTGTGTTCGTGGGGTGAGTTGTGTGTGCATACGCACGTAGCCTAGGCTCCAAAACTGGCTTCTCCTCCGTGTCTAAATAGAAATATTATTTAAACCCCAAGCAATCTTCACCACACGGAGGGCAACTTGGGCCTTAACGGCTTTGGCTCGCCTCTCTCTGTGCTGCGAACTCCCCGCTGTAATTTAACTACTGCGAAGTAATCGGATAGCCTAGTGCACCCACCCTGTATATGGCGCTTCATCACGGCTGCTTTTTTCCCCACTTAAATCTATGGGCGTGTTCGTCCTGGCTACTTTCCCAACGCTTTCTCTCTGAAAACTTTAGTAAATTAGTATTAAAAAGGATAACCCTGCACAGTTTTGTTGTTTGTAGGGTCGTTATTTTTTTGGTTATTAAGTCAGCTTAGTAGAAACTGTATTATTTCCGCTTCTAGGTCACTTTCGCCCGAAAACTGGTTTTTTAGGGCGGAAGTGAGTTAGAAGCGGCATAATACAGTTCTCCTGTCGCTGATCCGGAAAGTGGAACTTATTTTAGAAGACGAGACCTTTCCCCCACCCCCTTCCCCTCTTTTTAAAACTTGCAGAAAGAGGTTTCCTTGCCCCCCCCCCCCCCCCCCCCCCCCATACCCACCCTGAAACTCTAACTGCTGCGTGTTTTAAAAGGTTCGAACGACGATAAAACCTTCTCCTCCACTGTTTGAAAATTTCCGCCGTATTTGCTCAGCTAAAGTTTTATGTCTTGGCACGTTTTGCCACTTTCCCCCACTAAGGGAGAACCTCGCCCCCCCCCCCCCCCCCGCCCCTCTTCTACTCTCCCCGCCCCCTGGAAACCCTTTCCTTTTACGTCACTGATCCGGCCCTGGTCTGTTTCATTTTCCAGTTCCGAGAATGTCTACAGAATTCAGCGAACCACATAGCCCAGGTGCGGATTTTGGGGTCCTTGTGTTCTGAACCCCCCCCCCCCCCAACAAACAAACAAACAAACAAAAAACAACAACCGAATGCGTAGTGGATAAAACTTATTATCTATCAGTAGAGGCGTCCAATACGCGTTATTGAAGTATCTCCCCCCCCCCCTCCAGGTTTTTTTAAAAAACAAAATCGGCAACAGTCTCTCCCCACTTTTGCAAAATCTGCTTCCTGCTCTCACCCCTTCTCTCCCTTTTCTCTTTCTTTGTTTCTCTCCCTTTTCTCTTTCTTTGTTTCTCTCCCTTTTCTCTTTCTTTGTTTCTCTCCCTTTTCTCTTTCTTTGTTTCTCTCCCTTTTCTCTTTCTTTGTTTCTCTCCCTTTTCTCTTTCTTTGTTTCTCTCCCTTTTCTCTTTCTTTGTTTCTCTCCCTTTTCTCTTTCTTTGTTTCTCTCCCTTTTCTCTTTCTTTGTTTTCTCTCCCTTTTCTCTTTCTTTGTTTCTCTCCCTTTTCTCTTTCTTTGTTTCTCTCCCTTTTCTCTTTCTTTGTTTCTCTCCCTTTTCTCTTTCTTTGTTTCTCTCCCTTTTCTCTTTCTTTGTTTCTCTCCCTTTTCTCTTTCTTTGTTTCTCTCCCTTTTCTCTTTCTTGTTTCTCTCCTTTTCTCTTTCTTTGTTTCTCTCCCTTTTCTCTTTCTTTGTTTCTCTCCCTTTTCTCTTTCTTTGTTCTCTCCCTTTTCTCTTTCTTTGTTTCTCTCCCTTTTCTCTTTCTTTGTTTCTCTCCCTTTTCTCTTTCTTTGTTTCTCTCCCTTTTCTCTTTCTTTGTTTCTCTCCCTTTTCTCTTTCTTTGTTTCTCTCCCTTTTTTTTATGAAAACAATCTGCGCCTGCCCTCTCCTTTCTCCCGCTTTTTACAAAAGACCTGCTGTTTGTTCCACCTAAACCTCGCTCCCCTCCACCACTCCCCGGGGCTAGGTTACCGCATCCTGAGCTCAGTTTGGAATTTCACACATCCATTAGTACTTGATCTGCCCCTGTAGCTCAACTCATAGGTTGATTAAGACATTAAAAGACGGAGGTGAAGTTGAAACCATCTAGTTTGTCATTCAACTTACTTCCGTTTTGAAAGTCACTGCCCTGTAAGGCTTGAAGTGAGAAAGAAAACCTTTTTCTGGTTGTATGCCGCTATGAGATTGGCCACGCACCATAATCGATAACATCCTCTGGTTGGTCCACGAAATGACCGTCATTTTTACTCTCAACAATGGATGCCTGCAGTTGGAAAACGGTCACAGACGACAGACACACACACACACACACACACACACACACACACACACACACACACACACACACACACACACACACACACACACACACACTAATTATCTTACAATCAAATAAGAGAACTTGTTTCAATAATTTCTACCGTGATGCTAATTATTTCTTTTTTCCAAATCACACACACACACACACACACACACACACACACACACACACACACACACACACACACACACACACACACACACACACACACACACACACACACACTAATTATCTTACAATCAAATAAGAGAACTTGTTTCAATAATTTCTACCGTGATGCTAATTATTTCTTTTTTCCAAATCAAGGAAAAAGAATCATACATGCAAGGACAGAACTTAAACCTCAACAACTGTATTTTCTATGGTATCAGCAGCGTCAATGTTGGGCTCATGCTAAAAATATTACCATCACACACGAATCTGAGTTCACATCAGTCTGTCAAAATTAACAACTAAAATGGACTAAAGCTCTTGTGGGAATGCTGGGAGTCTTTTTCTGTATTAGTCTAATCCTTAATGTGTGGAAATTCTGTGTTAAAAACAGACCTGTCCTATAGAAAAAAAATCAAGGGTAGATAATGCCTGTCTTTCCTTTGCAAACAGAGTTACCTTATCTTACTTTAAGGCTTAAATAAATCAATATAGAGACTCAAATATTCAATTCGGTATGCATGTCAGGATGATGATCAGGCAAAAGTATTTGAGCGTGCCCACCACCCGCATCTGACCCATGAAAACGGCGGTGGTCACTCTCGGTGAACACGACTTCTAACACAGATTACCTCCCTTCCAGATTTCCGAACATCATCTATTTTCCCATGCTGTTGCTCCCCTTCAACAAGGGACAAACTGGACTGGAATGACCAGAACAGCCCAGAACAGAGTGCGATGGCGAAGGGTCGTTGATGGCCTATGCTCCACCGGGAGCGACGGGCATAAATGAATGAAATGTTGCTCCCCTTGATTTGGCCTTGTATTTCTTATATTGTCTATTGGCTTTCGCGATGTTTATTCTTCATTTTCTGTGCCACCTCAGTCGCATTTTCCCAATCCTCATTCCGATTTCCCCCGTATATATACAATCGCACCCAGTTTTGTTGGATCGCCGACCCACTATTTCAGGAAGAGCATTAAGACGGGTGCAAAACGCCATGTCAACGTTTGCGGCACCGTTACGAATGCGGCACCGAAATGGTGTTTGCACGTATGCAGCACGTAGGACTGCTTTTTTTTCTTTCTTTTTAACAGACTCTCTTCTGGTTCCCCTGAAAAAAAAAGGACGGCATGTTATGTCGACCGTGCCCCTCACCCCCTCACTCCTAGCCACAGCTTTTACAGGAATTTGGACATTGAGAACACACACACACACACACACACCACACACACACACACACACACACACACACACACACACACACACACACACACACACACATTTCAGTCTATGGTTCATCCAAATCAGCTAGATCTTGCTAACGTGCCGATAAGGAACAGTGTGCCCCAATAGGAACACGGAACCCATTTTTTGTCTAATATCACATAATGTGTATAGACGTTAAATTGAAGACCTAACACACACATTTCAAATATGAATCCCCTCCCCCCCAACTCCCATTCCCTCCTGATTTTTTTTTAATCTAGAAAACTGCAGTATCCCCTACCGCTACGCCTCCGCTTCGTCTCCCCCATCCTCCCAATACCAAATGCATTCAGACGCCACTGATAAGACACACAAATTGTCCCTTGTCAGTATAGGCTAATTCAGTCCTCTTCATCTCACAACTGATGGAACAATAACAGAAATAATTACTTATCAGGAGCCTGAGCATTAGTGATTTCGTTTGTTACTGATTAATTATGAACATCATCACTCATTAGCATCCTTTCCCCCTCATTAAAAAAAAAAAGATCCCTACTAGGTAAACACTCATCACGGTAGGTCTGCTACAATCGTTGATTACTCACTGCAGTTGGTAAAAATGAATAGACGAATGAATGAATGAATAGATAAATGAATAAATAAACGAATGAATGAATAAAAATTAAACAAATGAATAAATAAGTAAATGAATAAGTGATAGATAAAAAAAGTTGAAAGCAAATCGGTACACTTGGCCAAAGTTGAGACCAGTTCAGTCTATGGTTCATCCAAATCAGCTAGATCTTGCTAACGTGCCGATAAGGAACAGTGTGCCCCAATAGGAACACGGAACCCATACCTGCAATATACTGAGGATAAGGACATTTGAGCAACGTCTGCGAAGCCTCCATCACGGGAACGAAATTCGACTTAATGGTTCTGGTCTTCAAATTGAGCCCAGGCACGTTCAACTCCTCGCATGTGCTGTTTTAGCTATAGACGGTCATCTAAC
>CM031597.1:83409584-83422248 GCA_018398815.1 Conus ventricosus
CAAGCCGTTTCTTCAGCGCTCCACCCTAGAGCGGTCAAAGGTCACAGTGGCAAGCCGTTTCTTCAACGCTCCACCCTAGAGCGGTCAAAGGTCACAGTGGCAAGCCGTTTCTTCAGCGCTCCACCCTAGAGCAGTCAAAGGTCACAGTAGCAGCCGTTTTCCAGCGCTCCACCCTAGAGCGCTCAAAGGTTACAGTGGCAAGCCGTTTGAGAGATCCAGCGCTCCACCCTAGAGCGGTCAAAGGTTATCAGCAGTGAGAAGATTAGACTTTTTTTTGCTGCTTCGTCGCTTTGCTGTCTACGCCCCACTTCACATACAAAGGCTGTCTATTCAGACGTCTTGCGCCAAGTGGTGTTACACATGACAAATAATAAAGCTCTGTGTACACCACACACACTCCCACCCCCAAGTCGCCCCAAGTTCTTAATTAAGTTTTAATTAAGTCACCCCAAGTTCTTAATTAAAAACTTAATTAAGAAACTTAATTAAGTTTTAATTAAGTTACTTCAAGTTCTTAATAAGTTCTTGATAAGTTTTTAATTAAGTTCTTGATTAAGTTACCTCAAGATTGTAATTAAGTCATCCTCTAAGTACAACCAAGTTCTTATTTAAGTTATCTTATAATTATCAAAAAAATACAATCTATGTTTTTATCTTAAATAGTAGATGTCTAATATAGTACACACACGCCTCAAAAAACGCGTCATCGCTAAGAATATCTTGCTCGGCGTTCTCTGCGCGAGATCGGTCAGCATAGATCTTAATGAAGTTTTTACATCCTAAGCAACCGCATTGATTACAATTCTGGTCTATGGAAATGTCTTTTATAGACTCCATGTCTTTATTTATTGACTTCATCATTTTATAATACGCCATGATCTATTTTTATTAAAAAAATTTAAAATTAAGTTCTTAAAATATTATTCCATCTGAAATGGATCAAAATGATCTTTTGTTGTTGACGGTTCTGGCGTGCTGTTGTTTTTCTGTATTTAGTGGCTCAGATTTTTTTGATTGCTTTTGTTTTGGCTGCCATTCTTTATATATTTTATAACAGTAATAACCGCCCCCAGCAGCAGCAAGGGCGCCAAAAATGGCAACAGTTTTAAGTTCAATATTCCATGAAGACTTTGGCGCTGTAGGTCTTGAATCACATGAAGTTTTTATAGCTGGCATTGAATCAACTTGTTCTGGCGTTGGCGGTGTTATGTTTTCATTATGAGTTATATTCTGTAACATTAATTTTTTTTGTCTGTTCCACTCTGCTAATTTTCTTCCTGCTTCAACACGCCCAGGATTTTTAATGGTCTCCACCTGATTCAGCGTTTTCTGCTGATTTTCTGGCTTGGTTACTTTCTCCACCTGATTCAGTGTTTTCGGATTCTGCTGATTTTCTGGCTCGGTCATTTTGAAGGGAAATAAAATCTATATGATTAAAAGTTATTAATCCCATGATTAATGGCGATAACAATGTTCCAAATCTATAGTATAAATCACACCCTAGAGACTCTAATGACTTTGTTAAAACTGGATCTTGCGTTAAATCATACGTAAGATCTTGTTCAGAATCAATGGGAGCAAATCTACTGACTAGTTTAGTGTACAAACTAAGAACCGTTTGCCCCACACTTTTCACCATTCTAGACCCCAGCTGCGCTTCATACCTGTTATGATACTTAAAATGTCTTGCGGCGACATCTGTTGAATCTGTTCAATGCTGAATTCAGTTCCGAGGAACTGTTTTGTTTTTCCACATGCTGCCAAAGAATACAGCCTCTCCTTTTTGGGCATAATAGCTTGGTCATCAACTTGGTCATTCATAAGTTCAGGAAGGTTTAGGCCACCTTGTAGCTGTAGTAGATCATCACTGTTCATGTTTTTTTATTAATTATAATTATTTTATTTTTAAAAAATGAGCACCGAAAAAACTGTTACCAACCTTGTATACCATTCTGCTGTTATTGGAGGCCTAAGTGTAGGATACTCAATGCTTGGTAAAAGCCTGTTAAAAATAAAGCCAGCAGATCTTGGCAAACTAGACTTTGAGGATTCAGCAAAGCTAATTGCTATCATTGCAGCTTCGTTTGCTACGAAAGATTTTCTAGTTAAGCAAGGAATAATTCCGGACAATATAAATATGTAAGAAAAAAATACATTTATAAAAATGGCTTCACTCGTAATGATGATAGGCGGCGCTGTGGTTATGCGCTCGCTTTTAGTGGAAGTAATTACGCATTTAGTAAACTGCGAGATGAAGGCGAGAGAAAAAGACATAACAAAGCTGTGGAGCAACTAGCAGCAGCACAAGATCGCTATGAAAAGCAGAGAATTGAGCAGTTAGATTTTATTAATAACACACTGAAAAAACAGGGACATGCAGCTTACACATTTAAAGATGTTGATCAAGCAATAAAACAATATTATCTTGTAACAGGCAAACCAATCGAGACATTGCCCCCACCAAAATTCAGTGACTTTTATCAACCATCAGAAAAACAAAAGATGCAAGAAATTGGGTTTATTGTCTTTGGTATGACTGTTGTGTATTTTGTTGCACATAATATTGGCTGAATAAAAAATGAACAAAATCTATTATTCGCCCAAAGGATATTGGAAGGGAATCACAGCAATTAAAAAGCTAAGCGAAGCAGCTGGTGTCAGTGAACAAACAGCAAAAGAATGGTTATCTAAACAAGCGATCTGGCAAATTTATTTACCTGCGCCTAGGCGAATACAGAGACCACACTTTGTCAATACAACTCCAAACGACACCCATCAAATGGACCTTCTATATTTACCCTCTGATACGATTAGACGAAAAAGATTTAAGTACGCACTCACAGTCATTGACATGGCTTCAAGATACAAAGATGCGGAGCCATTAACACAAAAGAGTGCTTCTGCTGTTGCTGTCGCCATACAACTAATATACCAACGAGGCCCGCTAACTTACCCTCGCATGATTCAAGTTGATGATGGAAAAGAATTTAAAGGGCAAGTGAATCAATTGTTGTTAAAACATAGAGTTACCATTAGAAGAGGCATTCCAGGAGTTCACAGATCACAGGCTTTAGTCGAAAACTTTAACAAACAGTTATCCGAAAGACTTTTTTCCTACCAGTATCACAGAGAGCTTATTGACAATTCTCGCAACACAGAATGGGTTAGAAGACTGCCCTCAGTTTTGCGCGCAATGAATAATGAAGAATTTAAAGGGTTAAAACCAGTACAAGCAATCAAAAGAAAAACAATAAATGTTGCTGAAGACTCCAGTACACCCAGCAAACTATTACCGTTTGGTTTAAAAGTAAGGTACCTTTATTTACCGGGAGAAGCAGAAGGGGACACTCGCATCAGGGCAACAGATCCAGTTTGGAGTGTTGATCCATATGAAATAAAAAGAATTGTAAAAATGAATCCGCCGTGCATTATTTACGAGAAACTGCCACAACAAAACAACCAGCCCCTCAAAGATCTTTGCGAAGGAAGAACTGCAGATAATCCCACCAGACACTGTTCCGCTTTAATTAATTTACGTAAATATATTTGAGTTTAAAATGGAAGCTCAGAAGGAAGTGCAGAACGAAACAAGAATGGTAAAGGAAAAGACCTTGAAAATGATGCGGGAATCATTTCATGCGTGTAATGCTATTAAGGAAACATTTTCGGGGATTAATCAATGCATGCTAAATCATCCAGATCACCTACAACTTAAACCCCAAATTGGGAAAAAGAATATCTTGAAATAATAAAAAAAATTCGAACGCATCAAGCAAACATGAGAAAAGATTTTAAATGAATTGGATGAAGCTATGATTGATCTTATAACAAAAGTTGATGAAAAATATAACCCCCCCTGTTTATGCGGTCCTCCAGTGCCCGATTGCATATGAAAACTCCGGATTAACAAACACCCGTTTTGTGTTGTTCTATCTAACGACTTCTTTGTTACAACTGTTGTGTTGATCTCATGTAGATTAGATCGCAGTTTTACGTTGTCATGATGAAAAGTCTTATTGCCAAACAATGCTTCTTTGTAGTTGTCATGTGATATGTTTGACTGCACAACGCTGCGAGATATTCCCTTTGCTTTCTTAATGATTTCTCCTGGCTCGAAATACTGTACATTTTTGACCTTAAACCAACAAACTCCTTGATCACCTTTCCAGATAATTCATCCTTCATCTTTCCTAAAACCTTCTTGTTAGTAATTGAATGTAAAGGCGAATCTTTAGGGTAATCGGATGTGTCGTACCATCCACTCGCTCCTTTAGCTACTTCGGTTTCCATGTCTTTATAGATGTCTTCAGTAGGGATATCTATAACAAAACTATCTGTATCTGTGTAAAGTACTCTGGACTCAGGATACAAGGGCTTAAAGTAGTCAAAGAAACTCTAACATCAAAAGCTTTGATAATTCTAAAACAGTAAACCCAATAAATACAGGCTTGTCTAATTTGACTTTCTTTTTTTTCATAATTATGAAAAAAAAAGCTGATCATGAAATTTTCGGGAAGCCCTGATAATTGGGTTTTTTGAAGTCGCTTAATTGCTTCGTTCTCTTTGGTGATTTAACCCGGGACTTTCTTTACGCTTGTGGGATTCCCCAAATAGTCTTTCCAAAACAGCTTGTTTTTTCTTTCAGCTTAAAAAAGTTTTTTCCGGGAACCCATCTGCGGTTTTTGGTTTTGGATCAGGTTCTTCAGGGATGTATGGTTTCATGAACTGTTCTTGATCAAAACCCAATTATGCGATGAACTGCTGTCCCCTTTAAAAACCTGTTTTAAAACAAATTGTAGAAGTCTGTAATGAAAAGACATAATTTTTTTTCCCCCGAAGATTGGGCACAGTTTAGGTGGCTCTCTTGGACCATTTTTTAGATTTCTGCGCTAAGGGATAGTCATTATGGAGGTCTTTTGGTGTTATGAGGAAATTCTAAACAACTTCTAAAATAAAACCACGCTGTTGATGGGCCCTTTAAAACTCCCTAAAAACCACTTTAATCCCTTTTTGGAATATTATTTGGACCCCCGCCTGTGAAATTTTTAAAAAGTTTGGAAAGGGGGAAGTGATTGCGCCATTCCCCTCCTTTACAGATTGTTTGCAAAAATTAAAATAAATGGTTGTTAGACTTTTAAATCGGTTCCTACCCGGGTCCAAGTTTTTTGTTTTTTTGTTTTTCTTTTAATGTGCGACCCCCTTCTAATTCCTCCCCCGCAACCCTTTTTTTAAAAATAAAAATCTGGATCATTGGTAGGTCGACAAAAAATAAATCTGTATTCCTGAAAAACTTTAAGAAAGCTTTCCCAACTCACCCCGGGCCCCAGAAATGTAATGCGCAGGACCCAGGCTTAATGTTTCTGCAGGTTTTTCTTTATTTTTCAAAGACGTCTCCCCAAAAAACATACATCAGCCATCAAGTAAAAATCATAAAAGTCTCCCTCGTTTTCACTTAAATTCGGGCCCCCGCATCTTGAGTGTGGTAACCCAAAAATCACTGATGCCCTTTTCCTCAAAGACTAAAAAAAGGAAACGCACCTTTAGGAGGAAGTGTTCTTCGTCAAACCTTTCCCAAACTGTTCTTTGTACTCATAAGGATAAACGCCCTTTCTAACGAGATTTGGGGGGTCAAAAATATTTTTTGTTATTGGGCAGGCCTTTTTAAGGACATAGCCAGTGACTCAAATAAACCCCAATAAAGTTTTTGCAAAGAGTCAAAAAAAGACATGTTATTTAGTTTTAAAGCACTTTTTCTTTTTGAGGGACTGTGCAATGCGGGACCCCCTAAAGGGCACCCGTCCATGCTTTCTTTTAAGATGGGGATTTCGTAAACCTCGAAAGGGTTGTGAAAGATCCAGGCAGTTTCCCATGTTTTAGGATAAAACTTTAGTTGAAGATTGCTTTTTCTGTGCGCGCCCCCCTCTGAACTTTCCGCAAATTGATCATGGTCTCTTACTGCCGGTTTCCTCTGCGTTGATGAGAGACCTAAACCGAAAAACCCCAACAATGTGTGGTGATTTCTTTAACTGTTTTGGCTTTTTGGCGTCATTATGATTTGGATAAGTTTAGATATTGGGAAAAACAGTCATTACGCCCCTTTTTGCTTTGCGTTTTTAAAAAGGTATTTTGCAGCTTAGGCCCCTCTATATAATTCTGGCTCTAAATTGAACGCCATCCGCCCTGAAAAACGATGAAAGAAAATTTTTGAACAAATTTGATGATTCTCATTAAGCTTTTTTTCAAAATTTTCTGTGGGGCGGGCCCCCTTCAAAAGGAACAATGAGCGATTCGGGGGTCTCCCATAAAAAAAACATTGGGGAATTTTGCCCCCTTTTTCCCAGTTCTTAAAACAAAACTTTAGATCCAGGGGGGGCCGTAATTATTTTTCTGTTTTTCTTTAAAATGGCCAAAATACAGTGTTTCTTATGTTCACTCGGGGGGCTTAAAACAGATGGCATTTTTTTTTAACCCATTTTCTACAGAATTTTTTTTTTTTGTCCCCATCTTTTTGAAGAAAGCTGCATTATTTTATCATTGTTCGTTTTAATTTGTTTTAATCGGTACCCCCGCGGGGGGGAAAAAAAACCTCATTTTAATTTTAAAAAGTCAACATGGATTTTTTTTCGGGTTGGCCAAATTTTGGGACTGTTCTTGGACACTTTAATTGGCCCCAAAAAATTTTTTTTCCTCATCCCTGTGTATACAAAAAACAGTTATTGGTTTATTTTGTTTCTTAAAAACTGTAAATTTTGGTCTACACTAACGGGAAAAGGGGACACCCCACTAAAGTTAAGATCATTGATGTTAAGGACGATGTTGGGACACTTCTCTGCGTTTTTGGGATTTAATCCCAAGCCTTGCGGAAACACCACAAAAAAACATTTGTTGTTTGAATTCTTTATGTTTAGAATTTGCTTTTTTCCCCTACCAACTCTCGAGGCATAAAAAAATTCGGTAATAATTTAGCCTTTTTTTAATCTAACTTTTAAAATTCGCCCTCTGCCCCAAACCAGACCCTTCATTTTGGCTTTTTTCAGCCCCCAGGGGGAAAAAAATTTTGCAAGCAGTTGTTTTCCCCAAACCAGGTGTTAAGTCTTTTACGGGGAAAGAATAGTCTTTTGGGTTTAGTCGGGGACCCAGCTTCTAGTTTTTCTTCATTTAATTGTTACATAGCCCGTTTAAAAACAGCTAACATTACTTTAACTGGGGGGGGTTTTTGTTAGTTTATTTGGAATTTGAAAAATTTAGCTTTTGTACAACGCTTGCCCGCAGTTTGCGGGAATAATGACTTCTAGTTTCAATACCCTTTTCCGTGTCTTAAAAACCGCTCTCTCCAAGCTTTCCCTTTTCAAAAAATTTGTCTTGCCCTTAAATATATCTTATCCATGCTGAGTTTTTTTTCCCAAAATAAAAAATTTTATTTAAATTTTAAAAAAAATACTTAATCAAAATCAATATAACGGTCTTTTTGTGCGGGGGAACTCATAAAAAAAAAAGTATAAACCCCCTTTGGCGTTTTTTAAATTGTGAGCTGTTTAGAACAGAGTTTAATGTCTCGTTTACTTTTTTTTAAAAACATTCCCTTTTTTTTCTGCTGGCGTCTGGGTTTAGGAAAAAACTTGCCCTTTGCCTTTCTTTTAAGATCAAACTTTTGTCTTTTTTAGTATTCCCCAAAAAAGGCCCGTAAAAGATTAAATTCTTCATCCGTGGGTGTTTGGGGTCAGTGTGCTTTATTTATTGTCAGTTTGAACGAACTAAGGTTTTGTGTTAATTTGGGTTTAAACCCCTGCCCGTGTGCTTTTTGGGGTTTAGGGTTTTTTAAATTTTTTTCCAGCGCACCTTACAGGGTTAATAAAAACCCGGGCCGGGGAAACTAAAGACAACCCCCCTAGAGGTAAAGTGCGGGGTGCACCTATGCCTGTTGCTAAGGGCCTACACTCGGGTTTCCCGCCCGATTAAAACGCTTTAGCCCTTTTTCCAGTATTTTTAAAATATGTAACAGCATTAAAAGGGAGCAGGGAAAACCTTTGTTTTGGTTTTGCCCGTATTTTGAAAGTCTTGCTCTTTGTACTTGGGGGATTTGGGTAATGTTGGTTTAAAACTGAAGGTTTTTTAAAAGTTAGGGGGTTCTTACTATCTCTTCTTTTGGGGGGCGTTTTAGGCACATTTGGATTAAAACCCGAACAGAATGCTTTTTATAAAAAGAAAAAATAATTTGTATAAATACAAACTTTTTTTTCTGGGAATTTTCTAATATTTGTGCGCATCATATTTAAAAACAAAAAGTCATTTTTAAACGGTTTATCGGGGTTCTTCTTCTTTTTCCCCCCAAATTTTAATGTTTTTTTCGTCTTTCACCCTTTTTCCCCCTTCCCTACAACGTTTTTCCTCCGTTGACCTTAGGTAAAACCCCTAAAAAAACCGGGATTTTTGTTGTTAAATAATATCAAGCCTAACATTGTTTAAAATGTAAATCTTTAGAATAGGTTGCTGTTAGACTTCTACCCCTTTTCCCCCCCCCCAAAAAATTTTCTTATTTCGTCAAAAGATGTAAGGTCTAAGCCCCCTAGCGTAGATTTGGGGTTTGGGGACTACCGTCAATTGTACATTGACTTTCGTTATTTTTGGGTTAAAAAACTTTTCACTTGCTCTTTTGAAAAGGGTTCTTCCTTTCCCCAGCAATAAAATACCCTTTTTGGGGACCTTTTTTTGGGGGCGGCTTTTTTTCTAAAATTCCCTATATGTTGCCCTTTCTTCTGGGGTATGTTGTATGATGAATCACTCTTTCGTTTAAATATTGTTTTAATTTTTTATGGTATTTTTGCCCAATTCCCGCTTTCTAAATTAGGGTTGCTAACCAAAAGTCAAACTTAAAGAGTGTCGAAAAAGCTGTACTTTGCTTCGGTTTTCTGATGATTTGTAACACGTTTTGATTCTTTTTAAAAATTAGGTTTATTTTGACAAAATTTTTTTTAATTTCTCCCTTTAAAGTATGGTGCATGCGCTTTTAACAACCCCAAAATCTAAGGAAAGGAAAAAACGATTTTTTCCCTACGCCCAAAATTTACGGCTACATACTTTTTGCCCTCTTTTGTATCTTCAGCGCCTAAATTTTATGGTTTTTGCGCTTCTTCATTTTCGATTCCTTTGGAAAAAGCAAAATCAAACCCTTTCATTCCCGGGTTTTTCCATTTGATCAGAATAGGTTTAAAAAAATGTCTGGGATTGTGTAAAGGAAAAAAAAATTTTTGCCCCCCAAGTTTTATAGAAAAATTTCTTAAAAATTGCCCCCCCCAGATTCTGTACCCAAAATGTCCCCGTTTGGGTTTTTGTTGAAACGAGTTCTATTTTGAAAATAAGGGCGTGCGAGCCTGGACAATCACTTCCAATTTCCCCTCCTAAAGGGTTTGGGAAAATTTTTACAGTAAAAATTTGATCTGCATAAAAAGTAGTTTGGGTTTTTTGGAAAAAGTTAAAATTTCCCCTTTTTCCCTTTACGCCATTGGGTTTTTTCAGTCTTCTATGGGGGGCAAGAAAACGGGCCCTTTTTGTTTTCTGCGCCCTTTTTAGGGAAACAAAATAAAAAGTTAATTATTTTTAAAAAAAAAGGCGGAATTTAAGGCGAAGAAAAATTATGATGTTTTTGATCCCCGGGGGCCCACATGAGTTTAAATTTATCCTTTGACACAGCATTGCCCCAAAAGCCTCTCAATGCGGCCCTGAATTAACAGAAAGTACGGTCGAAGGGATTTTACAAAAAAATTTTTTTGGCCAAGAACGTCCCGAATTTATAGCCCCAAAAGAAATTTTTGGGTTAGAAGATGGGCATTTGTCTGTTTAAAAAAAAAACCCCAAAGGGCAACTTGTTCGGTTTCACCCAAAAAAGGGCCCCAAACAAAATTTTTAGCCCTGGGTTCCCAATTTTGAAAAAAGGGCTCCCTGCGAGGGGAAAAAAATCGCCTTGGCATTTCTAGAAAAATTTGATAGGGAAAGCAGTTTTAAAATTCAAAAACCCCTACAAGAACTCCCGAAAGATAACCAATGCAAAACATGGAACTTAAAGAATTAAAACAATCAGCAGGGGGAATTAATAAATACAATAGAAACAGAAACCAGTTTTTCCGAAGAAACAAGCGTTTTTTAAAAAAATTTTAAAGTTCCCCATTGCCCAAGCGAGAAATTTTTAGCCCCTTGGGTCGTACCTTTTAAAAACCATCCCCAGGCGAAATTAACAAACAAATTTTGAAAACTGGGTTTAAAGTTTAAAATTTTAAAAAAAAAAGAAAAAAATCGTTGAGGTGATGACGCCAACCCTTTGGGGTGATATTAAAGAAAAAAATAGCCAAAGACTAAAAAATCTTGAACAAAAAAGATCAGGCCAAAATAGGGAATTTTACGGGCTACTAACCGGGGCCAATTACGAACTCAAAATGAATAGAAAAAGAGAACATCCCCCAAAAAAATTTTTATGAAGACACGAACTAGCAGAACGAATAGAAAACTGTTTAGAGAGCAAGGGGGGCACATTAGCAAAGGTTATCCCGGGCCCTTTGGATTTTAATAAGCACACTGGTGTTGGTATTACGGGCGGGGTGGGGGTCAATTTCCGGCCCCTCCCCCCCATCGCCTATCCCCGCCTGTAATCATGGGTAAAAAAACGCTTGATCATCTTGCAGTTTATTAAAAAATTAGCGGGAAAAGCGTGGCGTTTTTACCGGGAAAATTTTGGGGGTTTGTCAGCTGGCTTTTGTTCTGCAGCAAAGTAGTTGGCTTTAGGGCCGGCACTTTATGGTCATTGTTCTTGTAATAGTTGGGTTACTTTTTAGTAATAAAGACAAGTAATTTTTGCAGTTAATCCAAGAACAGCGCTGTTTTTTCATTTTCTGGATCGCGAACGAGTCCGCGAGCTTTGCTGAGCCTTATGATTTTGGGGGGTTGGATTCGGGGTTTGTGACTTAATCTTGGGTGTTTTTTATTGTTTATATTCTGGTCAGAATTTTGTCTTTTTTCCCCAAACCCTTCTGTTCTTCCTGCAAAAGAATTTCATATTATATTTTATTATTTACTACTGGAGTTGGGGTCAAAAGGAGCATGTATAAACCAGTCCAACAGAAAAGTTACTTTCGATCTTGCGTATTGAAAAAACTTTTTGGTCCCTTTAATATTAAAGGTAAATCAACTGTAAAATTAATGGGTCCTCTAAATTTGTAAGTATTTTTTTTGTGCGTCAAAGCCAGTAGAAGGATCAGTTAGCTCGTCTTGCCTGTGTTTGCGAACCTGAAAAAACCCCAAACGAAGTAGAATGAGTGTTTATTGTTTTCTGTTTGTTAGGCCCTTAGAAGTGTCAAAATAAAGTTGTCCAGTGTTTTTGCTCTTCTCTTGGACCGAGGTGAACGCGTGCCTGAAAGAAAGAGTGTAGGGGTTTCCCAGTCATGTTATATTTTCTGTGCCGCCCAATAATGGGGGTTGCTAACCATGATTGCGGCCCAATTTGTCTAAAGTCTGTCTTGTGTTAATATTGAATTCGTTACAGTTCTTTTAAAAAAGCTTCATGTCTATTTGTTGCAAAATGGTTTAAACGGTTTGCATTTGGTAAAGGCGCCGCAGTTCAGTCAAAATACGCTGAAGGGGTAATAGAAATGAAATCTGTACACTGACCTCACCAAAGGTCAGGATGATTTAAATGATCAGCATACGCATCCAACCCCGTTGATGCACAAAACACAGCAAAAATTTAATGGTTTGATAAACTGCTCGGAGACTGAACCCACTTTTGGGGTGTAGTCTTTTTTAACAGGGGGGTTAAGTATCTGTTAAGGATTTCCTTTTTTGAAGGTGTCATTGGGTCACAGAAAAAGTCGGGGTGTCGTTGCTATATTTTTTAAAATTGTTTGTGCGGCCCAACAAATATTTTGATCGTAAATTTGAAAGCATCATTTTTAATTTGTTTTAAAAAAAGTTTGTAAAAATAACAATCAAGACCGCCCCTTTGTTTTTAGAACATGCTTAATAACGAATGCGGAACCAGAAGGTCGCGCCCAGAAAAATTTTTTCAAAGTCGTATGGTTTAATTAAACAAAGCCCAAAGGGGAATAAAAGATTAAAAAAGTTTTAAATAGAGGACAATTAGTTAGCAGTTTAACCCAAATGTGGTTATTTGGGTTTTTTTCGCTAAAAAAAGCAATGAGTAAAATTCGAATTACTCTCAAACTTAACAATGCGAACTTGAAAACAATGTTGACCCTTTAACCTGAAGAGAAGAAGTAGGGTATTTTTGATAAAGGTAGTAAAAAGTTGGGTTTACAAAATGCCAATCGACCCCCTATAGTTTTGAGTTAGTCAAAAAAAACTACTTTTATGGGGAAAAAAATCCCCTCGATCTTGCATTTTATTCATTACCTATGTTCATTTGGATGAGTGAGCCTGTGAAAAAATTAAGAGGAAGGCCCTCAACTGTTTTAAGAGCTTTCCTCAGGGGAAAATGCTATTGCGATTATGAAATTATCAATTCCCTAATTTTCGTTTAAAAGATTGTTTGTGGGAGGGGCGGATCATTTAAAATAAAAATCAAAGACAAAAACGGGGAAAGTTTGAAATTGGTAACCTGCACATTTTTTTTAGAAATAAAAAAGATCGTTACTAAAAAAAAAGTCGCGTGGGGCCG
>CM031597.1:83423248-83443248 GCA_018398815.1 Conus ventricosus
GGACGGGCCGAGTCCCTTCATGATGAAACCCGGGTTTCGCCGACCCAGGCGATGGCCGCATCCGAATCTGGAGAAGAGCGGGAACGCTTCACGGATGCCAACATCACCGAAAGGGACCCATGGGTGGTGAAAGCATCATGATCTGGGGGGCTATCGGCATAAATCGCCGTATTGGGCCAGTCATCTTCCAGAATGTGGTCCGGGACGTGGTAACGGGGTCACTGCTGTTCATTACATCGACCAAGTTTTGAGGCCCCACATCCTGCCGTTTTTCCCAGCGGCATCCACAGAACCTGTTTCAGCAGGACAACGCAAGGCCGCACACTGCCCGTGCTACGCAGAATTTCCCTGAGGCAGAACAACATCAATCTGCTGCCTCACCCACCCGTTCTCCCCGACCTTAACCCAATAGAGCATTTCGGGATGCCCTTCAGAGGCAGTTAAAACCAGCTCAACCCCAGACCCAGACAGCAGCTCAGCTTGCTGTTGCTGTGGGCCAGGTGTGGTGGCAAGTCCCCCAGAGGCAGACCAACACTCTGGTGCGCTCGATGTACCGCAGGTGCACAGCTGTGATCAATGCTCGAGGTGGTCACACCAGATACGACTTTCTGCTGTTAACACAGGGTCAAGGTCAAGTTCATGTGACCTTTTTTTCTCCCAGAATGAACTTTGAAAGGACACTTTTGGGGTGTTCGATTGCTTTTTCTCACTTTCTATTACCAGTTCAAAGGAATCGTAGCCAAATTACATCAAAATTTCTATACAGTTTTGTTTTCGCGTTTTTTATGCCTCTGATATTTTTGATCATGGCAGAACAAACCCGTGGGAGATTTCTAAGCTGGCAATATTTGACGAGCATGTTGAGTACCATGCACAATTTTTGTTAGTGTTTTGGGATGAGTTGAGGGGCGGCAGGCCCATCATCAAGTAAAAACTACCTGCCTTCCCTAAACCACCAAAAAGAAAGCTATCTGATTTTTATGGAGAGCAAGCAAAAAACAAAAAAAATGACACCAGAAGACTCACCAATACTTAAAAAACAAAGGAGGTTGATGTGGGAATGACAGTTAGGAAAGAAGTTTTCTTTTTTGGGGGCAGAGGAAATAACGTCATTGCTTTTTGCTATTGATAAACTGAAGGAGGGGTATAGACAGCTTCAAAGGAGGAAGCTACAACATGTTTTTTAAAAACTTGCAATATGGTTGGCTTTTAGAACAGACCTTCAAGGCCTTTTCACAAGAAAAAAGACAGGGGAGCGCATACTCAAAAATGGGATGAGTGGTTGAAGAGCAATGTAGGGATATCCCCTTCATATTCTCGCAAACTAAGAGAGATTGCTCGTTTTTTTGAATCCATAGCTAAAAGGTTTTTCTCCCTTTGGGTCTTTCTTTCATAGAAGTCTACGCTATGAGGAAGGATTTGAATTTAATGTTTTCAAGCAGTGGGGGAATTAAAAATTATTGGACTACTCTTGTACAAGAACCAATACAACTCAAACACAATCCTCTCAAAGTCCGCAGCGGTGAGAGAGAACTAGCGCTCTACCCCTTAGTACATCTACCAGTATGGAGAGGAGTAGTGTGGGGGCCAGCACTATCTTCATAAAAATGCTCCAAATTACAATGACGGATGTACTACTACTGGCGATTAAAGCCGCATAAAAGCTTGGCTACAGCAATTACTGCTGAAAATCTGGGCCCAAAACCAGTTGCAAGCCTGGTTGAGAAAAAAGGAGCACAGCAAACTAGTAAGTGTTCACATCCCTAGAGCGGTCAAAGGTCACAGTGGCAAGCCTTTCTTCAACGCTCCACCTAGAGCGTTAAAGGCAAGCGGCAAGCTGTTTCTTCAGCGCTCTACCCTAGAGCGGTCCCAAAAGGGTTTTCAGCAGTGAGAAACAGACTTTTTTTTTGCTGCTTTGTCCCCTTTGCTGTCTACGCTTCACCTGCTTCAACGTCCGCTTTTTACGCCCTGTTACCAAACTTTTAGGCTGCCTTTTGTACTTTATACAATTGTCTTGTTTTATTCAATCAAGCTTTTTTTAAATGCACTTGGTGCTGCTTTAAACTTGCAACAAAAGAGCCAATTGCATCACAAAAACGCAAGCGCTGTCTTGCACCAAGTGGGGTTTACACATGACAAATAATAAAGCTCTGTGTACACCACACACACCCACCCCCAAGTCACCCCAAGTTCTTAATTAAGTTTTTTAATTAAGTCACCCCAAGTTCTTAATTAAGTTTTTAATTAAGTTACTTCAAGTTCTTAATAATTTCTTGATTTAAGTTTTTAATTAAGTTCTTTATTAAGTTACCTCAAGATTGTAATTAAGTCGTCCTTTAAGTACAAACCAAGTTCTTATTCAAGTTATCTCATAATTATCAAAAAAATACAATCTATGTTTTTATCTTAAATAGTAAATGTCTAATATAGTACACACACGCCTCAAAAAACGCGTTTATCACTGAGAATATCTTGCTCGGCGTTCTCTGCGCGAGATCGGTTAGCATAGATCTTAAAGAAGTTCTTACATCCTAAGCAACCGCATTGATTACAATTCTGGTCTATGGAAATATCTTTTATAGACTCCATGTCTTTATTTATTGACTTTATCATTTTATAATACGCCATGATCTATTTTATTAAAAAAATTTAAAATTAAGTTCTTAAAATATTATTCCATCTGAAATGGATCAAAATGATCTTTTGTTGTTGACGGTTCTGGCGTGCTGTTGCCTTCTGTATTTAGCGGTTCAGATTTTTTTGATTGCTTTTGTTTTGGCTGCCATTCTTTATATATTTTATAACAGTAATAACCGCCCCCAGCAGCAGCAAGGGCGCCAAAAATGGCAACAGTTTTAAGTTCAATATTCCATGAAGACTTTGGCGCTGTAGGTCTTGAATCACATGAAGTTTTTATAGCCGGATTGAATCAACTTGTTCTGGCGTTGGCGGTGTTATGTTTTCATTATGAGTTATATTCTGTAACATTAATTTTTTTTGTCTGTTCCACTCTGCTAATTTTCTTCCTGCTTTAACACGCCCAGGATGAGGATGCTTTTCACTGGTCTCCACCAGATTCAGTGTTTTCTGCTGATTTTCTGGCTTGGTTACTTCTCCACCTGATTTTTTTGATTTGCTGTTTCTCATCCCATGATTAATGGCGATAACAATGTTCCAAATCTATAGTATAAATCACACCCTAGAGACTCTAATGACGCTTGTAAAACAGGATCTTGCGGTTAAATCAACGTAAGAACTTGTTTCAGAAACAATGGGAGCAAATCTACTGACTATTTAGGTGTACAAACTAAAACCATTGCCCCACACTTTTCAACCATTCCCTAACCCCAGCTGCGCTTCATACCTGTTATGATACTTAAAATGTCTTGCGGCGACATCTGTGGAATCTGTTCAATGCTGAATTCAGTTCCGAGACTGTTTTGTTTTTTCCAACATTCTGCCAAAGAATACAGCCTCTCCTTTTTGGCATAATAGCTTGGCCATCACTTGGTCAATTCATAAGTTCAGGAAGGTTTTTAGGCCACTTGTAGCTGTAGTAATCATCACTGTTCATGTTTTTTTACTAATTATAATTATTTTATTTTTAAAAAAAATGAGCCCCGAAAAAACTGTTTACCAACCCTTGTATACATTCATTCTGCTGTTATTGGAGGCCTAAGTGTTAGGATACACAATGCTTGGTAAAAGCCTGATAAAAAATAAAAGCCAGCAGATCTTGGCATACTAGACTTTGAGGATCAGCAAAGCTAATTGCTATCATGCAAGCATCGTTTGCTAAGAAAGATTTTCTAGTTAACAAGGAATAATTCCCGGACAATATATATATTAAGAAAAAATACATTTAGTAAAAATGGCTTCACTTCGTAATATGATAGGGGCGCTGTGGTTATGATGCGCCGCTTTTAGTGGAAGTAATTACGCCATTTAGTAAACTGCGAGATGAAGGCGAGAGAAAAAGACATAACAAAGCTGTGGAGCAACTAGGCAGCAGCACAAGATCGCTATGAAAAGCAAGAATTGAGCAGTTAGATTTATAATAACACACTGAAAAAACAGGAACATGCAGCTTACACATTTAAAGTAGTTGATCCAAGCAATAAACAATATTATCTGGTCACAAGGCAAACCAATCGAGACAATGCCCCCACCAAAATCCGTGACCTTTATTCAACCAACAGAAAAACAAAGATGCAAGAAATGGTTATTTGTCTTTGTATGACTGTTGTGTATTTTGTTGCACATAATATTGGCTGAATAAAAAAATGAACACAAAATCTATATTCGCCCAAAGGATATTGAAGGGAATCAACAGCAATTAAAAAGCTAAGCGAAGCAGCTGTGTCAGTGAACAAACAGCAAAAGAATTGTTATCTAAACAACGCGATCTGCAAATTTATTTACCTGCCGCCTAGGCGAATACCGAGACCACCTTTGTCAATACAACTCCAAACGACACCCATCAAATGGACCTTCTATATTTACCCTCTGATACGATTAGACGAAAAAGATTTAAGTACCACCACAGTCATTGACATGGCTTCAAGATAAAAGATCGGAGCCATTAACACAAAAGAGTGCTTCTGCTGTTGCTGTCCCCAAACAACTAATATACCAACGAGGCCCGCTAACTTACCCTCCATGATTCAATGTTGATAAGGAAAAGAATTTACAGGGCAAGTGAATCAATTGTTGTTAAAACATAGAGTTTACCATTAGAAGAGGCTTCAAGAGTTCACAGATCACAGGCTTTAGTCGAAAAACTTTAACAACAGTTATCCGAAGACTTTTTTTTTTCCTACCAGTATCACAGA
Organism: Conus ventricosus; assembly: GCA_018398815.1. NCBI lineage: Eukaryota > Metazoa > Mollusca > Gastropoda > Neogastropoda > Conidae > Conus > Conus ventricosus. The sequence goes on from CM031597.1 coordinate 83,428,081, forward strand.
GAGCCTTATTGACAATGTCACGCAACACAGAATAGGGTTAGAAGACTGCCCTCAGTTGTTGCGCGCTAATGAAAATGTAGAATTAAAAGGCTAAAACCATACAAGCAATCAAAAGAAAAAACAATAAAATTTGCTGAAGACTCCAGTACAACCAGCAAACTATTAACCGTTTGTTTAAAATAAGTACCTATTATTTACCGGGAGAAGCAGAAGGGGACACTCGCATCAGGGCAACAGATCCAGTTGGAGTGTTGATCGCATATGAAATAAAAAGAATTGTAAAAATGAATCCCGCCCGTGCATTATTTACGAGAAACGCCACAACAAAACAACCCAGCCCCTCAAAGATCTTTTGCGCAGGAAAACTGCAGATAATCCCACCAGACACTGTTTCGTTTTAATTAAGTTTACGTAAATATTTGAGTTTAAAATGGAAGCCAGAAGGAAGTGCAGAAAACGCAACAAGAATGGTAAAGGAAAAGACCTTGAAAAATGATGCGGGAATAATTTCATGCGTGAATGCTATTAAGGAAACAATTTTTCGGGGATTAAATCCATGCATGCTGAAATCATCCCAGATCACCTACAACTTAAACCCCCCAAATGGGAAAAAGAATATCTTGCAAATAATAAAAAAAATTTCGACGCATCAAGCAAACAAGAGAAAAGATTTAAATGAATTGATGAAGCTATGATTGATTCTTATAACAGAAGTTTGATGAAATATAACCCCCCTGTTTATGCGGTCCTCCAGTGCCACGATTGCATATGAAAACTACCGGATTAACAAACACACCGTTGTGTTTGTTCTATCTAACGAACTTCTTTGTTACAACTGTTGTGTTTGAATCTCTTTAGATTAGATCGCAGTTTTACTTGTCCATGATGAAAAGTCTTATGCAAACAATGCTTTCTTTGTAGTTTTCATGTGGATTATGTTTGACTGCACAACGCTGCGAGATATTCCCTTTGCTTTCTTAATGATTTTCTCCTTGCTCGAAATACTGTAACATTTTGACCTTAAACCATCAAACTCCTTGATTCACCTTTCCAGATAATTCATCCTCATCTTCCTAACCTTCTTGTTAGTTAATTGAATGTAAAGGCGAATCTTTCGGTAATCGGATGTTGGTCGTACCATCCATTCGCTCCTTCAGCTACTTCGGTTCCATGACTTTATAGATGTCTTCATTAGGGATATCTATAACAAAAACATCTGTAACTGTGTAATAGTACTCTGGACTCAGGATACAAGGCTTAAAGTAAGTCAATAAGAAACTCTAACATCAAAAGCTTTGATAATTCTAAAACAGTAAACCCAATAAATACAGCTTGTCTAATTTGGACTTTCTTTTTTTCCTCATTATGCCAAAAAGCTGACATGAAATTTTCTGAAGTCCTGATAATTAGGTTTTTGAATCAGCTTAATTGCTTCGTTCTCTTGTGACTAATCAGTCATCTTTTTACGCTTGTGCGGATTCCTCCATAGTCTTTCCAAAACAGCTGTTGTTCATCAGCTTGAAAAAGTCGTTTTCTGAGCATCTGCGGATTTGGTTCTGAATCATGTTCTTCATGATGTATGTTTCATGAACTATCTTGATCAAAAGCAATTATGCGATGACTGCCTGTCAACTACAAACCATTCTTAAATACAAATTGTAAGAAGTCTGTAATGACAACAATAATTTTGTTTGCCCCCGAAGATTGGGCACAAGTTTAGGTGTCCTCTCTTGGATCCATCTTTAGACTTTCTGCCTGCTAATGGATAGTCCATTATGAGGCATGGTGTTCATGAGGATATTCTAAATCAACTTCTAGAATGAAACCACGCTGTTGATCAGGCGTTAAACTGCTCAACCCACTTTAATGCCTTTTGAATATTATTTGGATCTGCCGCCTGTGTACATTTTAAAGTTGCGTAATGGAAGTGATTGGCATTGCCCATCCAAACAGATGTTTTGCACTAATACATGAATAAAAGTTAGACTTTTTACTTCGGATCATAGCCTCCAGTAATTTGTAGTTTGCTTTACAGTAATGATGCGACGCATACTAATTCCTCCACGTCAATCCGTTTTCATCATCTGGATCATTGTAGGTCAGACAATAAATCAATCTGTAATTCCTGTAAACTTTTAAGAAAGCGTCCCAACTCATCCCGGGCCGCAGAAATGTAATGCGCAGGATCCCAGGCTATAATGTTTCAATGCAAGGTCCTTACTATGGTTTCAAAGCGTCCTGCCAACAAACATACATCACCATCAAGTAATGAATCATGATTAGTCCTCCCATCGTTTTACACTCTAACTTCTGCCACGCATCTGACATGCTGGTAATCAGAATCACTGATGTCCTTTCCTCTAAGACTAGAAAAGAAACGCACCTTTAGGAGGAAAGTGTGTCTCGATCAAACCTTTCCCAACTGTTCATGTACTCATGAGGATAAACGCCGCCCTTTCTAACGAGAGTTGGTCAAAAATATTCTTCTGTTATTAGGTCAGGCCTTTAAGACATAGCCAGTGCTCTAATGAACCCATCATGTGTTGCATAGAGGTCATAAAAAAGACATGTTATTAGATTAAAGCACATGTACTTTTCTGATGACCTGTGCAATGCATGAACACCCTGATGAGGCTCGTCCACTGCTTTCATTATAAGATGAGAGTCGTAAACCCTCGCAAGTTGTGAAAGAATACAGGCAGCTTTCATTTCTTAGGATCAAACTTTAAGTTGAAGATTGCATTTACTGGTGCGCTGCTCCTCTGAACTTTCCGCTAATGTGATCATTGTCGCTTACTGCCGGATTCACTGCGTCTGATGGAGAGACCTTAACGCAATCCAACCATTGGTGGCTGAGTCATACTGTTGTTGGTCTTCTGTCTGCGTCATTATGATTCAGATAAGTTTAGATATTAGAACAGTCAATACCACTTTCTGCATGCGTTCTAAGAAGTATATTTGCCAGCATTAGCCCTCTATTATAATTCGGCTCTGAATGAACGCCACCGACCTGACAACGATGAAGCAAATGAAACAATTTATGATTACTCATTAAGACTGTTTTTCGAAGTTTCTGTGGCGCTGGCCCTTCATAAGAACAATGAGCGATTCAAAGATGCATCAACAAATATGGTGAATTTGCATCCGCTTTTCCAATTTCTTAAAACTAACTTTAGATCCAGGTGGGGGGCTAATTATTCTGTATTACAGTCAACTGACCAATACTGTGTTTCTTATGTTCACTCGCGGCTTGAACAGATGGCATTCATGGTTAACATTTTCTACAGAATTCTGTTTGTGCCCATCTTTTGAAGTATGCTGCATTAGATTAACTCATTGTTCGTATTATTGTAATGCGGTAGCCCCGCTGGTGAAAACATCAGTAGTAAGTCAACATGATTTTTGTCTGGTTCGCCTATTGTTGGACTGTTCTTGGACACTTTAATTGGCACCAAATTTGTAATCCTCATCCATATTTTTTTTAGGGTGTATACATTAACATTATTTGGTTTATTTTGGTTCTTCAACTGATCAATTTTGGTCTACACTAACAGGAAAGGAACACCCCCTAAAGTTAAGATCATTGATGTAATGGACGATAGTTAGACACTCTCTCTCGTTTTTGCGATATAATGCAGCTTGCAGAACACACCACATAAAACATTGTTGTCTGAAAATCTTTATGTTTAGAACTGCTCCTTTTCGGCTACCAAACTTTCTACGAGCAACAATCGTGCATACTTAGCCTTTTGAAAAAAAAAAAAAAAAAAAAAAAAAAAAAATTAAAAAAAAAAAAAAAAAAAATCATACTCTCTAAAACTTCGCCCTCTGACCAACCAGAGCCTCTCATTTTGGCTCTTTCATCCGCAGGCGTCAAACTGTGCAAGCAGTTTTCGTCGGCCAACCAACAGTGTTAATCATTACGAGAAAGAATAGTCTGTTGTTTTAGTCCGAACCCAGACTTCTAGATTTTTCTTCATTTAATGTTAACATAGTCGATTAAAACAGCTAACATTACTTTAACTGGCGGGTCTATTGTTAGTTTACTTGGAACTTGAAATAAGCATGTACAACGCTTTGCCCGCGACGTTTGCTGGATCAATGACTTTCTAGATCAAAAATATCATTCAGTGCTCTTGATAACCCTCTCTCAAGCATTCCTTCAAACAATTCGTCTTGCCTTCATATATCTTATCCATGGCTGAGTTCTTTTCATAACTCAAATATTTATTAAATTTTAAAAAAAAAAAATACATAATCAGAAATCATTATCAACGGTCTTTTGTGCTGGACTCATAAACTAAAGTATAAACGCCCTTTGCGTTGTTAATGTGAGCTGTTTAGAACAGAGTTTTAATGTCTCGTTACTTTTTTTAGCATTCCTTTTTTATCTGCTCGCGTCTGGCTGTTGATAAAAACTTGGCCCTCGCCTTTCTTTGAAGATCAACTTTTTCTTTAAAGTCATCAAAATCGGCCTGTAAACGATTAAATGCTTCATATCCGTGAGGTTTGAGTCAGCTAGAGCTTTATTTATAGTCAGTTTGAACGAACTAAGTTTAGCTTTTATAGTTGAACCATAGCTGTGTGCTTTTGATTTTAGTTTTAAATTTTGCCAGCAGCCATACAGCAATGAACACAGACCGAGAGCTAAAGACAACCCGCCTAGAGGTAAAGCTGGCGGGTGCAACTATGCCTGTTGCTAAAGGCCTACACTTCGTTCCTGCTGATTAGAGCGCTTATAGAGTGATGTCCATATTAACATATGTAACAGCATTAAAGGCAGCAGAATAACCCTTCGTTTGGTTTGCTGTATTTTGAAAGGTCTTGCTCTAGTACTTGCTGCATTTGTGTCATTTGGTTTAATCTGAAGTTTTTTGTTAGGGTTTCTACTATCTCTTCTTTATGGCGGCGCTGTAGGCACATTTGGATAAACCTGAACAGACTGCTTTTTATAAAATGAAAAAATAATTAGTATATTACATCTTTTAATCCAGTTATCTCAATATTCAGCTGCGCATCATAAATTACAAAACAAATGTACATTAAGCGGTTATATTCCGCTTCTTCTTGCTTTATCAATTAGAAATGTTTATTACGTCTTTCAACCTTCTCACCCGTTCATACAACTGGTTTCTCCTCCGTTGAACCTAGTCAAACCCAAAAACCGTATTTTGTTGTTAAATAATCATCAAGCCCTAACATTGGAAGATGTAAATCTTTAGAGCACTAGGTCTGCTGTTAGACTTCCTACCCTCCCACCCCCAACAATTTTCCTTATTTCGTCAAAATGATGATAAGGTCTTAAGCCCGCTAGCGTAGATTGGTTGCGGGACTACCGTCAATTGTACATTATGCACTTTCGTATTTAGATAAAAAACTTTCACTTGCTCTTTTGAACGGTTCTTCATCTTCACACAGCACTAAAATAACCTTTAAGCGACCTGCAAGCGACTCTAAAACTAAAATTCCATATAGTGTCTGCCCTGCATCTGGATATTTGTATGATGAATCACTCTTTCGTATAGATTGCTAATTTGACTGATAATGTTGCTCAATCAGCCTTGCTAAATTAGGTTGCTACAAACGTTGTCAAACCTCTAACGAGATGTCCAAAATGCTGTATTTGCCTTCGGTGTACTGATGATTTGAAAACACTGTAGATTCATTAAAAGTTAGTTCATATGACAATCTGTCTTTTAATGCTCCTTGAAAGTATGGTGCATGGCGCACTTTAATAACAACTCAAATCTAAGGGAATGGAAAAGCGATTCCATACCAAACTTACGGCTACATACTTTTTGCCGGCTTCAGTATCTCACGCCTAATTCTATGTTTAGCGCTTCTTCATTTTCCGATCCTTGAACGCAAGATCAGCAGCCTTTCCATTCCCGTTAGCCATAGATCAGAATAGGTTAAAAATAATTCTGCATTGTGTAAAGAAATATTTCTACGCGCCCTCAAGTTTTATAGAAATTTTCTAAACGATTGCCGCCCCCGCCCCCAATCCTGTACAACTGTCCTGTTGGGTCTGTTGTGAACGAGGTTCATTTTGAAGTAAGACGTGCAAGCCTGGCACAATCAACTTCATATACCGCACCTAGGTCCTGGAATATTGACAGTAAGAAGTTGATCCTGCTCAATAGTAGATGATTATTTGGAACAGTAATATTCCGCTTATTCCCCTTCTCGCCATTGGGTTCTTTCAGTCTCTATGCGGGTCCAAGAATCGAGCCAAGCGCTTGCTGCGCCCATTTTTATGAAGCAAAATAAAAATGTAATTATTTAAAAACTTGGCAAGGAATTGAAGCGAAGAAGATTAGATGTTTTTGATCCTGAGACACATGAGTGAAATGATCCCCTTGACACAGCATCGCTCAACGCTCTCAATGCCGGGCGTGAATTACAGAAAGTACGGTCGACAAGCATTTTAACAAAAGTTTAGCCAAGAACGTGCCCGCATTTAAAGACCCAAATGATATTGAATTAGAAGATGGGCATTTGTCTGTGAAAAACGCCCAAGGACAACTTGTCGGCTTACAACTAAAAAAGACCCATCAAAAGTTTTTAAGCCGTGGGTTCAATTAAAATAGACTCCCAGCGAGCGTACAAAATCGGCCTTGGCATGCTAGACTAAATAGATAGAGATGCAGTTCTAAACTCAAACACACTACAAGAACTCCCGACAGATATCCAAATGCTAAACATGGAAACTTAAAGAATTAAATCAATTCAGCAGGCGAATTAATAAATACAATGGGGAGGCAGAAACCATTTTCAGAAGAAACACGTTAAATACAATTTAATGATTCCCCATTGCTATGCGAGAATTAATTAGCCCTTGGAATCGTACTTTAAGAACATCACAGGGCATTATCAACAATTTAGCAAAACCTAGGTGAACGAGATAAGCAATTATAAAAAGAGAAAAAGAAAAACTCGTTGAGGCTGATGACGCCCAACTTTAGGGCCTGAATATTAAAGAAAGCAAGCCCAAAGACTAAAAGATCTTGAACAAGAAAGATCACAAGACTAAAGTGACACTACTAACCGGACCAATTAACGAAATCAAGTGAATAGACTATAAGAGAAACAATCGAAAAATTTTATATGAAAACACACACTAGCAGAATCGAATAAATACGAAAAACTGTTTAGAGAGCAGGTGTCAATTGCAAGCGTATACCAGCCTTAGGATTAGCAATAAGCAACACTGGTGTTGCTATTACAGGCGGCGGTGAGGTCAAAGTCCAGTGCTCTCCGCCGGCCACGCCTCCATCTCCGCCTTATAAATCATCGTAAAAAAACAGCTTGATCATCTTGACAAGTTTATTAAAAAAAATTAGCTGGTAAAGCCGTGGACGCTTACCAGGAATATTGGGGAGTATTGTCAGCTGGCTTTGTCTACTGCCAAGCAAAGTAAGTTGGCTTATGCCGAGCACTTATGGTCATTAGTTCTTGTAATAGTTGGTTACTATTAGTAAGATAAAGACCAATAATCCTAGCCAGTTTATCAAGAACAAGCGCTGTCTTTTTTCATATTCATGTCATCGCGAACAGAGTCCCGCTAGCCTTGCTGGACTGTCAATGACTTTGGGGGTTGGACGTCGGGATTAGATGACTTAATCTTGGGTGTTCTTTAATTGTTTGAATATACCTTTACTGGCTCAGAATTTATGGTCGTTTTTCTTCCAACCTTCTTGTTCATTGCCTCAAAAGAATTTCATTTATAGTTATTATTTGTACCTATCTGGAGTCTGAGTCAGAAGCAGCATGTATAAACCAGTGCCAACAGCAAAGTCTACTTTCGATCTTGCGTATTGTTAAAAAACATTGTATCCTTTGAATTGAAGGTAAATCAACTGTAAATTAATGGCGTCCCTTAATTTGCTAAGGTATTGTATTTTTGATGCGTCAAAGCCACTAAAGATCATTTTTTAGCTCGATCTTGCCTGAGCTTGCGAACCTAGCAAACACCAAATACGTAAGTACGAATAGAGTCCGTTTTATTCGTTCTATTCCTGCGTTAAGTTTGCCCTTAAGTGTCTAAGTAAATGTTGTCCATGCTGGTTTTATGCCTCTTGCTCTATGGACCAGGTGAACCAGCTGTGTCCTGAAAGAAATGTTAAGGAGGATTCCAGTCATATATATTTTCGTCACGCCCCAAAAAAAAGGGGTGCCTAACCATGATGCGGTCCCAACTTTTGTCGAAAGTCTGTCTTTATGTTAATATTGAAAATTCGTTACAGATTCTTTTCAAAGCCTTCATGTCTATTCTTCTGTTGCTAAATGATTAAACGGTGTTGTCATTTTGTAATGGCGCTCGCAGTTCAGTCAAAATATCGTCTGAATGTGTATTAAAAAAAGAAATCTTACACTCGACTCACCATAGGATCAGGATGATTAAATGATCACTTACGACACGCACACCCAGTTGATGGCACAAAACACAGCAAAGTTTAAAACTGTTTTCTGATAAAACTGCAATCGATACTGACCACACTTTTTGGGAGGTAGTCTTTTTTAACAGGGGGGTTAAGATATCTGCTTAATGGAGTACTTACCTTTTTATGAAAGGTGTCAGTCTGGGTCACAGAAATGTCGAGGGTGTCAGTTGTTATATTTTTAAGATTGTAGTGCGGCCCAACAGAATATTTTGCATCAGTATATTTGAATGCACTCATTTTTAATTTGTTTTAAAAAAATGTTTGTAACAATAACAACTCAAGACCGCCCTTCGTTTTTAGAACATGCTATTAATAACGAATGCGGAACCAGAACGGTCGCGCTCCATGAAATATTCTACAAAGTCGTATGGTTTAATATAAGCAAAGCCAAGGAGAATAATAAGATTAAAAAAGTTAATAATAGAGGCCAATTAGTTAGCCAGTTAACCATACCTGATGGTTATTACGGGTTTTGCTCGCTAAAAGAAGCAATGAGTAACTTCGACATTGCTCTCAAACTTAACAATGCGAATCTGAAAACAATGTTGACCTTCAAACCTGAAGAAGAAGAAGTAGGGTACTATTTTGATAAAGAGCTAGCTAAAATGTTAGGCTTTACAACTGCCAATCGACCCACTCATAGTTTTAGAGTTACGTCAAACAAAACTACTTATGAGGGAGAAAATCCGCTCGATCTTGCATTACATTCATTACTCTATGTTCATTTGGATGAGCTGAGCACTGATGAAAACTTATATGATGGAAGGCCCTCAACTGTTTTAAGACTCTTCCATCAGGGAAAGCTGCATATTGCGATTATGAAATTATAAAATTTCCCCTAATTTACAGTTTAAAAATTAGTTTGTGGGGGGGTCGGATCATTTAATATAAAAATCAAAGACAAAGCGGGAAAGTTGTGAAATGTGATAACCTGCACATTGTTTTAGAAATAAAATGATACGTTCTAAAAAAAAATTTGTCGCGTGGGCCAAAGAATCAGGAGTTACATTAGCGCCTGTAAGGTGTAAAAACCTTAGAATTAAAAGATCTTGCAGATGTTGCGGACTTTGAACAGAACGTGAGATAGGCCTTTGTATGGTTTTGAGTACACTAAAGACGGTGATTATAAACGCAAAGGGGTTTGGGCGACAGCAAAAAGTTTCCTAAACTAGAACAAACTGCGCAATCTAGAGGCAAATAATGTTGGCCAGTATGAATAAAAAATAGTTCGAAAACCTACCTCAAATGGCATTTAAGAACCATATTTAGAATGGAAATAAAATTTGAATTCATAAGCCCATTTACATATTTTAGCCGTCAAAAAAGTTTCAGAAAAGCTTTCAACTCTGGCCCTTTACATGTAAGTCTTATGCCGGATGACAATAGTCGGAAAAGAAATTGAAATAACGCCGTATGGGAAAAAACAGTACATCCCCCACAGAAAAGAAACAGTTGTAAAAAAAGCTTCTACAAAATTACAGTCTTTCCAAGCAGAAATTAGGGGACACGTTCACAATGATATTGAAATTTCTGTCTTTAAAGATGGGAGAGGGATGGGGTTGTGGCGTTAGTGATGACCTTATAAAAGGAATTAATATTAGCTGGCAAAACTAGACTTTAAACGCCTTAACGTACCATCGTCGTTCTTCACAATGGTGAGAATATTAAATCATAACAACAAGCAACAAAATCAATGTTGACTTTAAATAGAAACAATCTTACAGAACTGAATTGGATTAATCTTACCCATTTAGGCCTCGTAGGGTTTTATTTACTGAACAAGTTTTGACGGGGAGTATGATAAAAATAATAACTGGATTAGATTAAATTCTGTTATAAAACTATGGAGCAGTTAAACTTTAAAGATAAAATCCCCTCATTGTTCAATGATTGTGGCAACTGGGTTTTGGAAAAACAATATTTTTCCTAGACTTATTACAAACAGTTTATCGCTATAATTTTGATCATATTGTAATTTTTTTGTCCAACACTTAAAAAAGGGAAAAAAGCATATCATGATAGAAGGGTTTTTTATGGGCAGACAATACGTATATTTAGTTAACCCTAAACACTAAACGAGTGAGTGTTTAGAATACTTTTATAAAGTGTTTGAAGGAACGCAAACACTCTTATTATAGATGACGTTCGCAGAAAAAGATATAGTTAAAAAGAGAAACACTTTGTCAAAGCTGGCTTTCAGCGGGAAAACATGATTGGATAATGTGTGGATTTTAATGCCAAAATATAACCATTTTAAAAGACTTTTGAGAACAGTTAAAGACTGTAGTGTTATTTCACATGAAAGACAGAGACTCATTTGAAGAATGTTTGCGCGAAAATGATGTTATTGAAAATGATCAGGAAAAACACAGGATTAAGCAAAAACTGAAATCTGAAAAGTTTAGTAAATTAGTATTGAAAACGGATAACCCTGCACAGTATGTTTGTTTGTAGATAATCGTTATTTTTTGGTTATTGAAGTCTTACTTGTCAGAGAACAGGGAAAGGCGGCTTTTAGGCCACTTTCGCCCAAAAACTTGGTGGAGGAGCAAGTGAGCCAGGATTGGTAAAATGCTGTTCTCTCATTCTCTTCATAGTCTTTGATTCGTTTTCTTTTTCACTTAGTTTCTTTTCCTCCTCCTCCTCCTCCTCCTCCTCCTCCTCGTCATCGTCATCGTCATCATCATCATCATCATGACACGCACACACTTACTCATTTATCTATCTATCTATCTACCTATCCGTCCGTGTCTATCAGCTATCTATCAATCAAACATACAGATACACACATACATCAAACACACACACACACACCAAATGCCCACACACACGCAGGCACGCTTGCATGAGCGCGTGTGCGCGCGCACTCACACACACATTTGCGTGCGCGCGAACGCATGCACACGCACTCACACACACACACACACACACACACACCACACGCACACGCACTCTCTCTCTCTCTCTCTCTTTCACACACACACACACACACGCACACACACACACACACACACACACACACACACACACGCACACACACACACACACACACACACATCCTGCTTCACACCACCTAGTGGGAGTTAATACAGGAGATTAGAGATGAAGGTCCGATATCATTTCTCTCTTGAGCTAGGTTAACTCGTATTCCCGCTGTCCTCTGTCCAAGAGCTAGGTTAACTCGTATTCCCGCTGTCCTCTGTCCAAGAGCTAGGTTAACTCGTATTCCCGCTGTCCTCTGTCCAAGAGCTAGGTTAACTCGTATTATTGCTGTCCTCTGTCCAAGAGCTAGGTTAACTCGTATTCCCGCTGTCCTCTGTCCATATATGTATAGGCTTCTTTCTTCTTTCTGTATCTCCGTTGGTCATCTATTAAAGAGAATCAATTAAGTTCTCGTGTGGTCTGCTGTTCACTATATATATCCGCAGGTGCGAACGAGTGCTGTAGAATCTCTAGACGATATAGTGAAAAGGTATATATGTATGTATGTGTGTATAAAATATATATATATATATATATATATATATATATATATATATATATATATATATATATATATATTATATATATATATATATATATATGTGTGTGTGTGTGTGTGTGTGTGTGTGTGTGTGTGTGTGTGTGTGTGTGTGAAGTGTGCATTTCCAATTTCCCGAGGAAAGATCGTGTAGTTGTGAGCCCTGGTTTCGTTATCGGAAATGAAATGAGGTAGGGAACAGTAAACGATAAACAGTAAACAAGTGGGGTATTTTTTGCTCCCATAAGAAAACCCAACACAGAGCAACCTTTATTCAAGACTGGCACAACCTTTTAAACTTGAATAAAGTCAGACAAATACATAGACGAACAATCTAATAGTGGGGGAAAAAACAAGCGCAGGCCAACAACTGAACTGTCTTCATAGTAATGACTTGGCAAAGATTTGGACTTAAGGAGGGAGGGGGTGGGGTAGGGGGGGGGGGGGGTTGGTTTGAAGATGGAGAAACTGGGAACATGAAATTAAGAAAATATGTTACAGATATGAAAACTCTTCACTAGCTGCATAAGGGAACCATCGCAATCCCTTTTGAAGGCAGATATATTTGTATTGCCTGCTCCGAGGCCTTTCGTCCGCTGGGTCGGAACTCATCAGGGAGACACGGCTGGTTGTGTCTGCGCTCCTGGCGTCAAATAGAGACACACCACAGACACACCACCACCACCCTTGGTGGTGAGAACACCACAGTATTATGGACTGTGGTGTGTCTCTATTTGACGCCAGGAGCGCAGACACAACCAGCCGTGTCTCCCTGATGAGTCCCGACCCAGCGGACGAAAGGCCTCGGAGCAGGCAATACAAACATATCTGCCTTCAAAAGGGATTGCGATGGTTTCCTTATGCTGCTAGTGAAGAGTTTTCATATCTGTAACATATTTTCTTAATTTCATGTTCCCAGTTTCTCCATCTTCAAACCAACCCCCCCCCCCCCCCCTCCTTAAGTCCAAATCTTTGCAAAGTCATTACTATGAAGACAGTTCAGTTGTTGGCCTGCGCTTGTTTTTCCCCCCACTATTAGATTGTTCGTCTATGTATTTGTCTGACTTTATTCAAGTTTAAAAGGCTGTGCCAGTCTTGAATAAAGGTTGCTCTGTGTTGGGTTTTCTGATGGGAGCGAAACATACCCCACTTGTTTACTGTTCCTGGTTTCGTTAGTTTTAAAGCGAGGTAACCGCAGGCGGAAAATTCTTCGCCGATCTTGGGCCGAATTCAAGAAGACAAGGAATTGCTCGTTCTTCATGTTCATTATCCTGAATGTTGTTTCTCTTGCTTGAAGAGGACCTAGGAGGTCGAAAGCGTTTGTGTTTTGTCTTGTAATTTGTTTGTTCATGTAAACTGGCGGAGTTACTTAAAAACCACTTCTAAAACCTGGTTTCTTTGTTTAGTTTTTCGTAAGTGCTATATTTCCTGCTAAAACTGATGCACCTTCCTGCTTTGACCCGGTGTGAACATTCGTTGCATCGCTTTACTAAATCTTTCGTTTTTTTCTGTTTGGTCAAGGCGGCCTTCATCGTTCGTTGCCATGGCCTTGTGGTGATTAGTGGTCCAGTGCCATTGGTTGCAGTCTCGTTCAGGGCTGTTCAGTGGGGGTTACAGGGGTCTCTGAGACGCTCTCAGTACCGTCGTAACTCCGTTGTCGTGAGTTTCAAGTAATTAGACGTTCTGTTCTGGCAGGAGTGGCTGAACTGGCGTCTTGTTACCTTGGTCGCACCGCGTATCCGACCGATGGAACAATCATTCTCCTCATCTCCTTCTGCCGTTCAGATGACAGTTTACCAACTCGTATTCTCAGGGATTACTACACCTCACCGAGAAACGAGACTTCGCGTGGTTCATAATTACGTACCGAGACTTGCTCTGTTTCCAAACCTTGCTTTTCGTTCATGACGTATTGTTTTCCTCCTCCGTCTTTCATTCAAAATATTTACGTCATATACTCAGCGAAGCCCGTGTGTGCGCGCGCGGTTGCGTTCCTGTTTGTTGAGAGGCCTGATCGGTTCCTGGATTTTCAGTCCACAGTCAAGACAATACACGGTACCAGCTAACATTTTGAACCGAAATTGCGTCCCGATCTGATTTCACGCTGTCGTTTGGAATCAGATTTATTGATGGCACTCATGCGTGTTAAATAGGCTATTTCATTTCCATGTAGATAAAATACAGGACTATTCTTCGAAGTCAACTCATATTAAATTATCTGTGATTTTTAAAGATTTGGATGGTATTGATTTAACAGCCTTTAAAAGACGATAGACACAAATTTGCGATTGGATCGTTCGGAAAGTCCTGTTTTAATTTTCAGAAATGGCAGTATGATGCTTCTTTTTTCGTATATAGTATAGATGTGAGTTGCAGTGTCTTTCTATCTAAACTCATACTATGTGGGCTGTTCATTCTCAGTTTGTCTTGAACCTTTGAACCATTATTATGTAAACAATACGCAGTTTTTATGAGTGCTAACCATAATCAGTGATAAGTTCCAGCATTCAGTGTCTGTGGTATTTAGTGTTTGGTGAATTCAAAAAAAAAAAAAAATTCCGCTCGTTTGCTTGTGTAGATGTTGTTGTTGTGTGTATGTGTGTGTGTGTTTCTACCGTTCCCTACCTTCCTCAACCTGCTCCTTTTCCTTTCCAGTTAACCTCTCTCTCTCTCTCTCTCTCTCTCTCTCTCTCTCTCTCTCTCTCTCTCTGTCTGTCTGTCTGTCTGTCTGTCTGTCTGTCTGTCTCTCTGTCTGCTCTCTCTCTCTCTCTCTCTCTCTCTCTCTCTCTCTCTCTCTCTCTCTCTCTCTCTCTCCTACTTTCTTGACAGATCACCGATGGCCTATTCAACAAACTTTCCCAAATTTAAGATCAGTCCAGATTTGCTGACTTAGCTGGGTTATATTATATATATCATTTTGAACATTGCTAGGGTGGATACAGCCCAGTTAAAGGTTCCCATAAAATGGAAAACTTATCAGGAAATGATCTTACAGACCATGGGAATGAAAAACATCTTGCCGGTTGACAATCATCTTAGATGATGGAATTAAAAAAAAAAAAAGATGAAATATCCAACGACAACTAGACAGCAGGGCTTGTCGAGGTTTTCTCCTCACTGTCTCAATCATCCTCAGCGACAACAAAGTCATCAGCAACATCCCCCTGTGTCAGAGAAACCAAATCTAAAACACACCCGACTCTC
>CM031597.1:83456431-83458931 GCA_018398815.1 Conus ventricosus
GATCCCTGAATTTTGTTTTTTCCTCCTGAAGACAGCTGAACATCCGTAGGAAACAAATTGTTTTCCCCTCAGAACAGCTTAACATCTGGGGGAGAGAATTGTTTTCCCTTGAACACAACCAAGTATCCCTGGAAAAAAAATATTGTTTTCTCCGAATACAGTGAGTTATCTCTGAAAACAAGGTGCCAAGGGATAATCATTTCAGAAAACAGTTACTCCGGTAAAGCAGTTTTTACATGAAAACCGTCAACATCCTGAGAAAAAGTCATTATCACCCACCAACAACTAATCATCCCGAGAAAAGCTGAGATCCTGAAAAAGCAGCTAATTATCCTATGGAAACAGTAGAGTTTCCTCAGAAAACGGATAATCATCCCTGGAAAACAATCATTTTGACCTAAAAACCTGTAATCATCCCGGAAAATTTTTTTTACTGCCCCTGAAAACAGCTAATCATCTCACGCAAAGTTAATTTCCCCTGAAAACAGCGAAGGATTCCCGGGAAAGCAGTTGTAGTGAAAACAGCCAAATACCTTGTTAAAAACAGCCGTTTTCATTAACTCATTATCACGTGAAAAAAAGGCTGTTTAACAGCAAATTACCCCGTTGATATTACCGTATTAGCTGTATTCGCAGGTAAATAATGTTTTTCTCTTCCTGTCGATAAGTAGTTGTTTTATCGAGATGATGCCCTTTTGAAGCAAATATGTTGTCATAGGTTCTCCTGGGCCCTCTCGCTTCTTTCAAAAGACTGACAACATCTGATAAGAACAACATCTGATACTTCGGCGACTATCCCCCTCCCCTCCCGCCTTCGTGTCCGTCTCCACCTACTCCACCTTTAGCCCTCCATTAGCCAGCTACCAATACCCGGCACCACCTTTTGGAGCAGGAAATGATGGCGGTGGATGTGTGGGTGGATTGTTGAGGAGGGGTGGGGGTGGAATAGGGGGCAGAGGAATGAGATGAAGATGGAGAGAGAGAGAGAGAGAGAGAGAGAGAGAGAGAGAGAGAGAGAGAGAGAGAGGGGGGGGGGGGGAGGGGTTCAGGTGACTCGTGAGGAACATGTGAAATAATGCAGAACATGAAACGTAATATTGTGTATCTCGACGACCAAGAACCACGAATACACATATTCACACACACACACACACACACACACACACACACACACACACACACACACACACACACACACACACGCACACACATAAACACACACACACACTCGCGCGCGCGCGCGCGCATTTAAACGATTTTCAAACGAAGTAGGGGGGTGGGGCGTAATTCAAAATTTGCCGAAATGAGCGGAGATTTTTCTTGCTCTCAAGGCCAGCGTATGGCTACAACATTAGTCATACTCATTTTTTGTTGTTGCAACATTTCCCGTCTGTTTGAAATCGCAAAGCTACAAAGCAAAAACGTCCTGCAATGTGAAATGAAGGAGATGAATCACAGAGGTGGGAGAAAGTAAAACACAGCTTAGTTCACCACGTACAGATAAAAGCTGAAACAAAGCCGGACCCGACTGCCACAGTTTCAAATTTGTCTAAATGGGCTTTCTCCTTGGCTGAGTGAAAGAGAAGCTTATTAGCAGTCGGACTAGGTCAAAACCGGTGAGTGTGTGTGAGCGCGGTATGGGGGCGTTGGTGGACGACGAGCCAGGAAAAACCGCTGACCGTGTGTGAATTATGTATCTTTAATAACAATACCAATATCGTGGCGATGTGAACCATTGCATTCCTGACTTCTGACATGGCTTTTCATGTGCTTTTCGGGCGGCGGAAAAGTGGGGCTGAAAAACTTCACTGTGTGTTTTTTTCCCCCCCTTTTTTTCCCTCCCCACTTTCGGAGATTTCGACCGATGCCGTCGCCTCAATCATTTGTGTGGTTGTACACCCACCCACCCACCCACCCACACACACACACACACACACACACACACACACACACACACACACACAAACACACCCCACACACACACACACCCACACTCACACACACGCACGCACGCACGCATGCGCGCACACGCACGCCTTCGCGCGCATACACACACACACGTACACGCACGCACGCACGCACGCACGCACGCACGCACGCACGCACGCACGCACGCACGCACGCACGCACACACACACACACACACACACACACACACACACACACACACACCACACGCGCGCGCGCGCGCCTGCTCAAAGAAAAGTATGCAAATACGGAGAACGTAGGCCTACGGCTTACTGCATCAGTAAGGATGCTTGGCTTTCCAGACAGCATTTCATATGTATGAGTTATCCAGTGAAACTCACTCTTTTCGAAGGGAAAAATCATACACTTTTACATTAATGATTATCTTATTTCAGACTTCCTTCCAAAATGGCTAGCTTATAAACTGTTTCTTCCTGTTACCTTAATACTTTCAGCCGTTTTTATGTGTTACACTATTCTATTTAACAGGTTGTCCGATTAAATGTGCGACTTGTGATTTCGTGACAGTTAA
>CM031597.1:83461431-83476431 GCA_018398815.1 Conus ventricosus
CGCGACGAATTTTTTTCCTCCTGCTTGCCATAACGAAACTTTACCCCCCCCCCCCCCCCCCCCCCCCCCCCCCCCCCACACACACACACACACACAAGAAACACGTTGTTTTTGTTTAATCATGCCACGCAGAAGTGAATAGGGCGAATTGAAAAGGTTGGTAGGGCGAAAAACGATCTGCGTGTAATTTCTTTGCTCCAGTGCCGTCGGTCCGCCTTGGACAGCGAAACAGAAAAGGGGCGACTTGCAACCTCGCCCTCCATGATTGGGTGAAACCCTTGACTGCACAGCCACAGGCCACCATTAGGATTTTGCACCAAAAACGCTTTACAGTCCATTGTAAGCGTTTCAGGCCTCCATAAAATTTTAGCCCAGCAATCCAAGTCCGTTAAACTGATGCTGATAAAAAAAACAAAAACCAACTCCGTGCCAATATTTTTCCCTTTCTCTCTTCTCTTTTTCTTCTTCTTCCTGTTCGCCATCCCGTTTAGATGAGCAGCCGGAGTCCTCGATGGAAGGCAGCCGTCCGTTCGAGTTCCTCCAGGGTGCCGTCAGCTTGGTTTCCCATGCTGTTCGGTGTTGGCCAGTCATCAGGGGAAGATCTTGACCTGTTCCTGTCAGTCCCAGCAATGGTATGTGTCTTTGGGTTGTTTTTGGGATGAAGAGGCGCCATTTTATACCCTAGCCCCCCCCTGTGCCTTGATGTTGTCCTATTTCATCGTATGACACCAAGTTGTTGCCTGCTCCTTCTGTGCACCGTCTTTTTGCCAGAATCTCCGCTTTTTTCATTGCCTCTGATGCCACAGTGTGCTGGTACCCATTGTATCACCACTTTCTCCACTCTCGGCACTCAAGGGCAACAAGGGCTGAAGTGAGATGGTTCTGTTCTTTGCAGCGGGGAGTTTTGAGGGTTGGAGCACGGAGGAAAAGCGTCAGAGAACACCACACCTGCCTGTTTGTTCTTGTGGTAGTTCTGCAAGGACTGTTGTGGCTGGCCTCACAGAGGGCTTCTCGCTCAGCTCGGAAGTTGGTGGGAGTATTTTCCTGTTGAATTGCAATTTCTTCATCTCCATTTTTGTATCGCGAGGAAGATTCCGCATCCACCCATCCTCGTTGCTTCTGTGGCGGCGGACATCTGTAAGACATGGGTCCAGTCTTTCCTTGGGGTACTGGTTGCAGATGTACTCCATTGCAGGGCCTTCCTTTGGGTGTCTGGGACTGTGTTCCTCTCTTCTCACTCCTGGGAGGCGCTGGTGACGACAGTTGGGAAAAACCCTGCCTCTTCCAAGGTGGGTGGGTGACATTTCCGGGATAGGTTTGCTTACGTGTTTCCATCAAGACTGGGTTTGTCTTTCAAGGCGTCTTGACTGGTGGGTGAAGCTGCTCTTTTCAGCTGGCTCTTGGTGGGTCTGCTATTCTGTTGTTTAATGGGGGTTTTTCAGGTGTTTGAATTTTGCTGCCTGGATGAGGGATCCTATGTGTCCATTCTGTCCTCCAATGACTCTGTATTAGCCCACGTGGTTCCTCCATCTTCAGGAATGAGGGTGGATCTCATGGCGCCAGTTATGACACGCTGAGCTTTTGATTCTGTATTTGTGAGATGGCCGAGGTTAGGACTTTGCAGCTGATGCGCATGCTGATGTCCCGTACTCACACTACAGGTCGGACTTCCCTGTATAGAGTCTCTTCAGGATACGTTCGTCAGCCCCCCGTCCGGCCCCGCAAGTTTTCCTCAAGCTCGCCCCGTCTCAACTTGGCCCTGCTACAGCATCTGGTGATCTGTGTTTCCAAGTGAGCCTGCGGTCAAAGGTCCCTTCCAGGTACGTTGGTGTAGGGTTCCTCTGCAAGCCTTTGGTTGTTCAGTGTCAGCTATTCGCTCTTTGGTTCTTGCTGGATAGGGGTGAAGACTTGTAGTTGTTTTGCTTTGAGTTGGGACAGACAAAGCCTTTCCTTGGTCCCAGTCAGCGGATCTTGTTGGAGCGCGTCTGGCGGCGTCCCTGTGCTGTAGTTGTGTACTCTTCAGAGCACCAACGTACCAGCTCATCTGCGTAGATCGCTCCTCTGATCCTCTAGGCAGTTTCTGACGATAATCATCTATGAAGTTGTGGAACAGCGTTGGGCCGAAAGGACTCCCTCCTTGTGGTACTCACTGTTCAGCACCTTCTTAGGCTTTTTGGCCCTGAATCTTGACTCGGGCTTGTCGGTTGTGGAGGGACTGGGCTGATTCAGGTGTTACACCCCCCCCCCCCCAGACACCCCACATCGCCGTCGTTTTGAGCCTAGTCCGTCCTTCCAGACTTTGTCGAAGCCTTCTCCATCTCCCATTCCCCAGGACCAAGCGTGTTCTTCTTTTTCTTGGAAAGCGTCCTCAGAGCTTTGCGTGTTGAATGTGATTGGTCTTCTGTTGATCTGTGTTGGCGGAGCTTGCCTGTGCCAGGGCTCAGCAGCTGATGCTTCTCAAGGTGGCCAGACAAAGCCTTATGTTGACAAGTCTCTCCATCAGCTTTCCTAAGCCGTTGTAAGCGCTGATAGGTCTGTAGCTGGTCAGCCCATCCACATTCCACCCCCCCCGCCCCCCCCCTCCTTTCTTTTCGTGAATGGGGATCATGTCTGCTTCCTCCAACACTGTGTTAACTGATTCCTGTTTTCAGCTGGAGTTAAAGAAGGATTTTTAGAAGGACTGCCTTGCTCTTCATCCAAGAGGCAGAATCATTTCATTTGTGATTCCGTCTGGTCCAGCGGACTTCTTCGATGAGGCTCTCAACGCTTCTCCAGCTCCTTTCTATGTTGATGAAAGCAGTGTTTCATGTACTTCCTCTTGGGCTCTTACCTCATGAAGTTCACTTGGGCCCGACCCTGTGCACTGACAGCTCTATGTTCATGGGGGGCTTCCAGATTGGTGATGTTTATTATAGAGTCTATGAAGTGGTCTCTGCTGCTTCTTTCCCAGAGAGGTAATTTCCATTTCTCTTGTATTGTTATAGTGGTGTGACTTGTTTGTTTCATTACAGAGGGTTTAGCCAGTTTCCCCAGCTTGCTGCCATCCCGTCGAGATTTAGGCTTATTTCAGTTTTCTCTTGCCAGCTTTTTTCTTGCAGCTTGGTGCGAGGAAGCTGTATCTGGCGTCTTACTTCTTCAGCGCTATGGTGTTCTCCAGTCATGGCTGCTTTTCTGCTCAGTCCTGGACTCCGTAAACGGATACTTCCACCCTGATTATGGAGTTTACTCGTCAGTGGGTATAGATATTTACGTGTCCTCCTTTATTTGGGGAAACATTTGGGGAAAATTTTTTTTCTGTTAGCAGCTTTCAAGACGGCCTTTGTGGAAGTCTTGAACCATCTTGTTTGAGTCCCGTCTGCCTGATGTGATTGGCTTTGTGTATGTATCAGTGAGGGTCTCCCCCCCGCAGAGGTCCGTCCGCCATTCCTATAAGTTCCAGCGGGGAAAACACTTTGCTTGTGTATGACTGTAAGTTGCGGTGTGATAGAGAGTTTGACGGGCATGTGGTCACTTCTCCAAGTGGGTTTGAGGATGTTCTTGTGGTCCGACGATCAGGTCGTGGTGGCAACGCTAGATCTGGTGTTGATGTGGGTCAATCCAGCGTCTTGAGCAGCGGTGGGTCATCTTCTTTGGTTGCTGAGATGACGATGTGTGTCATCTCCAATCCTCAACTTCTTGCCTCTCTTGTCCGTCTCCTCATGGCCGCATCTCTCTGAGTGGGACTGTAACAATCGCCCACCACCACGCACGTTGTTGTCTGGGAGGTTCATGTATGTGAGGGAAAGATACCGATCTGAGGGCCTTAGGCACAATTGTAGATCCTGATGTTGAGTTCCGTAATGGACTTATCAACCCCTTGGATCTCTGCCTCGTTGTTTTTGTTTTTAATTGGCTGTTGATCTTGAGTTCTTGTGCCGGCGATGGAGCACCCTTCTTGTTTCTTTCCTCACGGTCCAACCCGATGGGTCTCGTAACCCCTCACTTGAAAGCGCAGGTGTTTACGGTCAAATGTTGGCTTTGGAACATGCGATTTCAATACATTCTGCTGCTACCTATCTGCCCGAGCCAAGTTTCTTTTCTATGCGCCTCTTCTGGATTCCATGGAGAATGTTGAGCATTCAGGGTTGGTACTGTTTGCTTGGCATAGCGGAGGATGCGGTCTCCTTCTTCGTCGCATAGGGGCATGCGAATGTCTTTGTCTGAACCACCGACCGCTTGGGTGGGCCCCTTTGAGGCATAGGGCCCAGCTCCCCCCGCCCTCCCCCCGGCGGGTCTCGAAGGTTCGTCGAAGCCCACATCGAAATTCTGTGGACTGCCTCATCATGGAAGCGTGGATGCGTGGGGTATCGTGTTTTTAAGTTGCGCCAGTTGGCCCGATACTCCGTCTCAGCTGGAGTTTTCTTTCGGGGTGGCCTCAACCTTAGCTCATGGGCCCGTATCGTCCTGCCCTGTGGCAAAGGGGGGAGGGGGGATTTTTTCTCCGAGGAATCCCCACCCCGGGGGCTAGAGGTTATACCCGCGCCTCTTGACCGCATGAAGAGCCGTCATAGAATACATGGGGTATTTCAGTGAGGACAACAGTGCACTGTTGACCCACTCGTCTGGTCGGAACATCGCAGTTGGTCTGGATGCTTAATTCGGCCAAGCTTAGCCTGACTTGCATCGCAGCTAACCTCTATCTGCGGTGCCATTTTCCTATCCGCCACCCGGGGACCCGCCGGGGTAGGGGGATGGTCGCCCACTACTGAATTGGAAGCAGGCCTGGGTCCGGAATAATTTCTTGTTTGGGGGGATTTTCACCGCTGAAACACAATCTTCAAATACAAGACCTTTCCCTTAGTTGACATCGGCATTTCAGACCTCGGCATCCCCCTGAGACCCTCTCGTTGCGCCAGCATTTAAGTGCCCAAAGAGTCCATTCCTTTGGACACATTTTAATCTGTCTGCTTGGGAACCATTGCTTGTTACCTTGATGTCCGTGTGAAGGGGGAAAATGAGGAGTATCGCCTTTCAGACCCAATGATAAATTCTTCAAAACAATGTAAATGCGCCAGTCTATAATTACTCGACTCCCTTAAGGCGAGGCCCTTGGCGCATCAATTTTGGTGTGCAGCCACAGGCTCAGCCCTGATCGCCACGTCTTAGGTGGGGAGACGGACCAGCCAGACATTGAGGGGAGGTTTCTGCTGAGTTCTTTCCGTTAGGATGCCTTGTCAGGGCCACGGCCACCAGGTAGGTGGTAAAGAGTACGCCCCCGTGATTCCTAGGGACACACCATTCTTCTGAACTTCACGATGTCGCATTTGATAGGAGATCTGACAGAAATCTCTCTATCTCTCTTGTCTCTGTCGCTGTCTGTCCGTTTGTCTGTCTGTCTGTCTCCTCCCTCCCTCTTTTTCCTCCCTCCCTCCCCCCCCCCCTCTCTCTCTCTCTCTCGCAGCAGACCTTCCAGACGTGACTTGTAATTCAAAATGATGGCCGGGAAAAAGATCTGTTGCCTGTCAGTCACATCACCGAGAAAAGCATTACGTTCAAACGACGAAGGTCAATCAGTCGAAGTGTACTTGAGAAGATGCCAACATAAACTAATTAAAAACAAACCCCAGGGGTAGGTTTCTTCACAAAACGAACGTCTTTTACTGCTCTGAAAGTAGTCGCTTTCAGAAGGCATTCAACCAGTAGTGGATGGTGCTGTGTGAAGGAAAGCGGAGACGGGTGGGGGTGGGAAGCTGAGGTGGAGGACGGGAAGGAAGTGGTGAGGATGCCGGGAATTAAAAGATCCTTCTCTTTGGTTTGTTGCTAGGAGTGGATATCCAGATCATTTGAGCCCGCATGGTAATCGAATATGGGGACCAGCAGCTGTGGCAAAGAGGGTGTTTTGCACACAGAGAGAGAGAGAGAGGAGAGAGCCGACGACGAGAGAGAGAGAGATATGTGATGATGGAGAGAGAGAAGAGATGAGGGAGAGAGAGATATGATAAGATAATGTTGGCTTAGAGCCAGCCCGACCGCATAGGGCACATCAGGGCTGATGAGAGAGAGAGAGGAGGGAGAAGTTGAGAGAGTGAGACGAGAGAGAGAGAGTGTCAACACTCGGTTGTAATGTCAGTGGAGGAGGACTAGCGCACAGCCCCAAACCCCACTCACGTTTGCTTACAATCTCATTCATATATCATGCACTCGTCACATCAAACCACTCGTAAAAGTCTATAACTTTACTAAACATGAACATAGAAAAGAACATCAATGCATATAGGAATCAAACAAATAAACATTCTCTCTTTCCTGAACTTCCACCCCCCCACAGTACCATTTTTTCTAAACATATTAAAACTAACCGGGTATTAAACAGATTACTACTTTACTGGCAGGTGATCTTAACTATTCACGAATCACTGTCTTTTTCTTTTCTTTTCTTTTTTTTCACTGTCACTTTTCACATCACGACACAATGCGGCACTGTGTTGGTTGATGGACGCCTGGGCAGGTGAGACTGTTGGCGTTGTCGTGGTTATGCTTGGCGAAGTGACGCTGCAGGATGAGGTTCGACCCCGGTTTAGGTAGAACAGTGACTATCACAACATCGATCTGTTCTCCTTTCTTTTCTTCCTGCATGTAACGCATTGCACTCTCTCTCTCGCTCTTCTTCTAGTCTGCTCTTATCAAAGGAAATGGTTTGCTTTTTTTTTCTTTTTTTTCTTTTCTTCTTTTCTCTTCATAAATTAGCAACTCTCTCTCTCTCTCCACATCTTCCTCAGTCTTCCTCTGCAGACTATTCATGCTAATCTCCTCAAACTTGGTTCATCTTCTTCATCCTCATCTCTTGCTTTTCTCTAAGCAGACCTAGGAAAACCTCTCCCTCTCTTGTTCTCTCTGTCGTTTTTCCCTCGTTCCTCTTCCTCTCTTCATCTCTTGCCCCCTCTTTCCCTCGTTGCAGAGACTACACTAAAACTCCTCATCTCTCTATCTCTGTTCGTTCTCATCTCCCTGCCCTGTTTTATTTTTTCCTGCAGGCGAGAGCTTTTACTTCTCCCCAGGACTTCTCCCTCTCTCTCTCTGTCTGTTCGTTGTTCCTACCTCCTCTCTCCACTCACCCACATTCCTTTATCCTCTAACCCGTGTCCAAGGGCCTGTACCATTGGGTCAGTATTTTACCCTTGATCCCCGCAGTTGTCTCCCTCTAATTCCATGGACGTTCAAATCATGACAGGTCCCGTCTACACGCCTTATCTCTTGTGGTGGTCAATTGGTCATTAATTGATTAGCTGAATTTCACCCCCACCACACACTTCCTTCCCCCCTTCCCTACTTACTGGCGCGGTGTGGCTTAAGGTGGTGGAACACGGGTCAATCTAAATGGCCAGTGAGTCTGGTGTAGGCCCCACGGACGGTCGACTAACAATGACGTTGGTTCCAAAATTGGGGATAAGGCTGGCCCAGGTTGAGAGTCCGGTCTGGGGAGACATCGAGGCGTCGGTCCAAAGCTGCCTTAGGCCCGGCTATAGCCGGGACAGACAGTCTTCCTGATGAAGTCTCCGCTACGGCTTAATTGGCGGACAACCCCATGGGGGCCGTCTTTCTGACGCCTAGAATGTTTGAGTTTGGACTTAGGTCCGAACAATTTGACTGGCGGGACTCCCCAGTTAGGTTGTTCCCCCAAGGTAGGTTGTTTCCCAAGTTAGGTTGTTTTCATTTTTTGTCCGTGACAATTCCCCCTTGCAAAAAACCATGCTCGCATGTCTCAAAACAACGGTACAAAAAGGAACAACCGAATTTGCTGACACACAGCTCCACGGCCCCCCATCAGTTTGGAAAAATACTTTACAAATCAAACGGTTTATAAGTTATAAAATATACAATTAGGGAAGCACTCTATGAGTTATCATTGACGTGCGCTCTAGCGTTATTTCAACTCATTCTATAACGGACTCTGTGCGCACTTATGCAATTCCCCTACTGCGGATTTGCCATCTCTCCTTTTCACAATTCTTATGAAAAGCACCATATAATGAGCTCCGCGATCCATGGGACACTTCACTGAGGAAATCTCCTCCTCGCTTAATTGCAAAATATACTGCATCACTCCCACAAGCGACTGTAGTGCCTCCGAGTATAAACACATTCCACATGAAAAATGTCTCACAAAGAAAAAATTTGAACAAGTCTCACACAAAAAAAAAATCTGAACCATAGCCAACAGGGAAATGAACCCATATCAATCAACATAACTTGGAATCAACACATGTATCAACATGCACCCTGGTATGACTGACTTCCTCTGGTTGCAGCTTGCTAGACTACACAGCTTAAATAGTCAGCTCGACTTCTGTCGACGGAATGTACTGCACTCGATTACTGATGGGTGCCATGCCATTGCCCAACGCTGAACCCTGCAGTTTTTCAGCTGAGCTCCTGCAGAATTTGATTGTGGTTGGTGTTCTGTCTCTATCAGAACTCTTTCCATGAACAAGTATTTGTGGAACTTCTGCACGGCCCACACAACAGCCTAAACATCCTTCTCCACCGTTGCGTACCTTCTTCACAACTTTGTCCACTTCCTTCTTGCATATTCACAGAAACTCAGACCCCTTCATTGCTCCTGTAACAATACTGCACTATCCACCACCTGATGGCACTGTCCGCCACAAAAATGGTTTGGGTACAGATCTGTTGCTTCAAGAAGGGACGGGAACTAGTCTTTCAACACCGTCTGCAGTGCTTGCTCTGCAGCGTATTGACCTTCGACCCACTGCGGTTTCCTCCTTGACCAAAATCATGAGAGGACTCGGATTTGCAGCAAAGTTTGGGGCCCCCAACACCCTATAGAACCCAATTAAAACCTAGCAGACTCTGACTTCTGTTTGGTCTTTGGGTCTCTCTGAATTCATATCTTCTCCACTTTCTCTTTCCGGCTGCTTTGTTGTCGCCTCCGACAACACAACTCTAGGAACTACCTACTCTGTCTAGCTTGATACCGTGACATCCCTTGTATGACTCTTCTGGCAACTTAGGGCAACAAATCTCCCTTCTTCTGCTAGGGACTCTTACACATCATCAATGATTGCTGCTGCGGCCTATGAAAATCATCAAAGACCTCTGGTCATCCGTTTTTCGCGGTGCGGATGACTCGCCATTGTGCGACTTCGTGACCCACTGACATTGACAGTGTCACGATAACATGCGGTTACCTCTACTGAGTGGGTCACCTTTACCTGTCTTCCCTGGGAACAATCGGCTACAACAGCCCGACCTTCACAAGAATATTCTGTCTCACCTCCTCGAACCACCTGTTTCTTCTCCACCTCTGCAACTCCCAGACTCACGAGCGAAGGGTCTTGTTCCTGCGCCTGCCCTTAAACTCCATCAGGCGTACACATCTATGCCCGACTTCTTCCTGGACCTAACTGAACGGGGTTTAACAACCTTTTCCGCTTCTTGCTCCGTGTTTGAACTGCTGCCCCTTGTAGCAGTCAACACTCAGGATACCTGGGATACCTTGCCACTGGAATATTTCCAATGATCAAAATCGTGAAGGGTTTCTCCATCACCAACGCAGGACAACTCGCTGAGAAGTTAGGGGTACGTTCCTTCTATCTTAGCGAACTGGAAACTCCCTCACAGGCCATCGATTGGTACGGTCTGGAGTTCGCCTGTCAAATCCCTTTCTCGCCAGCGTTGTTCGTATTATACCGCATGAACAACAGTGTCTGTTACACTTGCACCTCTGCTGGCCAATCCACCTTTATTCCACTGGTACCGAACACTCAGCCTGTGCCC
The DNA here is from genome assembly GCA_018398815.1 of Conus ventricosus. Lineage (NCBI taxonomy): Eukaryota > Metazoa > Mollusca > Gastropoda > Neogastropoda > Conidae > Conus > Conus ventricosus. The sequence continues at coordinate 83,471,209 of CM031597.1, forward strand.
TCATCCTGACACTGCTGCTGGTCCAGTGGCTAGGCCACGCTGCTTCCAATCTTCAGACTGAATCCCCTTTGGTTCCATGCTGGTTCGTTTCCCTAGACGCGACCCTTATCACTCTTGCAAGGCTGCTGCTTCTGGAACCTCATGCGAACAACCCTCGCCACATGTCCCTTCTGGGACAAATGAACAACCTAATTTCCCTTTTGCCCTACTTTCTGCTCTCCACCAATGGTTTGCAGACTTTGCAGAAAACTTCCCCTAGTCTCCTTGCACTCTTTCTCACCTGTGCCTTGCACCTGTTTCTCCTGCACCTTCGTGCCCAAACGTGCCTCTCTATACACCTCTGCGAACCTTCAACACTCTCCTGAGCTGTCTCTGGCTGTCTCTCTTTCAAATGTATGGTTAGGCACAGGGGCCGAACCTGGAGACAAATCTGTCTTTCATAAATGCTTTTCATCGGCGCACTCCTTTTTCGTAGCCACTCAACTCTAACCACTTTTCAAAATAGTGATCTAGACGTGCACCAAACGGAGTGTACGTTTCCCCTTGCTTGCAATCTAGCTGACGAAATTTTCTTTCTGAATCCTCCTCTGTGAGGTCAATCCTTCATCAAGGATTCTTTCACAGCGCGAATCAGACTGTTGTTTGCTGGGAAACGCAGTGAAAAATATGCAATGCCTTTTACCCGTCAGTAACGCCGGACAAAATGACTGGCCCACTCTTCTGGAGGCCAACCATGATGGTCGCAACGTTTCGAACGACTGAATGTAATGCATCAATCGAATCGGTCCTTCCGAGAATTTTGGCAACTTGGGTCGGTGGGCATTAGGCTCGCGCACGAGTCACTGGAATGTGAGTACCATCATCGGTGGCCTCCCTCTGCATCTCCTTTCTCTATCTCTAATTGGACCTTTAATTTTTCTGTCTCTGCGTTTCCGCTAGTTCTGACTCTTAATCTTTCTGTGTCCTGCGTTTGCTTCATTCCTTTCTGTTGCCTGCTCTTCTTTAGGCCTTTTCCCGCTCTGCTATTTCCAATGCGACCGGCGTCTTTCCGCGCGTTATCTTTTCCATCTTTTGTTGGTTTTCAACAAAATGCACGCAATACTCAATCTCCTGAGTAACTAAATCAACGAGCGACGCTCACGAGTTTTGTTAATAGGGGTTGTTCTTTTACTCCGCCTTATATCTCTTCTTTTTGTTTTTTTTTTTCTGACAAGATTTTATTACTACGACAGCCAAATGGTGGTTTCCGACACGATGGTGAAGTAATGCACAATCCTATTGAATGATAATATTAGCTTGGGACAACGTAATTAGTTTTTATAAGACGCCAGGCATGACCAAACTAAGAGAGCGATTATAGGGCAATCTGTGCCGAAATGAGTACTCTGGGGGCTGAAAATGCCAAGCCTAGTATTGACTATCTTGGAAGCAAAGCCAAGCTAGTATTTTAACTATCTTGGAAAACATACAGTAAGACAAACCCTTGTCTTAGGATACATTACTTGAATCCACCAGGGCTTCTCTCTGAGAAGTTGAACAATTATAATAAATGGGCCTGATATTCCTGGCAAGGCTGCCCAATCAATTGTCAACCTCGGTGTAATGTCCAGTGGAGAAGGACTAGCGCACAGCCAAAACACACTCACGCTTGCTTACAAATTCATTCATATATCATTTGAACACTCGTCAATCAAACACTAGTAAAGTCTATAACTTTTACTATACAGGATCCTAGACAGACCATCAATGAATATAGAATCAAACAAAATAAAACATTCTCTCTTTCCTGAACTCACAAAGTCATTTATCTAAAACATCATTAACTAACCCGGGTATAAACAGATTTCTACTTTACTGGCCAGGTGATCTTAACTATTCACGAATCACTGTCTTTCTTTCTTTTCTTTTTCTTTCACTGTCACTTTCACAACACGACACAACTGCCGGCACTGGTGTTGGTCTGATGGCGCCTGGTCAGGTGAGACTGTTGGCGTTGGTCTGTGGTTCTGCTTGGCGAAGTGACGCTGCCAGGTAGAGGTCGAACCCCCGGTTAGGGTAGAACATGACTATCAACATCGATCTGTTCTCCTTTCTTTCTTCCTGCATTAACGCATTGCACTCTCTCTCTCTCTCTCTCTCTTCTAGTCTGCTCTTATCAAATGGACATGGTTGCTTTTCTTTTCTTTTTTTTTCTTTTCTTTCTTTTCTTCTTCATAAATTAGCAACTCTCTCTCTCTCTCCACATCTCTCCTCAGTCCTTCCTCTGCAGACTATCTCATGCTAATCTCTCAACTTGGTTCTCTTCTCTCCTCCCCTCATCTCTCTGCTTTTCTCTCAAGCAGACCTAGAACCTCTCCCTCTCTCTGTCTCTCTGTTCGTTCTTCCCCTCGTTCTCTCCTCTCTTCATCTCTCTGCCTTTTCCCTCGTGCAGAGACTACACCTAAAACCTCCTCATCTCTCTATCTCTGTTCGTTCTCATCTCCCTGCCTTCCTGCAGGCGAGAGCCTACTCTCCCAGACTTCTCCCTCTCTCTCTCTGTCTGTTCGTTTTCTCCCTCCTCTCTCACTCACACATTCCTTTATCCTCTAACCCCGTGTCCAAGGGCCAGTACCATTGGTCAGTATTTTTACCCTTGATCCCCGAAGTTGTCTCCCTCTAATTCCATTGGACGTTCAAATCATGACAGTCCTGTCTACACGCCTTACTCTCTGGGTGGTCAATTGGTCATTTAATTGATTAGCTAGATTTCACCCCCACCACACACTACCTTCCCCCCTTCCCTACTTCACTGGCGCGGTGTGGCTTAAGTGGTGGACACTGTCAATCTAAATTGGCCAGCTGAGTCTGGGTAGGCACCACGACGTCCGACTAACAATGACGTTGGTTCCACAAATTGGCCGGATAAGCTGGCCCAGGTACTGAGGTCCGTCTGGGCAGACATCGAGGCGTCGGTCAAAGCTGCTTATGCCCGTATAGCCGGACAGACCGTCTTCCTGAAGCCTCTCCGCTAAGCTAATTGGCCGGACCCGACCCATGGGCCGTCTTTCTGACGCCTAGAATGTTTGAGTTTGGACTTAGGTCCGAACAATTTGACTGGCGACTCCCCAAGTTTAGGTTGTTCCCCCCAAGTTAGGTTGTTTCCCCCAAGTTAGGTTGTTTCATTTTTTGTGTCCGTGACAGAGAGACAGACAGACAGACAGACAGACAGACAGACAGACAGACAGACAGACAGACAGACAGTGTGAGACAGGGAATGTTAGATGATTAGATGGATGGATGGATCTTTGATACCTGAAGATGAAGATTTTAGACCACAACCTGGTCTTATAATCTGTTCCTGTTTATACACATCAGAACAATATTCGTCATCAGCTCGCATATCAACATAAGAAACACTGTAGGCATAATCATTATGCCAATTAGTAGTCATAGATTAATTTGATTGTTAAGTGGAGTGGGTTTTCTGACGGTGTATTCAAAGTACGTCTGACCGAAAGAAGTTGCGAGTGGAAAGATTTATGCTTTGTAGTGAACACATTATCAGTGATGATTATGTTTATGTACGTGTTTCTGAAATGTAGTAGTGAGTTTGTATGTGTAGTGTAGATGGAAGCGAGTTCCAGACATATGGTCTAGAGTAAGCTAGGCTTTTGAAATATTTATCTAAGCATGGTTATAGTATGAGGAACTTCTGCGGTCCAAGCTGTTTTTTCAGTCTTGTAAAAAGGACAGTACTGTGTCATGACATGGCATTTTTTTCGAAATCTTAAACATGAATGCTGCGCTGTTGAATTCGGGATGTTTAATCAAAATTCTTTCGAATGAGACTGTAAACCGAGGTTCTGTGTTGGAACGAACGCATAACATCTTGCATATACATAAACTCCCATCATTTTACAGAAGAGAATGCCAATTTGGCCGTTGGTATGGATGACACGTTACACATAGCAAACCACCCTACGTGAAAAATCGGGCGAATGAAGAAAGAAAACTGAGCGACTGATATTCAACTGAATGGCACGTGAAACTACTGAATATAGTGCAGCAGGCAGCTCCTCGGTCGGCTCTACACAGTTGGGCAGCCTCTTATGCAAACGAGAGTGTTTTTGTAATGCGCTTAGAGCTTGGTTTCTAAACTGAGGATAGGCACTACATAAGAACTCTAAATAATAATAATAATGTAAGAAAAATAACAATGATAATGAAAACAGCAACATATTAACAACAAGAACAACAACAACAATAGTAATAATAATGTTCATAAAAAGTCTGCTCAGAGATTTCAGTTTCGTCGCTGTTATAGTACGTACACCTGTAAGGAGTTCTGGCTGCTCATTCAGCGGAGAAACTTCATCGTCTTTTGCGAACGTCCCTACCGCCATCCCACGTTGTTGGGGCGTGAGCGATACGTGACATTTTGTGCGCGTTGAAGAAAAGCGTTAACGCAGTTAAACTAACATAACGCGTTGGCTTTAAGTTCCGTCTGTAGATGAGCTTGCATGAGTTGTTGAGATGAGATCCTCATTTTAATTCTTCAATTATCTTTGCAGCTGGAACACGAGGTTCATCTACCTGCAGAAGTATTGTCCAAATGAAAAAAAAGTTGTGCAGGGGAGATAATCATACACTTAGTTTTGGCGGGCTGTATGAACATGAGTTGGAATCACACCTTTCCGATAATTTAATAAGACTTTCATGGAGCGAGGTTTCTTTGTTTGTAGACTGCATTCACATGCTTGAGGACAAATCCTGTCAGCAAAGGAATCAACTGTAACGTTCTCGTCTGATATGAATTTCATTGATAAAAATTCAGGATAAGAATGGACCTGACACTGCCTTTGGGATTTGATGTCTGAGTGAGTGTGAAGAGAAAGCTTTGCCACTGACAAATATGTATTGAGTTCTTTCGTTCAAGTATCACAAGGACAAGAGACTGTGTAAGAACTATTCAAGTGGATAAACACGATTGGCTCATTTTTTAAACCACGCGTTTCGCAGTCGTGATACAGTTGTGTGGCAAGAGTGATCAGTTCAGTACCCAGACCAGAACAGGTGAAAAAGTGTATTTTCTCCGTAAACTAAGGTACGTGCTTGTGTATGTACAGAACTGAAATTAATGATACAGGTCAGGTACATTTGTGGATCTGACTGATTTTGGAGGGAGGATCAATTTAGCGTATTTGAAAGCCTGAAGAAAGTCATTAGTTTCGATCCATAAATTAT
>CM031597.1:83478931-83491431 GCA_018398815.1 Conus ventricosus
AAAAACGTTATTATGTTTGCAAAGATAATGGATACACTGATAAACCAGCAAGACAATATTCCAACAAGTTAGAAAGAAATATCATCCAAGAAGTACAGATATTCTGTAAATAGCCATACACAGAAATTGAAGTGGGGACTTAGGAAGTAAGAATCGGTGGACAATAATCCATACTTAAATTGCAAAAGGGAGGCTTAGAGGGAAAAAGTCCGACACAGACGGTTACAGCGCAGAATTTTTCTTTAAAATTATTGTTGGAAACTAGAACAAGTCTCTTTGATTTAAGAGCATTGAATGCTCATTTTAGAAGAGGAGAATTATCTGCGCATAGAAAGGAACTATAACATGCAACCCAAAAAAACGAAAGGCCAAGGAGATAGCAAAAGACGTCGAGGCACTCTGATTGTCACATGTGATTTTAAGATCGGATCATGTTGCTTTGGGCAAATTTTTATCAATCTTGTGCTACCAAGGATAATCAATGGAGATAAAAACGGATTCATTAAGAAAAAGATATCTTGGGGATAATCTACAGTTGTTACATGACACTATTGCCTGCTATGATAAATATGAATTTGTTTGGGTTTGCTGTTTAGATAGAATTTTGGAAAAGCTTTTGGCCCCATAAATTTGGAACGTATATTTAAATATTAAAATGTTTGGGTTTCAGAAGATATTTTTAGATGGATTAGAACATTTAATGAAAATAGTAAATCTTGTGAAAATGGTATGGTCAGGTTTCAGTTGGTTTCAAATAAGGAAAAGTGATGAAAAAGAGATCCTATATCCCTCAATCTTTTCATTTGAAACGATTGCAAACGTAAACATTCGGCATTCGCATATTGAACATTCGGGAAGAACGGAATGTACTAAATTTTGAGTGTTAAAATTTTGGGTTAACAATGATTTGAAAAAAATTTTTTGTACAGTAAATTACTCTGAAGATTAGCAGACATAAATATTTCTTCAATATGTTGAAACATCAGTTAAAAAATTTTTTGCAAAGTAACGATTCTGAATCTTTAATACTTTTAAGTTAATCAACTGTAAAGAAATGTTTTAATATTTTTTATAGGTTTTCATTTAATATGTGTGTAAGTATAGAGATAGAGGTGCATTTTTTTATTGCAGTGGTATAACGCACCAAACGGGGATAAAGTTTGATATGCTGATGCAGACATGTGTGTAGCCCGTGCACAGGTTTTAGAAGGGAGATGCATGGATCTCGTGCAGTTTTATAACGGGTGAGCTTGAAGTTGTATGTGGGCCGGTCGATGTTTAGTGTCTGCTGGACAGACGAGAAAAGAGAGGTGCGTTGTCTGGCTGTGACAGACCGAGAGGCGTAAGACGCTAGTAAGTCCTGGGAGAGAGAGGCCCGACTTTGTTGTTTGGGGTGGCATGCTCGCTACGGAGTGAGAACTGGAGAGCTCCCCTCCGTAGACGTTTGAGGCTGCACCGGGTTTGAAGATTACAGATGGCATGCTCGCTACGGGAAAAGAAGCTGGGGGGCTCCCTGCGTAGGGGTTTGAGCTGCACCGGTCGTGAAGACTTACGAAAAAGGGTTTCCCGGCTACGTTTGGCTAGTCGTGGAGCCAGACCCAGGTTGGGGTCGTTGGACGTCGTCCCTGGTGAACTTCAGGAGAAGAGGCACGGGGAAGGCCCTTTGGGAGAATCAGCGATGTTAAGCTGAGTGAAAAAACCTTTTAAACTTTCCCCATTTCTTTCTGCTCTCTCCCCGGAGTTCTGAGTGTAACATTTTTCAAATAATTTAATAAAGAAGGGTGGTATTTATAAAAAATTTAAGTTTTATATCCTGGGTAAGAACGCGTATGGATTTAAGATTGTGTGTGATGTGAGATTTTTATTTCTGTTCGTCTTTGCTTGACAGTGGTGACCCGAATCCCAGGTTTAGGCTTTGTTTTATTAGCACAGTAATTTCAATTAAAAATTTCCATGTATTTTTTTATGTTGTAATTACTCCGTCTCCAGTTTACGGGACACTCTGTGTAAATAATAGTTTTCTGTAGTGTCAAGGGTATAGTTCATTTTCCTTCCTTTGTTACGGGTCTATCTCTTTTGGGCTCCCTGTTTGATTGTGTCTTTCTCTTTAATATTTTATTATGTTTAAGTTTATGGTGAATACCACCTTTATAGTGTAGGGTATTTTGTACATGTGATAGTGTAGTTTGTTTTGTATATTGGTCGGTAAAATGTTTTGTGTGTTTGTAAGTGATACAGGTAATAAATGCATCTGTAGGTTTCTTTTTCTCTCCCATGTATTGTCTATATAAAATTGTGTGTGTGTGTGTGGACTTATGATTTAACTTTGTGTGTGCTTAGAAAATTTGATATAAAAGTAAATTTTGATTAAACATTGTATTTTGGTGACAAAAATTTTTATTAATTTTGATTAAGATTGTATAGTTTTTCAACATGGATCCGGATAAATTTGCGTTGTTAACTCCAGGCAAAAGAGTTGGGGGTTGGCAGGGTTTCCAGAACTTAAAGATTTGTGGATAAATCTTGGAAGAAGAGAAAATCACACTCAAGGGGACTTGACTTAGCCGCTAAAAAAAAAAAGAACAAGAGACTTGGAGCTAAAAAGGAAAAAGAACAAAGAGACTGGAAGCTAATGGATAGAGGGGAGAAAGAAATGGCTCGGTTTGGAAAGAAACGAAAGACAGCTCAGATAGCTGAAGGTACTAAAGAAGAGAGGATGTAGCTGAAAGAGAAAACAAAACAGCTCAATAGAAGGAAGAGAGAGATGTAGCTGAAGATAGCTAAAGAAAAATAGCTCATAAGAGAAAGAAAGATTGGCTCAGTTTCAGGCTGATAAAGAACAAGGTGAGAGAGAGTTGATGCGATTGAAATTTGAAAGAGAAGCTCAAAGAAAACAGGAAAGTGAGAGAGAGGATCGACTGTTACAGAAAGAACTAGCTGAACTTGAATTAGAGAGAGAGAAGATTAAGTTTTCTGCGAGGGTAAAACATGGCAAGGTGATCAGAACAATGGTTCTCAGTCGGGTACTAAAGCAGTACTTTATCCTAAGATGCCTTATTTTAATGAATCTAAGGATGATATGGACTCATACCTATTTCGTTTTGAAACATTTGTTTGAGAATGTGAAATGGGATAAAAAGGATTGGGGTATTTTTTTGGGGTGTACATTTACAAGGCATGCGTTGTCTTTGTATCATACTCTGTGTGCAAGTGGCCCTGGGGAATATAAAGAACTCAAGAAGCTTTGCTTGCAAAGTTTCAGTGTACAAAAGATGGGTACAGAGATAAGTTTAGAAATTCTAAACCAGAGAAAGATGAATCTTTTGTGTCATACGCCACTCGTTTTACACATTTGTTTGATCGTTGGGGGGAAAACTTTCAGACATAGATTTGTCATATGAATGTCTTCGTGATTTGCTATTATGTGAAAAAATTTTTGTCTTCTGTGAGCAAAAAAATTGGAAGTTTTTCTACGTGAACGTAGTTTGAAAACATCTGCTGAACTCTTAGAAGCAGCAGAAAGCTACCGTTTGGCTCACCCAAATAAGTGTATTGTCACGTGGGAACAAGTTTGAAAATTGCATGTCTACTTCAAATGGACAAATGTGAAAACACAGCAGGGTTACCAGACAGGTTTTCCCCTTTCCCAAACTTCCCATTCCCAAAACCCACAGTCCCAGTACCCTCGTGCTCAAACCAGCAGTTTTCTGATCGTGGTGGACATATTTCAGGTTCAGAAGTCGTGGTGGTCGCAGAGGAAATGGTGGGTTTTGTACTCGCAAGATTTTGTGAGATGTTTTAAATTGGGGGGTGGTAAAGGTCATTACAGAAGGAATGTCCAACAATTTCAGAGAAGGTCACGTTCTCAATCTCCAAAACACCCAAAAAGAAGTTGGCGTTGTTTCTTTTGCGTTGCAGGATTCGTGGATGCAGAGGTGCTGTGTTCTTCGTTACTTCAGAGTCGGGTTCCTTGCCCTTTTGTGATGGAACAGTGAATGGCTTTCAGGTGTCAGTTTCTACGTGATTCAGGTGCAACAACTGCAGGAGTTAGGGGTCACTTGTTCGTCCAGATCAGTATGTGGGAAAGACGCAGAAAGTGGTGACTTTTGGTGGAAATACTGAGGAGTTTCCTGTCGCATCTGTGGCGTGGATACAGTGTTTTTTTCAGGTTCTCTGTTATGCTGTGTCATAGATGAGCCCATCGCGATCTCATTTTGGGAATTTTTTCGGGTGTTACTCCCATTACAGGTCTCATCATGAATGATAGTCTCGATGCAGCTGCTGTGGAAACAAGGGCACAGAAAAAGCAGGAACAGAAGGTCAAGGCTGAGTTAGACATTCCAGTGTCGGATTTGTGTTTGTCGACAGAGGAATTGATCAGTTTGCAGGAAAAAGTGTTTCATTGGCTAAGTTCCAAAACATGGTTCAGTCTGGCGGTATATCAAACAAAACAGAGTTCATGTTCGTTTGTGAAGGGAAAAAGGTGTTTTGTTTCGTTCATTTTTCCCAAAGGGGGATACACACTTGTCACAGATTGTGGTTCCCGAGAAGGTTCGACAGAAGGGGCTGTTTACAGCTCATGATTTCTTTACTTGCAGGTCATTGTGGTGTCAGGAAAACATTGGCTAGAGTTCGGAATCGTTTCTGGTGCCAGGAGTAGTGAGAGTGTCAAGACTTATTGTAAGGACATGTGAAATTTGTCAAAAATGTTCTCAAAAGGGTCGTACTCCTGATGTTCCCTTGTCTCAGATGCCAAGGATCGAAGAACCTTCTTCAGAGTAGCAGTAGACATTGTGGGTCCCTTTTCTCCACCTTCAGAGGACAATCACAGATTTTGTTGAAAAGACTGCAAAAGTACAGAAGAAGTACCATGACAAACGTTCTCGTGTTCCCTTCGTTTCAAGTGTCTGACGAAAATACTTGTATTTCTTCCTACAACTACGAACAAACTGTTGATGACATGGAAAGGTCCCTACAGATTGTAGAAGTACTGCTTTGACTATGTCGTTGACATGGGTGGCAAAAGGAGAATTTTGCATCCAAAAAATGCTAAAACTTTCACAGGCGAGAAGGTTTTACTGCTGTTGTGAGTGTGGGAAAGGTTTTTACACAACCATTTTAGGACATTCTACCTCATACGTTTGTTCCTCAAAGATTGAATGTTGAAACTGACAAAGACATGTGTGTGGACGGTCACCAAAGTGAGTGTTCCAGTGAGAGGTTAGTAGCTGTTTTGCCTTCAGTTGACCCTGATGATGAAAAATTTAGCGAAGATACCTACTTTGGACACTTCTACTAGTGAGACGTGCTCTGACGTTCATTACTCTGACAAGTTGTCGTGACAGAACAGAGAGAAATTTCTGACGTTTTTAGCAAGTACGAGCCATTTTGACAAGTAATCCTGGTTGTTGTTCTCTGAATATTGCGCACGACATTAATCTTGTGACGGATAAACCAGTTTTCAGGAAACAGTACCCTCTTTCCTTTTTCTTCTCGGGGAAAATATTAAGGGAAAAGGTACAGAAGATGTTGAATTTAGGAGTCATTGAACCGTCCCATCTCCTTATTCCGCTCCTGTTGTGTTGGTTAAAAACCAGATGGTTCCACTAGGGTTTTGTTGTGATTACAGAGAACTTAACAAAGTTACTCGTACGGATGCTGAACCGATTCCTGATCCAGAGGAGTTTTTTTCAAGGTTGTCTCATGCTCGTTACTTCACAAAGATTGATTTAACGAAAGGTTACTGGCAGTTCCAGTGAAAGAAGATGAAGAGATAAGACGGCTTTTCAAACACCCCTAGGGTTGTTTCAGTGGGTGAGAATGCCATTTGGTTGGTGACAGCTCCACGACGTTTGCTAGGGTTAAAGCGTGCTTTAAAGTTAGGCGAGTCGCATTGAATTTCTTCGATGACTTTCTCTCTTCAGTAAGATGTGGTGTGGGTCATTTGAAAGATGTTGAGGAAGTGCTAGAAAAGCTAAAACAAGCAGGTTTGACAGCTCGTCCTCGAAGCTCTATGCTGGATTTCAAGAATTGAAATTCTTGGGACATACAGTTGGTCATGGTTTCCTTGCAGCCAGACAAGGAAAAGGTTGAGAAAATTCTTCATGTTACTCCTCCATCTACAAGAGACAGTGCGTGGCGTTACTGGGGTTGGTTGGATACTACAGACGTTTTATCCACAACTTTGCGTCGCTTACTGCTCCTATCAGCGATTTGTTGTCAGGAAAGGCTACAAAGAAGTTGGAGTGGTCGTCTGCTTGTCAGTCTGCTTTGGGGAAGTTGAAGAAGAGGTTGTCTTCAAGTCCGATTTTGCTGTTGCCAGATTTGGGGGAAAACCCTTTGTGGTTCGGTCGGATGCCAGTTCCCTCGGGGTCGGTGGTGCTTTGTTTTTAGGAGCATGTGATGTTCTTCATCCAGTCGCTTTCGTGAGTCGAAAACTTCTGCCCAGGAAACTCGATACAGTTTCTATCGAGAGAGAAAGCTTGGCTATTGTGTGGGTGATTACAAAGCTAGGTAGATATCTCTGGGAAGGACATTTGTTCTCCAGACAGATCATCGCCCCTTTTACTTACCTCCAGTCTTGTGTTTTCAAAATGCAAGGATTTGAGGTGGGGCCCTGTCATTGCAGGAGTACAGGTTCACTGTTACTCCCATCTCTGGTACTGCAAATCTGTTTGCAGATTTTCTCAGCCGTTGAAAAAAAATGAAATGCTGATGTTTTTTGGTTTTTTTTTTTTTTTTGTGTGATCATGTTTGCAATATGACCTGTTGGTATGCTATTAGTATACTGTTTTACATGATGATTATTGTTGCGTGTTCGGATCACGTCAAAGTTTCTTGGATACTCTCAAATGTCAATTTCGCTATTTTGTTTGTATTGATGTTGATCCATGGATGAGAATTTGAAGGTGATGTTTGAATAATCATGTTTCTATGATAATTTTCGAGGTAGTGAATTAAAGATAGAATTTGTCTTGGAGATATTGTCATTTTGAGATGTTGTACCCCGGTTATCCTTATAGTTAAAGATCGTGGTGCGTCTTTTTTGTAAGGGGGGGGGGGGGGGGTCTGTAAAGAAAATGTTTTAATATTTTTTATAGGTTTTCATTTAATTGTGTTTAGTATAGAGATAGAGGTGCATTTATTTTATTGCAGTGTATAAGCGCACCCAAACTGGTATAAAAGTTTGATATGCTGATGCAGACATGTGTGTAGCCCGTGCACAGGTTTAGAAGGGAGATGCATGGATCTCGTGCAGTTTTTATAACGGGTGAGCTTGAAGTTGTATGTGTGGCCCGGGCGATGTTTAGCTGTCTGCTGTGACAGACCAGAGAGAGAGAGCGTGCGCTGTCTGCTGTGACAGACCGAGAGAGCGAAGACGCTAGTAAGTCCTGGGAAGAGAGAGGCCCAGACTTTGTTTGTAGAGGTGGCATGCTCCGCTACGGGAGTGAGAAGCTGGAGGGGCTCCCTGCCGTAGACGTTTGAGGCTGCACCCGGGGGTGAAGATGTACAGATTGGCATGCTCCGCTACGGGGGAGAAAAAGCTGGAGGGGCTCCCTGCCGTAGGCGTTTGAGGCTGCACCGGTCGTGAAGACTTACAGAAGGAAGGTTCCGGCTACGTTTGGCTAGTCGTGGAGCCCAGAACCCCGGTTTTGGGGGCGTTGACGTCGTCCCCGGTGAACTTCAGGAGAGAGAGGCGACGAGGAAAAGGGCTTTGGAGAATCAGCGATGTTAAGCTGAGTGAAAAAACCTTTTAAAACTTTCCCCCTTTCTTTCTGCTCTACACCCGGATTCTGAGTGTAGACATTTTCAAATAATTTTAAAAAAGAAGGGGTGGTATTTTTATAAAAAGTCTAAGTGTTATATCCCTGGGTAGAACGCGTATGGAGTAGATTGTGTGTGATGTGAGATTTTTATTTCTGTCTCGTCTGTGCTTGACATCAACAATGGTTCCTTTTAGCGAACCCACAAGGGGGGGGGGGGGGGGGGGGGGTTTTGTGTGTGTGTGTGTGTGTGTGTGTGTGTGTGTGTGTGTGGTTTTTTTGTTTTGTTTTGTTTTTTTCAAACTTGTCCTAAGCTTTGTCTAAAATATGTATGGAAGCAGAAGCCCCGAAAAAAAGCCGAAATTTTCACATAAAAGAGACGAAAACGGTGCCATTTGATTTCCGTTCTGAAAACGTCTTATGTCTAAAATTGTTCTGGATTCGTAAGGCTGAGATATTAAAAATATAAAATGTTTCCCCAATGATCACTAATTGATAAGCACAGACCGGAATTTATTTTAGAGTTCACTGAATATAGCCAGTTTGGGTAAAAGATTTTTAAGAATATATAGTATTTTCACATCAAATGCATTCCTAGACATTCTTGCTGAACTTGCCAAACCTGTATATTGTAACGCACAGTTTCAAACAGGCAAATTATACATTGCCTCACAAATGTTGAAAACAGCAATAATAATTATGTTGCACAGTTCTTCAATATTAAAGGATAGCCCCTCTTTTAAAGAGTTTTTAAAGGAAACATATGATATTCATATTAGTTTTATTTCTTTCATTTGTTATAATTTTGTAATAATAATTGACAATGTGAAAAAAAAATCTGGTATCGATGTAAAGAGTGACAAGTACTTACACTCATCGTTGTTGGTTTAAAAAGTGTTTTCTGTAGGTAAAGGTTGTAAATTGTACAATGATATACTGATTACAAATAACATGATACGAAAACGCTGCAAGAAATGGGACGCTAAGCTGTCATCGTTTCATGGTTGAAGTCTTCTTTTCTATAGGTCCACAAGAGAGATGATGTAAAACCAGTAGTTTCGACAAAATGATACATAGATGCGTATGCATAAATAGCATAAATATTATCTTTAAAAGCATTGGCATGGATAATAATGTCCTCTTTAGTTTTGGTGGCGACAGTATGGACAATATTGATCATTTGTTGTGGATATGTCATTATGTGTTAATATTCTGGAACACTCTTACTTGTCTAATGAACGAGAAATGCATGGTGCTAAAAATGACAGGTTAACGGAATAATTTGTATTACTTGCAACAATATCATAATTGCTTGTGATGCTGTATTTCATTTTCTAACAATATTCGCAAAGTATGACAAATACACCCGTAAAATACAAACTCCCTACCACAATTAAGTGTATTTCTAAAGAAACTAAACATAGATATGACATTGAAGAACACTTGCTTATCTAAGGGTAAGCCATGCATATTACTACTATGATATGCGATTCTAATTGTACAATTCGATAACTTTTTGTTACTTGATATTTACTCACAAAACCTATTCAAAGGTATGTGTGTGTGTGTGTGTGTGTGTGTGTGTGTGTGTGTGTGTGTGTGTGTGTGTGTGTGTGAGAGAGAGAGAGAGAGAGAGAGAAGAGAGAGAGAGAGAGAGAGAGAGAGAGAGAGAGAGAGAGAGAGAGAGAGAAAACTTCAGACCACTTCGATCTATCTCGTAGAATGAACACATGTGGAAAACATATCTGTCGACATGATTTTGATTTAATGAAAATCCAGCCATTGTTTTCTCTCTCTCTCTCTCTCTCTCTCTCTCTCTCTCTCTCTCTCTCTCTCTCTCTCTCTCTCTCTCTCTCTCTCTCTCTCTCTCTCTCTCTCTCTCTCTCTCTCCTCTCTCTCTCTCTCTCTCTCCTCTCTCTCTCCCTCTCTCTCTCTCTCTCTCTCTCTCTCATCCTCTTCCTCTTCGCTAATTCTCATTTGACATTGAATATTACAAGAATCTATATTGTTTGTCACCGTATTTGTTTTATTTTTCCTCTTTTGTGTTATTATTACCATCAACATTATCATCATCATCATCTTCGTCGTCGTCGTCATCATCATTTTTATCTTTTATCATTGTCATTATCATTATTTCCCCACCACCACCACCACCACCACCACCACCACCACCACCACCACCACCATCATCATCATCATCATCATCATCATCATCATCATCATCATCATCATCATCAGTATTGTTTATACTATTATTATTGTTATTATCAAACGCTTTACAATCCATGCTCTTGTTTTCTAAGAGGCTGCCTACCTGTGTAGACCTGACAGAAGAGATGCCTAATGGTGCTACATTCAGTCGTTTCCCATGTCCTTCAGTCGAATATCAGTCACTCAGTGTTTCATTCATTTCTTCATTCTTTCGGTGCATGCTATGTCTATAGATGTCATCCATGCCAACTTTTGGGGAAATGGAATCAGAACCAATGTTAACTCCAAGGAAAAATATCCTCTGTCAAAACGACCCGACGGAGCTTAGACACGTGCAACGCCAGGATCACCAGGACCTCGAGCCCAGTGAGGACCTCGAGCCCAGCTGAGCTATTCCGGCCTGATACAACAGCTTAAATGAATTTCTGAAAAGTGATTAAAAAAATGCCGGGAAAATGTATGAAATGTGTGAGCTCTCCTGTCTGCACCTCCGCCCCCCCCCCACCCCCCATACTAGCTACCACTCCCTCATCCCCTCTTCACACACCCCTTCTCTGTACAATGCATTACGAAGCAGATTCTTTCTGTCAAATCTTAGGTCGATTTAGCGAACAGCAGAGAGACAGACTGACGGTCTTCTTAGACTTCAAGAAGGCATTCAACAGAGTCTGGCAGAAGACAGCGCTATGGGCCATAATGAAGCTAATTAACAGCATCCGGCAATTAAACTCCAGTGTAGCCAGTATGATACCCACACACAGTGATACTGGAGAGTGATTTGAAACTCCAACCGGAGTTCGTCATGGCTACCTTCTATTTCGCACGTTTTTAAACATGTTCCTTGAACTCATCATTACTAACACGCATGAAGATCATGTCAGCACAGTTAACACTGGAAGAGGAACCATCACGATTGTTTTGCTTCGCAGACGACATCGATCGTCCGGCAGGCAGTGAACAGGAACTCGCCCAGTATGTTCAAAGACTGGATAAAGCAACAAAATGTAATATGAAAATCAGCGCCGAGAAGAGCAAGTTGACGACCAGCCACCATCACCACCATCAGTACCACTATAACTGTCCATTGACAGAAACGATCTCTTCAACATCACTTCCCGGGATCCATCATTAGCAATGAGGGGTCCAAACGAATTTCTAGACAGCGAATATGACATCAACACTGTATATCGACGCATGTATGGAGGGACAAAAACAGCTTCTTGTATTAGTGATGAACCCTCACAATGAATACTTAACACCAAATACACTGATCGTATTACCCATGGGCAAGTGCGCCAACCATCAGGCAAAGTAAACAACGGTGGCATGTCCACGTACCAAGACCTGATGGCATTGCTAAACCCGTCGTCCGGGACACTGTTGAGGGAGACAGAAGGGAAGACAGAAGAAACGATGGACTGATAAGATAGCAGAATAGATAAGGAGACTATTTGCACAGACCAAAGCCTTTACACACAATTGACAGAATTGGAGCAACATGGTGAACAGTTCTTCAGTGTGTGCCCCAATGACTCCGCATTAAGAAGGAGGAGGAGGAGGAGGAGGAGGAGAAGAAGAAGAAGAAGAAGAAGAAGAAGAAGAAGAAGAAGAAGAAGAAGAAGAAGAAAGACGAAGGAGAAGAAGAAGGAGAAGAAGAAGAAGAAGAAGACGACGAAGAAGAACAACAACAATTACAACTACAAGTACAACAACACCAGTAGCAACAACGACAACAGCAGCAGCAACAACAACAACAACAGTAGGAAGAGGAGGAAGAAGAAGAAGAGGAAAAGAAGATGACGTTGAAGATGATGATGATGATGATGATGATGATGATGATGATGAAGGAGGAACATAGCTTACTGACCTTTCTGAGTATTCCACTGCCATTTGCAAAGCTGTTTTGGGGGATGTGGGAGTGGGACTGTCGGCTGTATGTGAGGGTGGAAAAAGACACCCCAAATAACATCATGCTGTGAATTGCTGAGGCTAGACAGAGCTCTCTCTCTCTCTCTCTCTCTCTCTCTCTCTCTCTCTCTCTCTCTCTCTCTCTCTCTCTCTCCTTCACACCACACACACACACACACACACACACACACACACACACACACACACACACACACACACACACACACAAAGGTGCGCGTGTACAAACGTACGCACGCACACATGCACGCACGCACGCACACGCACACACACACACACACACATAAACACACGCATGCATGCACTTGCGCAAACACATACGAACGCACGCACGCGCGCTAGCGCACGCACGCACGCACGCACGCACGCACGCACGCACGCACGCACACACACACACACACACACACACACACACACACACACACGCACACACACACACACACACACACGAGAGAGAGAGAGAGAGAGAGAGAGAGAGAGAGAGAGAGAGAGAGAGAGAGAGAGGAGAGAGAAGCAGAGTATACTACATTACCATAATGTAGTATACTCTGGAGAGAGAGAGAGAGAGAGAGAGAGAGAGAGAGAGAGAGAGAGAGAGAG
>CM031597.1:83496431-83510013 GCA_018398815.1 Conus ventricosus
CGATGTTTATACGTGTCCTCCATGTCCACCGGTACACGATGGCACACGATAACAGCAAGTGACAACTCTGTTGACAACTCTGCAAACTTAGCTTTTAACCCTTTCGTTTTTATAGCGCAGAAGAAAAAGAGAAGCTGTTTTTCATGTTCCACTGCCCAGTCAGTTGACACAAAAACGACAGCTATCAGTAAGTTATTGGTAATATTGCTATAGATGTGATAAGATTTAAACTATCTACGGGCAAGTATGCGATTGTTTCGCATTTGTGTTCGCCTTTAGATGTTTGGTGTACTCTGAAATACGTCTGGAAAACTAAGAGCAGGGATTCCTCGTAAATGTCCTTTTTTTTTTCTTTTTCTTTCCTTTTCTTTTTCTTTTTTTGTTTTTTTTTTTTGTTCGCAGTGTAGTGCCCGTGTCATCACTCTTTCGCCCTCGAATGTGGGTTTTGTGCGATCATTGGTGCGCCCTTATCTTGAGCATAGTAACTATTTGTCAATGAAAAAAAGACTTTTAACATGTCAGTTCATCTTTCCAGTGACACGAGAACTCGCATATCATTGACAAGTAGGCCTACTAACAAAGAGCCATTTATAACATCACGCCCCTCTCTGCTGCTCCCGCCCTATATCCACTCCCTTCCCGCTACCACCCCTCCCAACCCCAACCCCTAACCTGAATACTACTTTCTGCATAATCCCAAGATCAAAGGACTCACTGGGTGGCGCCTGACAGAGAAAATACTGATTTTTTTTTAAAACATGGATTATTCTAAACCGTGTTCCTGCTGACTTGATTTTTTTTTCCTCGAAGAAATGTATAACACACGCCAAGAGTCTGCCCTGGTTCAAATCTACCTTAAATGATTGCATCGGGAAAAGGGTTGAGATGGGAGGGAGTCTGAAGGAGGATGGTGTGTGTGTGTGTGTGGGGGGGGGGGGGGGGTCAATGGCAAGAGATTATTTAGTGTCTCCATAGAGTTTTCTGCACGACACTGAATCTCCACAGGGAAATCCGGGGAAGACGAGTGACAACTGTTTCAGTCTGTGAAGAGGTCACCACGCTTGCTGTTGTTGGTTTATGGTTCCTGACTGCGTTCCTTTCTCAGCAAAGACAGCACACTGTTGATGAGCAGAGATCTCATGCACAAGAATTTATCAACATAAGACATAGTCACCTTCAACACTGAGCGAAGGGGAAAAGGTTCCAAATAGGGTGCTTGACCCAGAGTGGTCCTGAATCCATATGTTTTCAGTGTATAAGACACGGTCAGTGTTTAGCGCAGGACAAACAGACATTATGGATGATAGGATGGAAGGGGCATAGCAAAGGATAGTAATCCTAGTGATGACCCCGGTATCTTTTATTAAAGTGCTAAGACCCTGGTCACCTCAAGAAGAACAGTTGGTAAGCTACATATTGTGGAGGAAAAATACATTATTTGAGACTTTTTCAGGATGTAATAAGGCATGTTCACCACCGAGTTCATGATTGAAAGTCTCTTTCGTTATCCGAATCATAATGTTGGAAAGTACATAATTTGATCTTCTTGTTCTTGTTTTATGTTCTTGTTCTTGTTATTTTTGTTGTTGTTGTTGTTGTTCTTTTTCTTCTTCTTCTTCTTCTTCTCGCTGACAATGTCAGCCAAGCCAGGGAGAGGAATGGAGTCGTACCACCATCAAACTTCGTCTGCTGCCAAACAATTTGGTCTGTGGTGCTACTGACTCTCTGCTTCTGATATATGACAGGAAAATGTAAGTTTGTAGCGGTTGCAACACAAGATTTGATCGACATCAGATAAGATGGTCGGTCATGTCATGAAGGCGAAGGGACACATCCTAAAGGACGGACTTCGCATGTCCTCCGCTCGTCATGGCGACAGATCCTATTTCAGGGGAGAGAAATAAAAAAATTGCGGATCAATCTGGAATCGTTTGCTAGTCTTCTCCCTTGTTATTTGTTTTATTATTCGTAATAGGCAACTTTATTTATTTCCATTTCAGCAGTGCCGGCAGTGGGACTGGTAGCGGCTGCAGCGGCAACAACAGCAGCAGCACTAATATTATTCGCAGTAATGGCAGGTGGTAGCAGAAGAAGAAGGAAAAAAAGAAAAAGAAGAAGTAGTCGTAGTAGGCAACAGCTGTAGTAGTACTAGCAACAGCAGCAGCAGCAGCAGTAGTAAAAGCATGGACAACAGCGGTTGTGGTGGCGATGATAGTAGTAGTAGGCCTAGTAGTGGTGGTGGTGGTGGTGGTGGAGGAGGAGGAGGAGGAGAAGGATGAGGAGGAATAAGAACAAGAACAAGAAGAACCAGAAGAAGAAGAAGAGAAGAAGAAGAAGAAAAAAGAAAGAGAGAAAGAAAGAAAGAAGACCTACGTAACATGAATCTTGCAGAAACTAGTGACGATGTGTTCGACTATCATTAGTTTAAGGATTAGAATCTTTTTCGGTTGTGAATGGAATTAAACTGGGTGTAAACTGCCTTTGAAAAATAACGTTGTACGTTCTCTAAATGATTCACAAAAATGCAAAGATGACCAAAAGTGAAGCAGGATACCCCAAATCAGAAAGTATCAAGACTGAGGTTCAAATCATCTGGTGCCTTCACCATAGACGTTCTAAACCAGAAGTCCTGGGCAGAAATAGCCATGCATGGCCCAACCGAAGACGATCTGGCGTGGCAATCAGAATTTCTCACTTAAAAAAACTCAGGTTGATGCGTTCAATAACAGGCCGAACCCCGATCCACATTTCCGTTTAAATGTGACACGTGGACACTTGCTGACAACAGCAGATCTCCTGAGACGAAACTAAAACCCTGAACTGAGATTAAATTTACCGACAGATCTGAACATCTCCGGCAACGATCACGTGACGAATGAAGTTTCGCAACAGAGTCGAACCAGTCATTCGACCAGTTTGTAATGACCTGCTCAACATTGATGATCAAGAGAGAGAAAGGTAACACTGTGCTGGCAACAGGTGATCCTGGCGTGTTACATCGACAATTTTTGAAGGAACGCTTTTCAAGATCAGCCAGAATGGAGGGAGGGAGGAGGGGGCGGGGTGGGAAGGGGCAAGGGGATCCACACCTAACAGGGCATTGTGTCAGGGGGACAAAAAAGAGGCGGATAGAACAGATGGCAGGACAAAATCAGTCAGTGGCTTGCCGTTTTTGTCAGCTCTCAGGGGGTCTGCAAAGATCGCAGTATCGACAGAATTACGGTCAGGAAGTTATTAGAGGTTCGTCCTCAAGAACCATGCAAAATTTACAATATAGACAAGACAAGGCAAGACAAGGGAAGGCAAGGCGAGGCATATCTTGCTGATATTGTCTTAAGATTAAGAAGGCATTGAATAAATGCTAAATAAGTTAATGTTTTTCTTTTCAACTCCCCCCCCCCCCGGCCCCCCCCCCCCCCCCCCCCCCCCCCCCCCCATCTCTGTCTTTTTTCTTTTCTTTTCTATTCTCGACGTTCGACTCGATTCACCAAGAATTTGGCCCAGTCCAGTGTTCGGGAAGAGATTAAGGATTAAAGGGAAGTTACACATGTGCTTGCTTTGTTTAGTCACGTTACAGGTTTTTTTCCCTTCAATGAAACTTTGGCAACTGGGATAGGCCGAAACAATTGTCCCAAGTCATAGTTTTATTTACAGTTCACACTTTTTGTTGTTGTTAAACCACGTGTGTCGGTCTAACATATCCATTTTTTTCGGTTTTAATTAATTATTTTCAAAGAACAAAAGTATCAGTTGCATACGCTTCTTGTTGTTATATTGTTAACAGAAACAACCTGCGTTTTTCATTGTGAGTTAGCCATACACTTAAGTCTTATGTTATAAACTATGTATCGACTGCAGTGTTGTAGCACTATTGCAGGAGAGGATGCTTATTCATTATGAAAAAAAATTGTGTTATTAGTACCAATAAAGTATAACTCAAACTTGACACAAAATGTTTGTAAAGTTCAATGTTAGTTAATCTACAATGTCTAATCAACAATACAACGAATGAATTGAGGTTTATGACCAAACACTGATAACTGAGTTCTACAGGACTGCTCTGTCGAAAAGACAAAAACTGTGCCAGTCACGTGACTTTGTTATTTCTTACGCCATCTTGTTATTTGTCCACTTCCTGTAACCAGAAGACGACCCCTCAAAGAATATTTTTATTCAACATTTTGTTTTGGTTGACGACGTCTATGGCTTAATGTTGCAGTCACACTCTCTGCTGAATTGGTCACTTTTGTGGCAGACCAGGTGAGACCATATTTTTGAACCGTGTGGATGTAATAATGTGGACAAGTTGCGGCCAGTTACCTGTGCCTCTCTGCTTGTCATTTTGTCGGTGTCGCACAAAACTGACAAAGCATGGGCCAGGTGTTGTTTTATCTTTACGTTATTCATCATCGTTCGTATCTGGCACGCAGATTGTTGTCATTAGTAGCATGTGAATTCAGTCATGACTGGCGTTAAATGCTTGCACGGTTCTTTTATTAGAAAAACACGAACTGAATTGCAGCCGAAAAGATTATCGCCCTTAGAACTCAAGAGAAGCTAGAACAGTAGAAGAGAGAGAGAGTGAGTGAGTGAGTTAATACAAGTCCTTGAAAGCCCTTAAAAGTCCATGAATTTTAAGGACCCCTTTTCACAGGACTAAAACATTCATTAAAATTGGGTTTTAAGTACATTTTGAATACCTAGGACTAGTAGCCTGAGTGACTGAAAAAGTGAAAGTGCTTGAAAATGAACATAAAGAAATTCGATAGAGCAATTTATCTTGCGTTTTGGTTAGAAAATAACAAAAGTATACAAAGAATCAATAAAAAAAAAAAAACACCTCTTGCTTTGTTCTTACCTCCAGTAACCACTTCCCATGCACATGATCTGCTTCAAACCAGTTCAGCTAAAGTGACAATGAATCTGAAGCTCCCAGTATAATCATGCTTAAACTTTAGCCAGGGCTTCTGAAAACGCAAAAAATTTCGTACAGTACGCAATAAAACTCTACGGGACGCGCTGGGTGTCCGTGTAAGGGGTCCCCAGGGACCCCTTCAAATTTTGGTGAAGTCAGACATAAAGTGAGAAAAGACTGCCTTCAAGTTCAACATCGTAAGTTGGGTGCCGTAACATCGTAGGTCTGCTACACTTCGGACCGAACCCATCCCTTTTCAGTTTGAACAGTAACAAAGCGAGTAGGGCAGCCTCCTAACAACATATATGTCGGTCACTTTAGTCGTCTGCTGAGGCTGACTGACTAAGCTTAACGCTAGGCCACAGCATCGTTTTCAGTTGACCGAATTTTCCTACTTTGAGCCATGTGATGTCACGATGACGCTTTTCATTTTCCCGGCAGGAGAGAGGCATTTCTGCGAAGCCTTTGTTTCCAACATGTCTATTGAAGCGTGGTTAACGAAATCATCGTCGTAAAAGCGAAAAAGCGTAGCAGAGGAGAAAGCTCGCGAACGGATACTACTTTTGATGTTTATTTTGTTGTTTTTATTGTGACGATGTGTCTGTGACAATTGCAGTGCGCGTGCAGGGATGCAATTTTTTAACGTATATTTTGTTGTTTTTATTGTGGTGTAGGGACCCCTTAATGTTAGCCTGGGACCCCTTAAAAATCTGATGATGGGGTCCCTGGGACCGGAAAGATTTTCACCCCAGCAGAAGCCCTGTTTAGCTGTTGTTGGATTTTTTCTTATTACAGTTTATGAATTTTCTGTTAAAACCCCTTATTACTATTTTAAAAGACCGTGAATTTTATATTTAGAAGTCTGTATGAACCGTGAAAAAAGTACTGTTGATAATATCAAATTGATTAGCTGTTTGGTCACTGTGAATGTTGTGTAGCATTACTAGCAACAGTACACAGATGTCAGTTGTCAGTGAAATTTGTGAGAAGGTATGCAGCAAGTGTAAAACGTTGCTTGCCTGTTGTTATATAAATCAATGGCCTTGTCAACTTAAAGAGCACTTTTGGTGTGGGCTCCCTTGACATGCACATAAGTACTGCATCTGATGAGGCTTTCAACATTTGCTTCAGGCATCAGTTGATCCTTGAAAATTGAAAAATTACAGTCGCTTAAGTTGACTTTACTATCATGCAGAGTGAATAGCCATAGCAGAGCAACGTTTGCTGCATAAACCTTTAAATCATTAATTTATGGGGTTTTCTATGTTACTTTAAAATTGAAACATTTCTTGACACAGCCAAACAGAACACAAGGAGCTCTGTGTACGTTTCAGCTTAAAAAGGCAAGCTAAAACAAGATTGCATCATAAGCCAGACTTGCAACAAATATGACGAGATTTGATACATGGCTGAATCGTTGTGAACAATTTACAGGCTCAATAAGTACCATATTTTTATAATGCGGATCAGGTCACTGCTTAAAACTATATAAAAGCAATAGCCAGCTGGAGCCTTGTTGAGTCATAGTGTTCTCAGTCTTTGTTGTCCAATGTACTTTTCATCAAAACGTAAACTAGCATGTTATATTTAAAATGCATAATTAGTGAGTGGGTTGGATAATGCCCATGATACGAGTACAAGTGTTTTTGCACATGTACACACACTGACACAGACAGACACACACACCAGACACACACAGAGACACGCAGACTCTCTCTCTCTCTCTCTCTCTCTCTCTCTCTCACACACACACACACACACACACACACACACACACACACACACACACACACACACACACACACAGGGGGGAAAGTTACCGCTCGGAAATCGGAAAATCCTTATTTTGGAAATTTACAAATCGGAATTTCCTTGATTTCGAAAATTTTTTTTTATTCCGTTCCGTTTTCCGACCAGCAACTCCACTACCGAATCAAAGTTTCGACTTCGCGCCGTTCCGTATTATCCGATCGACCGACCGGAAGTTGGTTTCCGTTTTGTTTTCGCCAGTGCCTGTGACCACCACACGTGTTCCTTCGCCTGTTTCTTCTATGTGTTGGATGATTTCGCGGAAAAATCGCGATGCCTTACATAAATGAAGGCGACAAGCGAGCCAGTGAAGTGGATAGCGGCGTAAAAAACAAATGGAGGTGGAATTGGCTGGACGAGAGAGGCCCAAACAAAGACGGCGAAATCGGCAAAGGGGAGGAACATCGTGTGTGGTGTCGGAAAACGGAAAGGCCCGGAGAGTGTTTTTGCGTCGCGTGCGGGATGGTTATCAAATACAGCAGCACTGGAAAAAGGCTGCTTTTGGACCATTCCAAGCATTAATTTTTATTTTTTTTAAATTTTATTTTATATTAATTTTGTCATATTTTTATGAATAAATAATTTGGTAATACTAATAGAAAGGTTATTTGTATATTGCTGAAAGTTTTGTATGAGCATGAAAAGGGAAGAGAAAGTGATTCACATGTCTCAATCCTTATACATCTTGTAAATTTTATTCTACAGAGAAATCAAATTAATCAGTCAACTCTGTGGAATCACATTTATAGGCTGTGTGAGGATTAAAATTTAAGTGAATATTGGTTATGTCATCCATGTTGGATCAGTGTGTGCACACATGACTGTTGACTCGAGTGTAAGGGTTTATTTGTGTTAATAATGCAGTATTGAAATTATGGAAATATGGAAATCTTAAGACTTACTGTATGGTCAAGTGAAGTTAACCTTTTACCTAAAATAATTGGTACTCATATTATTGGTATTTTTTAGCTGGAAATAGCATGAAATTGCTCCAAATGGTAGTACAATTTTAAAATTTGCTTCAGCTTTGCGCCCCCTGAACCCTCACAAGGGGGCGCTGCCCCTTGCCCCCGCCAGGGGCCTCTGCGGCCCCTGGACCCCCGGCATACATTTTCCTTATTTTCAGGATTCCCAACTTTCCCCCCTGCACACACACACACACACAGACTGGTGATTCTCCTACAACACCAGTAATTGCGTCCAAGAGTTCTGTCAGCTGTCCCGAGTCAGTGGTCAGAAGACAACCATCATTGGTTGGGTTTAGTAAAAAGGTGATTGGTCATGTGTCCTCCTCCAGTCTTTTCTCCTGGGGCTGAAAATTGTGACAACCTAGTAGATTGAGGGAACTTTATAGCATAGACGGAATTTTCATGGCCACACACACACACACACACACACACACACACACACACACACACACACACACACATACACACACAGGCAAGCACACACATGCGCGCACACACACACACACACACACACACACACACACACACACACACACACACATGTAATTATGAGCGCCAAAGTGAGCAAGCAAGCGAGTGAGAGTTCTTGACAGAAACTCGTCATCGTGGCATCAGCATTATTGATGGTAGTTCTCTCGTTGCAGCAGCATCACCGTACATATTGAGCAATTGACGATAAAAGAAACTCTGCTTCTTACAAGCTGGGCCTGCCAAATTACAACTTGTGATTGGTACCAGAAGCTCCATTTTTCTTTGAGAATATAAACTTTTTAAGATGGTATTTTAATGGCTGTGGGTGGTTATTCGCTTAAAATGTTTGTCAGAGTGATGCTCACAGTCACAGTTGAACTAGTTCACTGTCTGCAACAAGAAAAAAGGTTCATGTGAATTTTGTTGCATATTTCCTTTCCTCTTGCACATGATTTGTAAGAAATAGTGACTACAGTTTTGTTCTATAACACAGATTTGTTTGTTGTATAACAAAGGTTGACATTAATCCCCTGAAATCAGGAATCAGTGGTGTTCATGGCTCACACCTATTTTACACATCTTCTCCATGATGCAATGAAGAATGAATTAGTGTCCTGTTGCCTTATTTCAAATATCAGCTCGATAAAGTTCAGTTTATTTCAATAGTTTTATTTAACTTCCCTTCATGATGAATGATATTAGACTGATGACAGAGAAATAAAGCAACTGCTTACTGGCACTCAAGTTTTGGATCCTCAGGATAACAACTGCATACACATTCAGTACATGCTGTGTTCATTGAATGTGCTATAGGCAGTGAGGAAAACGTAACCAAAGTAGATATTGGCAGTGTCCTGTCCATCACCAAAGCTTCAGCATGGAACTTCGTGAGGAAATAAAACATTACAGTTTACGAATATGTTGATGATTTTTCTTCTTTCACATGTGAATGATTTCATTCTCTCTGTCACACATGGTGTAGTGTACATATAGTTCACATGCAGTGACACCTGTGTGATGAAACTGTACTGATGAATCTCTCTCTCTCACAGACACACAGACATACACACACGCACGCACGCGCGTGCACGCTCACACTGTCACGGACAAAAAATGAAACAACCCAACTTGGGGAGTCGCCAGCCAATTTGTTCGGACATAAGTCCAAACTCAAACATTCTAGGCGCCACGTAGACCGGGCCCATGGTTCGGATCCGGCCAATTAAGCTTAGTGGAGAGGCTTCACAGAGACGGTACGATCCACCCAGACTGACTAAGCCGTTTTGACCGACGCCTCGATGTCTAGCGAGACGAGTCGTAGCGCCGGGCTCAGGCTCATCTAGCCAATTTGTGGAACCAGCGTCATTGTTAATCAGACGTCGTGGCGCCCACCAGACTCAGCTAGCCACTTTAGATTGACCAGTGTCCACGACTTAAGCCACACGGCGCCAGTTAAGTAGGAAAGGGGGGAAGGTAGTGTGTGGTGGGGGTGAAATCTAGCTAATCAATTAAATGACCAATTGACCACCACAGAGAGTAAGGCGTGTCGGTGTGACTGTCATGATTTGAATATCCAATGGAATTAGAGGGAGATAACTTCGGGTGTCAGGGCGGTAAAAATACTGACCAATGGTACTCGCCCTTTTTGGACAGATCGGAACGAATAAAGAGGATGTGAGAGTGAGAGAACGGGAGAACGAGGGGGAGAACGAACAGAGAAACAGAGAGAGGGAGAGGTTCTAGGTCCTGCTTGAGAGAAAAGCAAGGAGATGGTGCAGTAGAGAAGATAACCAATGGAGAGATAAGTCATGAGATATTCTGCGAGGAAGGACCTGAGGAGAGAATTGGAGAGAGAGAAGTTGCTAATATAATGAAGAAGAAAAGAACAGAAAAGAAAAAGAAAGAAAAGCCACCATGTCCTATTGATAAGAGCAGACTAGAGAGAGATAGAGAGAGTGCAATGGCGCTAATGCAGGAAGAAAGAAAGGAGAGCAATCGATTTGATAGTCACTGGTTCTATCTTAAACCGGGGTACGACCTCAATACTTGGCCAGCGCCAACTTTCTTCGGCAGTCAACCTGACCAACGCAGCAGTCCCAGCCTGACCGGAGCCAGCATCCCCGCTTGACCGGTGCAACAACCCAACACCATGCCATCAGATGTGTCGTTTTTTGAACGTATGACAGTGGAAAAAAAAAAAGTAAAAGAAAAAGACAGTGGATTCGTGAATAGATTAAGATCACCTGGCCAGGTAAAGTAGAAATCTATATAAACCCGTATAGTTAATGAAGTATTAGAAAAATGATTTTGTGAAGTTCAGGAAAGAGAGAAAAGTTAATTTGTTTGATTCCATAGGCATTGATGTTACGATTCTAAGATCATGTGAAGTAAAGTATAAAGACTTTACTAAGTGAGTTTGATGGGACGATGCATTATATATGAATGAAGATGTAAGCAAGCTGTGAGTGTGTTTTGGGCTGTGGCGCTAGTCCTTCCACCATCGACATCACCCCGAGGTTGACAATTTATTGGCGAGCATTCCAGGTATATTCTGGCCCATTAAATAAATTTGATTCAACTTCCTCAGAGAAGGAAGCTGGTGGGATTCAAGTGTTGTCATCCTAAGACAAGGGGTTGTCTACTGTAGTTCCCAAGAAAGTTAATACTAGTCTGCATGCTTTTCCAAGATAGTTAATACTATACTAGGCTTGGCATTTCAGCCCCAGAGTACTTAGTTTCGCACAGATTGCCAATAATTCGCACTCATAGTTTGGTCAGGCGCTGGGGCGACTGTATAAAAAAAAAAACTAACTACGGTTGTCCCAAGCTAATTTATCATTCTAGATTGTGCTATTACTCACTCTTGTCGTAAAACCGGCACCCAGTTTGGCTTTCGTAGAGAAAAATCTTGTTCAAAAAAAAAAAAAAAAAAAGAAAGAGATATAATGGCGAAGAAAAGTAGGCACCCCATTGAACAACTAGTGAGCGACGCTCTGAGACTAGTTTACTCAGGCGAAGAGTATGCGAGCGATCGTATGAAAACTCAGCAAAGATGGAAGGGATGAACGCGCGGAAAGACGCCGTATCGCTGTAGAGGCGCAGGAACAGAAAGATTTAAGGATTCAGGCTAATGATAATCGTGCTCGTAGGAAACATAAAGGATTAAAGGCTAGGGAAAACGCAGGAAACATGAAAACTAAAGGAAGCGCAGGAACAGAAAGGATTACAGCTAGGGAAACGCAGGAAACAGAAAGACTAAAGGTTCAATAGAGTTAGAGAAAGCAGAATCCAAGGGAGACACCGAAGATTGTAGTTCACTTTCCAGTGACCTCCTGTGCGCACTATGCCCCACCTACCCAATTGCCAAAATTCTCGGGGAAGGGACCGATTCCTAGATGCAAACATCATCGTTCGAAACGTTTGCAACCAGTCAGGGGTGGGCCTCCATAAGATGGCAGTCCATTTTGTCACGCTATTGACGGGTAAGTCATAGCAGAATTCACTGCGTTACCAGCAGAACAACAGTTCCGATTTTGGTGCTGTGAAGGAGTCTTTAATGAAGGATTTGACCTCACAGAGGAAGGATTCAGAAAAGAAATTTCGTTCAGCAAGATTGCAAGCAGGGGAAACTACACTCAGTTTGGTGCACGTCTAGACACTATTTTGAAATGGTTAGAGTTGGTTGGTACTAAAAAGGAGTTCGTTGAATTTGAAAAGAGCTAGTTATGAAAGAAAACAGTTTTGTCAGGTTTGCGCCACTGAGTTTAACCATACATTTTGAAAGAGAGGCAGCCAGAGACAGGCAGGAGAGTATGGCTGAAGTTCGCAGAGGTGTATATAGAGGAGCTCACGTTTGGGCACGAATTGCAGGAGAAACAGGTGCTAGGCACATCAGGTGAGAAAGAGGAGCAAGGAACTAGGGAGTTGTTCTGCAAAATGTTCTGCAAACCCAGTGTGTGTGGGCAGAAGGAAGGGCAAAAGGACATTAGGTGTTTTCATTTTGTCACAAGAAGGGACATTGGCGAGGGAATTGTCGCATGATGTTCCAGAAGGCAGCGAGCCTTGCAAGAGGAGGAGAAGGGGGTCGTCAATGGAAACGAACCTGCAGTGGAACCAACAGGGATCCGATCTAAGGGGAGAGTGCAGCCTATGCTAGCGACTGGACAGCATCAGTGTCATGGATGGAGGGCACCTAGGCTGAGTGGTTCGATACCATTGGAAGAAAGGGTGGATTGGGCCAGCAGAGGGTGCAATGTTACGAGACACTGGTTGTTCCAGCGGGGTAAGTACGCACAAACGCTGTCGAGAAAGGGGATGTGACAGGGCATAATCCAGACCTGTACTCTAACGATGGCACTGTGAGGGAGCCGTTTCCAGTTGCTAAATAGAGTACGTACCCCTTACTTCCATTTCGTAGTTTTCAGCGATGGTGATGGAGAAACCCCTTCACGATTATGATCATAGAAAATATTCCAGGTGCAATGGAACCGGGGAAACCTGATTATGTTGACAGCTACAGGTGCATCATTCAAACACGGAGCAAGAAGAGGGAAATATGTTGCATATAACCTATTGGTCGTTTCCGGCAAGGAATACAGCATAGATTGTGTCCCCCTGATGAGTTTAGGGCAGCGCAGGACAATACCTTCGCTCGAGAAGTCCTTGGAGTTGGCAAGAGGTGGAGAGAAACAGGGAGGATAGATGAGGTGAGTACAGAATTTCTTGTGAAGAGCGGGGCTGTTGTACCGAGTGTATCACCATGGGAAGACCAGTTAAGGTGTGACCACTCATATACGATCCAGCAGATACGTGTGACACTGTCATGTCAGTGGGACACGAGTCGCTCATGCGTGTCAATCTCGGCACCAGCAAAACAGCTGACCGATAGATCTTTGATGACTTTCATTGGCCAGGATCAATGGCAACATAAAACGATTCAGCAATGTCCATGTGATGTGGTTCAAAAGGTCAGCCACAAGAGGGGTGAAGAGAAGTCGCCTCTTAAACCGCCACCTTTAATTGACACACCATTCAGAGGGTGCTGTTGACCCTGATTTTGGCCCAATCGCGCCCTGTTCCAAAGGTGGGCACAGTCTGTGTTTGCCACTTGTGGACTACGCGACAGATACCCAGAATCTTAGCATTTGAAAGGCGTAGATAGCGCAACAGGACTCTGAAGGTCTGTTAGACCTCTTCACTCGCGTGGGTGTGCCAGCACAAATTTCAGTGATCAGGGGACCACAGTTCACCTCCAGGCGTGAAGAGAGAGGTCAACATGCTGTCCAATGGTCACACAGCTTCACACTAACCCCAAACCATCCCAAAAGCAATGGCTTGAAGAGAGATTCAAGTGTGTCCAGAAGTGCATCTTAAAAAAGCGACTGTGAGGAAAGGCCAGCAGATTGGGGACCGCTACATA
>CM031597.1:83513513-83560371 GCA_018398815.1 Conus ventricosus
GTCATTGTTAGTCGGACGTCGTGGTGCCTACCCAGACTCAGCTGGCCAATTTAGATTGACCAGTGTCCACGACTTAGGCCACACGGCACCAGTTAAGTAGGAAAGGGGGAAGGTAGTGTGTGGTGGGGGTGAAATCTAGCTAATCAATTAAATGACCAATTGACCACCACAGAGAGAGTAAGGTGTGTCGGCGTGACTGTCGTGGTTTGAATGTCCAATGGAATTAGAGGAGATAACTTCGGTTGTCAGGGGTAAAAATACTGACCAATGGTACTGGCCCTTGGACACGGGGTTAGAGCATAAAGGAATGTGTGAGTGAGAGAGAGAGGGGGAGAAAACGAACAGACAGAGAGAGAGGGGAGAAGTTCGGGGGGGTAGACTCTCGCCTACAGGAAGGCAGGGAGATGAAACGAACAGAGACAGAGAGATGAGGAGGTTTTAGGGGTAGTCTCTGCACGAGGGAAAAGGCAGAGAGATGAAGAGAGGAGAGAACGAGGAGGAGAACGGAGAGAGAGGGAGAGAGAGAGAGGTTGGAGTGTGAGCTCGCAGGAGAGAAGGGCAGAGAGAGAGAGATGAGGAGAGAGGAGAGAACTAAATTGTAGCATTGAGCACCAGAGATAGTCTGCAGAGGAAGGACAAAAGAGAGATGTGGAAAAGAGAGGTTGTTAACTAATGAAGAAAAAGAAAGAAAAGCAACCATGTCCATTTGATAAGAGCAGACTAGAAGAGAGAGAGAGAGAGAGAGAGTGCAATGCGTTAATGCAGGAAGAAAGAAAGGAGAACAGATCGATGTTGATAGTCACTGTTCTACCCTAACCGGGGGTTCGACCTCATACCGTCAGCGTCACTCGCCACAGCAGAGACCATACCAACAACCAGTGCCGCAGTTGTGTCGTGTTGTGAAAGTGACAGTGAAGAAAAAAAAAAGGAAAAGAAAAAGACAGTGATTCGTGAATAGTTAAGATCACCTGGCCAGGTAAAGTAGAAATCTGTTTATACCCGGGTTAGTTAATGATGTTTTAAATAAATGATTTTGTGAAGTTCAGGAAAGAGAGAATGTTTTATTTCATTTGATTCCATATGCATTGATGTTTCGTTCTATGAACATGTGTAGTAAAGTTATAGACTTTACTAGTGGTTTGATGTGACGAATGCATGATATATGAAAAGAAATGTAACAAGCTGTGAGTGTGAGTTTTGGGCTGTGCGCTAGTCCTTCCTCCATCGACATCACCCGAGGTTGACAATTTATTGGCGAGCTTGCCAGGATATTCTGGCCCATTTTATTATAATTGTTTCAACTTCTCAGAGAGGAAACTGGTGGGATCAAGTGTTTGTAATCTCTAAGACAAGGGTTGTCTACTGTATGTTCCCAAGATAGATTAAATACTAGGCTTGGCAAATTGCAACCAAGATGTTAATACTAGCTTGGCATTTCAGCCAGAGTACATATTCGCAACAGATTGCCTATATTCGCTCTCATAGTTGGTTCAGGCGCTGGGCGTCTATAAAAACTAACTACGTTGTCCCAAGCTAATATTATCAATTCAAAGGATTGTCTATTACGTCCACTCGTTCGGTAACCACCAGTTTGGCTGTCGTAGTAGTAAAATCTTGTTCAAAAAAAAAAAAAAAAAGAAGAGAAATAATGGCGAAGAACAGAGCACCCCTATTGAACAACTTGTGAGCGTCGCTCGTGATCTAGGTTACACAGGAGATGAGTGCGAGCGTTCGTTTAAAACCAGCAAAAGATGGAAAGGATGAACGCGCGAAAACGCCGTACGCAGTAAGGCGTCAGGAAACAGAAAGATTAAGGATTCAGCTAATGATAACAGGCTCGGGAGGAAACAGAAAGGATTAAAGCTAGGAAACGCAGAAACATGAAAACTAAAGGAACGCAGGAAACAGAAAGGATTAAAGCTAGGAAACGCAGGAAACAAAAGACGAAATTCAGTTAATTAGAGAAAGGCCAAGATTCATGGGAACCACCGATGATGTATTCACTTACCGTGACCTGTGCGCAGCTATGCCCCCCGATCCAAGTTTGCCAAAAATTCTCGAAGGTACCGATTCGATTGATGCATACCATCAGTCCGTTTTCGAAACCTTGCAACCAGTCCAGGTTGGCCTCCAGAAGAGTGGGCATCCATTTTTTCAGCGCTATTGACGGTAAGGCATGCAGATTTTCACTGCGTACCAGCAGAACAACATCCCGATTTGGTGCTGTGAAAGGAGACCTTTTAAATAAGGGATTTGACCTCACAGAGAAGATCAAAGAAATTTCGTTCAGTAATTGCAAGCAGGGAACGACCTCAGTTGTGTCAACGTCTAGATCACTATTTATGAGGAATGGTTAGAGTTGAGTGGTACGAAAAGGAGTTCGTTGAATTGAAAGAGCTAGTTAATGAAAAGAACAGATTTGTCATTGCGGCCCTGAGTTAACTAACATTTGAAAAGAGAACAGCCAAAGACCAGGAAAGTTGGCTGAAGGTTCGCAGAGGAGTATTAGAGATGCAACGTTTTGGGCACGAAGGTGCAGGAGAAACAGGTGCTAGGCATAGATCAGTGGAGAAAGAAGTGCAAGGAGAGCCTAGTTGAGTTTATCTGCAAAGTCTGCAAACCCAGTGGTGGGCAGAAGGAAGGCAAAGGGACAATAGGTGGTTTCATTTGACACAAGAAGACCCCCAAAAAAATGATGGCGAGGCCTCTATTGTCGCTGAGGTTCCAAAGCAGCAGCCTTGCAGAGTGGAGAAGGGTCGCAAGGAAACGACCTGCAGTTGGAACCAACAGGATCCGATCTGAAGAGGGTGGAGTGCAGCCTATGCTAGCACTGGACCAGGCAGTCCTGGGTCAGGATGGAGGGCCTAGGCTGAGTGTTTCGATAACCAGTGAAGAAGGTTGGATTGGCCAGCATAGGTAAGTGTTACAACACTGTTTTTGTTCATGCGGGAAGTACGAACAACGCGGTCGAGAAAGGGATTTGAACAGGGCAAATCCAGACCTTATCTCTAATCGATGGCACAGTGAGAGATTTTTCCCAGTTTGCTAAGATTAGAATTGAACGATACCCCTTACTTCTCTGGCTAGTTGTCCTGCGTTGGAGATGGAGAAATCCCTTCACATTTGATCATTGGAAATATTTCCAGGTGCAAGGAATCCGGGGATCTGAGTTGTTGACTCTACAGGGGCAGCATTCAAACACGGAAGCAAGAAGAGAGGAAGGTTTGATAAGACCGTTGGTCGTTCCGGCAAAGGAAGTCCGGCATAAGATTGTCGCCTATGAGTTTAGGCAGCGCAGGAACAAGACCCTTCGCTCGTGAAGTCTTGGGAGTTGGCCAAGAGGTGTAGAAGAAAACTTTAGGTTAGAGGAGTGAACAGAATTCTTGTGAAAGCGTGCGTGTTTGTACCTGATGTTCACCAAGGGGAAGACAGGTAAAGGTGACCACGGTACAGTTAGAGGTACCAGTCAGTTATATAGTGACACTGTCATGTCAGTGGGTCAGCGACGCTCATGGCGGGTCATCTCGCAGACAGCAAAACAGCTGAACTCGAATCTTATGATGACTTTCATTTGCCATGAGCAATGGCAGAACATAAAACTGTTCTTGCATGTCATGGATGAGAGCAAAGTGTCAGGCACAAAGGGGTTAAGAGGAAGCGCCTCTTAAACAGCCTCCTTAATTGCCACAACCATTCATGAGGTGGCTGTTGACACTGATTGGCCCCATCGCCCCCTGTCCAAAGTGGGCACCAGTATGTGTTGACGTCTTGTGGACTACGCGACCAATACCCAGAATCGATGCATTGAAAGGCGTAGATACGCACCAGGTCCGCTGTGAAGGGCTGGTAACATCATCTCTCGCGAGGGTGTGCCACACAAATTCGCAGGGACAGGGTGGGGGGGGGGGGGGGGGGGGGGGGGGGTTGGGGGGGGTGTGGTGGGGGGGGGGGGGTTGGAGGGTCACAGTTCACCTCAGGCGTGATTGAGAGAGGTCAACAGGCTGCTAGGAATCACACAGCTTCTCACTACCCCTTACCATCCCCAATGCAAAGGCTGGTAGAAGATTCAATGGTGTGCAGAAGGGCATCTAAATAAGCTCTGGAGGAAAGGCCAGCAAGACTTGGGGGACCGCTACATTTCCAGCGCACTGTTCCCAACAGGGAAGCCCCTCAGAAAGCCACAGGCTTTTTTCGTCCATTTGACTGCTGTATGGGCGGACATTCGGGTCCGGTGTGCATTCTCAAAGAGCTGTGGTCCGGAAGAAAGGAGTCAGAAAGGTCAAAACCCACTTTCAGTATGTGGTGGACCCTACGCAATAGGCTCGAGGAGACATTAAGGCGCAAGGGAGAGTTTGCAGAGGCCTAGGGTCGCCCAAAGAACAGTTATTACAGGAAGGATAAGCAATTCCTCAAGATGGAGATCAAGTCCTGTTACACTGCTTCCCACGGATCACAACAAGCTGCTGATGCATTGAAGGGACCATTCACCATCTTTGAAAAGGTAGATCAGGACTACCCCGAATCGATGTGAATGGGAAACCAAAACTTTTCCATGCAAACCTACTCCGCAAATATATTCAGCGTGAGGACTCAGCACATAGCCAGCCCATCATTGATGGAGGTGAAGGAGACCCAGCAGAAGAAGGGGAGATTTTGTTGCCTGAGTTTCCAGAGAAGAGTCATACAGGGATTGTCACTGTATGAAGGGCTAGGCATAGAACAGGGGTAAGTAGGGCTCCTAAACAGTATAGGGCGTCCCTGACTGATAAACCAGCAGGACAACTCTAGAGAACATGTACGTGAGTTTGGACATCACAGAAACCCGTACATGTGAAGCCTACCCGATCCGCATATGCCACCAAGCAAATGATCGAGGAGGAGGAGAAGAAGAATGTTGACCTTGGGGTGAATTGAACCGTCCAAATCATCATAGTGCACTCCGTCGTCTCAGTGATGAAAAAGTCATGGAGCACGATTCGTGTCGACTATAAGACGTCAGAAGCCGTGTCACAAAGGTCGATGCATGAGGTCATACCCAACAGGAAGACCTGTTCGCCCTCAGATCGCCACAAGCAGAGCCAGTATTTCACACAGATCGATCTACATGTTTATGCAAATAGCCTTGAGTGAGGCTCAAGGAATACAGCATTTTTTTCCACTCCTATGGGCTATACCAGTGGCGAGTACTCCCTTTGGATGGTCAACGCACCGCAGTCTTCTCTCGAATGATGAGGAAGCTATTGACGGATTTGAAGGTGTAGTGAATTTCATGATGACATTCTGATAGCATCCGAGACATGGAGGACAATATGAGGCTGCAGAGCAGTTATTGGAGAGGTTGAACAAGCCAACTCAACAGCCAACCCAACAAAGTGCCAGGTTGCTTTCCAAGCCTGGAGTTCTAGGTTTTTGTTGTCGAGGCGACACAAAGCAGCCAGAAAGGGGTAAGGTGGAGAAGATTGATTGAAATTCAGAGAGACCAAGACCAAAACAGAAGTCGGAGTCTGCTAGTTTTGTTGGCTTCTACAGGGAGTCTGTTCCAATTTTGCTGCGATCTCACGAGTCCTCTCAGTGATTTTGTCAAGGCATGGGAAACCGCAGTGGTCGAATGGTCAGACTCCTGGCAGAGCAAGCCACTGGCAGAACGGTGGTTGCAAGACTAGGTTTCCCGTCCCATCTTGAACAGCTACCAGAAATGTCCAAACCATTGTTGTTG
Source organism: Conus ventricosus (assembly GCA_018398815.1). NCBI lineage: Eukaryota > Metazoa > Mollusca > Gastropoda > Neogastropoda > Conidae > Conus > Conus ventricosus. The sequence goes on from CM031597.1 coordinate 83,519,230, forward strand.
CGGACAGATGCATCAGGTGGGGATCGGTGCATTATAGTTACAGGAGCATGAAGGGGTCGAGTTTCCTGTTAGATAATGCCTAGCAGGAAATGACAAAGTGTAAGAAGGGTACGCAACGTGGAGAAAGGAGTGTTTAGCTGTCTTGTGGGCCGTGACAAAGTTTCCACAATACTTGGATTGTGAAAGATTCTAGATAGAGACCAGATACACCAACCACATCAAATTCCTGCAGGAGGCCCAGCTGAAAAAACAGCAGGTTTCTGCGTTGGCAATGGCACTGCACCCCTACAGGTATCAGATGCAGATACATCCCAGGTCGACAGAATGTCGGAGCTGACTATTTAAGCCGAGTAGTCTAGCAAGCTGCAACTCAGAGGAAAGTCAGTCATATCCGGGGTGCTTTTGTTGATAATAGTGTTGATTCCAGTTATGGTTGATTGATATGGTTCATTCCCAGTTGGTCTATGTTCATAATTTTTTATTGTGAGAGACCAGGTTCATATTTTCCCTTGTGAGACTTTCATGTGGATGTAGTTTATGCTGGGAGCATACAGTCGCTTGTGTATGACCCATTTTTGCCAATAAGTGAATGAGATTCCTAGTGAAGTGTCCCATGGATCGTGATCATGTTAATTGTGCTTTTTCATAAGAATTGTGAAGAGAAGATATGGCCAAATCCGCAGTAGGTGTAATCGCATAATCCACAAGAGGTCGTTATACAATGAGTGAAATAACGCAAAGCGTCACGTCAATGATAACTCATTGGAGTGTATTCACTAATATGTAATTTAATCTTATAAAACCGTTGGTTGAAAAGTATTTAAAAACTTGCACGTGATCTTGTGTCAGCAAATTCGGTTGTTGTATTTTTTTTTTGGTATACCTTTGTTTTGAGACAATGCGAGCAATGGTCATTTGCCAAGTGGGACTAGTCACGGCCAAAAAAATGAAACAACCCAACTTGGGAGTCCGCCAGCCATTTGTTCGAACATAAGTCAAACTCAAACATTCTAGGCGCCACGTAGACCGGGCCCATGTTTTTCGGATCCGGCCAATTAAGCTTAGTGAGAGGCCATCACAGAACGGTACGATCACCCAACGACAAAGCCCTTTTTGAAACCGACGCCTCATGTCCAGCACGAGTCCGTAGCGCCGGCTCATGCTCATCAAGCTCAATTGTGGACCCGCGACATTGGTTTAATCAGACGTCGTGGCGCCCACACCCAGACTCACAACCAGTTAGTTGACCATGTCCACGACTTAAGCCACACGGCGCCAGTTAAGTAGGAAAGGGGGGAAGGTTAGTGTGTGGTGGGGGGAAATCCTAACAATCAATTAAAAACCAATTGACCACCACAGAGTAAGGCGGTCGTGTGACGTCATGATTTGAATATCCCAATGGAATTAGAGGGAGATAACTTCGGTGTCAGGCGGTAAAAATACTGACCATGGTACCGCCCTTTTGGACAGATCGAACGAATAAAGGGATGTGAAGTGAAAAAGACGGAGAACGAGGGGGAGAAAACAACAGAGAAACAAGAGAGGGAGAGTTCTAGGTCCTGCTTGAGAAAAAGCCAGAGAGATGAGGGGAGGAGAGAAGAGAACCAAGTTGAGAGATTAGCAGAGATAGTCCTGCAGAGGAAGGACTGAGGAAGGATGTGGAAGAGAGAGAGTGCTAATTAATGAAGAAGAAAAGAAAGAAAAGAAATAAGAAAAGAAAAGCAACCATGTCCATTTTGATAAAAGCAGACTAAAAGAGAGAGAGAGAAGTGTCAATGCGTTAATGCAGAAGAAAGACAGAGAGCAGATCGATGTTGATAAGTCACTGTTCTAATCTAAACCCGGGTTCGACTCATACTTGGCCAGCGCCACTTTCATCGCAGTCCCCAACCTGAACCAACCGCCAGCAGTCCACCTGAACGTGCCAGCGTCCACTGAGACCGAAGCAACAACCAACACATGCAGCATTGTGGTCGGTGTTGTGAAAGTGACAGTGGAAAAAAAAAAAAGGAAAAGAAAAAGACAGTGATTTCGTGAATAGTTTAAGATCACCTGGCCAGGTAATGTAGAAATCTATATATACCCGGTTAGTAATGATGTTTAGATAAATAGGCTGAATTTGTGAAGTTCAGGAAATAGAGAATGTTTTATTTTGTTTGATCCTAGGCATAGATGTTTCTTCCTATGATCATGTGTATTAAAGTAATAGACATTACTAGTGTTTGATGTGACAAGGCATGATATAAATGAATGAAGATTGTAAGCAACTGGTAGTAGTGTTTGGGCAGTGGCGCTAGTCCATCTCCACGACCTTCACACCCGAGGTTGACACACACACACACACACACACACACACTACACAAATACACACACACACACACACCCACCACACACACAAACAGATAAATATACACCATGAAGAACAGAGAGAGAGATTTATAATAATTTTTTACTCTGAACTTTTCAGTCAATGCTGACACAGAAAGTACATGGAAGTGACTCTTCTTTCTAATTAGCATACTATTTTAAAAATTGACTGATATCCAGATGAGCATAGCGCAGAAATCCAAAGGAGGGACAGCGTGCATGCTGGCTAAGGCTCGCAGCTAATCGGTAAACAGGGCCAACTTTCAACACACGCTTACATACAGTTATTAAGTACAAAGGACAATGTATGGAAATGAAAGATAAAGAACAGATTTTGTCGGGTGTATTTTTATTTTTTTTGATTAATTTACAAACATTTAAAGATAAGAACAGTGGAATATGAGTCAACAGCCGACTGTCTCTTAGTCATAGAAAGAAGGTTTGGAGTACATACTGTCATAAATGGATCATCAGATAGTATGGTTTATACATACATACCTTTGGGCAATATCTCGCATGATTTAAACATTTTTTTTTTTTTTTAATCCTCTGCAACCAAAAATAACTTTGCAAAAAAAGAACAACTGCTTTAAGCTATGGCAGGGAAGAAGTTAACCTTAAAAAAAGGAAAAAAAAAAAAAAGCATAACAGCCCTACTTCTGTTGGCCAGGTTACAAGAAGCAAACATTTTTTTTCTATTGTCTAATGATTAAATGTTAAAAAAGTTTATTTGTAATTAAAAGTTAACTCTTTTCATGCTCTCTCTTGCATGCATGCACTACCCATGGTTGTGAATATTTTGTAAAGCAGAAGTCAAACAGAGGATTGACATGTTCATGACAAGATGAATAATGTAGTTGTGGCAGTGTATTCCATGTGGAGAATGTCAGCTTGCAACTTAGATGGAGTTTCTGCTTGGTTTGAAAGGGTCTAAAGTAATTCAGAATAGTGTTAATGGACAATGATTGAAAATCTGTGGCTGGTGGAAGTGGTTAGTGGCTGAAGATACTTGCATTGCCAATTTTCTCATTTCCAGAATTGAATGAACTCTTTTAAGTCTTTCTTGTTAAGCCTAGTGTTCATGACATAATGTAGTTGACCTGACCTCTCAAGGCCTGTGCTTACATCAGCCACTGGCCAGCATCAAGACTGAGTCAAGCAGTTATAAAGTATGTGTATGAATGTTCTCTGACATTGACATAACAGTTGAACACAGACATTTCACCACTGAAAATGAAAGGACCTAAGGAAGATGATTTAATTGACATTTTAAATTTGACTGTGAAAAATACAGAGCTGTCTGTGTTAATTGCAATGGATTTGGGAAAACACATTTTGCTGTCTTTCTTGTTCTCTTTAGCACTTTTAATACTCCTTTGCTTCTCCATACTACTCAGCTGTGGATATGAGCCAGATGGGGCCAGAAATCCTGAAAATAAATCATAGAACTTGAAGATCTACTGAAGTCATATCAGTGCCTTTCTACTTATTGAAATATCAATACTCTTGTTCATCTTTTCTATGGTAAAAATTGTTGAGGTTTGTGAGGTTTTAGCTTTTGTGACAAGTTCAAATCTCATTAGTCATTAGCTAGCCACATTCTGTCTGCAGAAATAATGTCTTAATATAACACCATGTGTTCTCTCTCTCTCTCTCTCTCTCTCTCTCTCTCTCTCTCGCTGTAGTGTGATCCATCCCACTGGCACACCCTGACCTGCTCTTGCATGATGGAATTTTTTTTTTTTTTTTAAATTCATGTGCTCAGGCATCAAACCTGTATTCAAAGTCTTATCAAAAGAGCTTGAGGGGTTAGGTTGATGTGATGCATCTATAGGCATATTTGTTGACAAACATTTTGTTGTGTTTCTACCCTCAGTCTGAATTTTTAAAAAACATTATGTGATTTCATTGCTTGTATCAAATTGATGCACAAACCCACCGTATGGCGAGCCCTGAGTGGTGAAGTAATGAATGAATTTTTCTTTACATGGAAATTAAAAATTTTTTACTTGTGTTGCTTAGTTAAACATTAGTGATTTTAAAGGATATCGTAAGAAATTTTTCTTGATTGTTCTGTGTAATAATAATAATAATGGATTGCATTTCTATAGCGCAATTCTAATTCAACAAATTACTCATTGCGCTTGATCTCACGCATACGTTCCTTTATACATTGTGATTCATTCGAAACAATCATTAATATAGAAAATCTACAGCACAAAAATAATAAGATAAAAAATAAAAGCAGCACGTCTAACTACAGAATAAAACAAAAAAGCATTACCCTAAATGTGCTTTGAAAAGATAGGTTTTCAGATGGCTCTTGAAAGTGCTAAGAGAAGGTGAGTGTCTGAGGCTGACCGGCAACTTATTCCATATCCTTGGAGCAGCAATACTAAAGGCACGCCCCCCAGCTGTCTGAAGGTTCGACCTGGGGAGCACTAACTGCTTCTCTGAAGAAGATCTCAGACTTCTAGCAAAGTTCCTGGTGGTCAAGGTCACTGAGAGACAGGGCGCTAGACTACCCTCAAAGTGGCGATAAGCCAGAACAGCCACTTTGTATTGTACACGAGCTTCGACTGGCAGCCAGTGAAGCTCGCGAAGCATCGGCGAGACATGGTCTCGTTTACGTTTTCTCAAAACTAACCGAGCAGCAGCATTTTGAATTCGTTGTAGACGTGAGAGCTGCTCATCTGTGATACCAATGAAAGTGGCATTACAGTAATCAATACGTGACAGAATGGAGGCCGATACTAGTTTTCTCACTGCTTCTCTTGAGAGATATTGCCTAATGCTAGCAATGCGCCTGAGTTCCAGGAAACAGGCTCGACACACACTGCTGATGTGGTCTTTCATAGTCAGAGTGCTGTCTAGTTTCACACCGAGATATTTCACACTTTCTTTAAAATCAATACAGCTGTCTTCCAATTCAATCGAACTGTCTTTATCTGCCGCAGGCATGATGGAACACCCACCTTGATCACCTCGTTTTGTCTGGGTTTAGTTTAAGCTTATTGCTAACCATCCAAGATGATACGTCATGGACGCAGGTTTGAACTTTAGAAATAACATTAGGAAAATCCTGCGGAACACTACTTGACGATACTTCAGTATCATCAGCATACTTGTGATACTGACAATCATTCCGAGACATGACATCCGACAAAGGCTGAGAATAAAGGGTAAAAAGCACAGGTCCCAACACGGAGCCTTGTGGCACGCCAAACAAAAGAGGAGATGGTGATGATTTAACACTGTCAATGATAACACGTTGTTCTCGATCACATACATATGATGAAAACCAGTCAAGCACCGTACCTCTGAGACCGTAAGTTCTCTCTAGTCTCTTTAGCAGTACAGAATGATCAAGCGTGTCGAACGCCGCACTGAGGTCGAGCAGCGCCATCACAGAAACCTTGTGGGCATCGCTCTCCAAGAGCAAGCTGTTCATGACGCTCAGCACGGCGTCTCCGTGCTGTGATCCCTTCTGTATGCAGATTGAAACATCTCGAACAGGTTATTATCGAGAATGTGCTTTTGTAGTTGTTTCAAAACAACTTTTTCAAGAACCTTGGACAAAAATGGCAAATTTGACACAGGTCTATAGTTTTTTAACACATTACAGTCCAGTCCTTTTTTCTTCAACAAAGGTGTAACAACAGCTTGCTTAAATTGTGAAGGAACAATGCCAGTACACAAAGAGGAATTAATGATGTTAGTTATCAATGGTAAAAGATCATGGAGGCATGTCTTAGCAAGTTCAGTTGGTAAAGGGTCTAACACACAACTCTTAGTAGGCATTGACAAAATCAGATCGTAAATGTCCTTCTCTGACACAGGCTCAAAAGCAGCGAATAATGGACCATCGTATTCCTGGAAAGTTGGCGCCACAGAAGACCGCTGGTCAAGGTCACTGCGAAGAGTTTTTATTTTGTCACTGAAATAGTCGCAAAAGCGCTGAGGCAGGTCTGACTTTGCGGTGTCTGAGGGGAGACAGTTACATTTTTTTCCGCCCTAAAAGCGAGTCCGAAACATTGAACAGTTGTCTAGAAGACGAACAAGCCATCATTTTGTTGAAATAATAGTCTTTTCTCGCAAGAATATCAACTGAGCGAGTACTCTTCATAGCATGTAAATAAATTTGCTTATGAACAGTCAAACCTGTCTTTCGCCATTTTCTCTCAGCTCGTCGTCGCTTCCTCCTCGCCTCTCTCACTCCCTCAGTCCTCCAAGGGGCCGAGGGCCTGTCACGTACCCCCCTAGAAACAAGTGGGGCATGCTGGTCGAGGATTTGACCAAGACCTTTATCATAAGCCCCTACCAAATTTGAAACATCCCCGCCCCCCACACCCTGAACCATGTCTCGAACCTGGGCGCTGAAAGCAGCCTGCTCTATAGCCTTTATGTTTCTGGAAGCCACGCGACGAGTGAGAGGAGCGGGTGGCTGCAAACGGAGCGAGAAAACACACCAAAATGATCAGATAAACCTGGAAATTCCTTCACAAAATCAAAATTAAGAAGACTGTCTTCAGATTTCACTACAGTCCAATCAAGAATATTGCCACAACGCTGGTGGCTTTGTCTACCTGTTGACACAAATTATGATCAGCAAGCAAGGTCAAAATGCGAGCAACTTTGTAATCATTAGGTTTGTTGAAATGAAGGTTGAAGTCACCGTGAAAATGAAAGTCATTTTTATTGCTAGCATAATGTGAGAGCAGCCCCGAAAATTCATCAAAGAACTTGGAAAATGTCACATTGTTTTCCTTCTTGGGGTGCAGACGATAAACACAGACAAAGGTGGTCTTTACTTTACCGATAGTCAGTTGCAACTCTGCAGCTTCCATCGATGCGAAATGCAGTCTCTTAGCTGAAGCGAAGGGGAACAGATCTTTTCTGATGACAAAAGCAATGCCACCATACCCCTGTCCGGCCGGACGAGGGAACGGATAGTTCATAGTTGTCAGAAGTCAGAGCAGTGATGAAAGCTTCATCACCCTCAGATTTTAGCCACGTTCAGTCAACACAGCTATGTCGACTTTTTCGCTGGTGAGAGTGTCATTCAAGTCGGATGCGATGCCACGGACCGACTGGCAGTTGAAAGAAAGAACCTTGAGTGGACGAGGGCCAGAAGTTTGTTTACTCGTCTCCGACGCTGGCGCTTCCGGGGTAAACACCGTCCAAGTCGTTCGGATGGGACTATAAACCGAGGTCTAGTCTGTGTCACATGCACTAAAGATCATACACGGACTCTAAAGATCCCGATGCTCATGTCCTAAGACGGGTGAGTACCGGCTACACGAAAATACACAATGCATGCAACCTGTGTGCCATAATAGTCTACTTCAAGACTGCGAGCACGGGCAGGTTAAACATCCCCATCTGGAAGAAAGAAAAAAGTCCCAACGAGCGAAGCCGAGCGTAACATCGGCGGTCAGTCGGGCTGGTGACACGGCGAGAAGCTGGGTGCGCGTGTACTGTTGGTGCACAGCTGAACTGGTGTCGCTCGCGGCCACTGAAGACCGTGCGAAGTCACTGCAAGTGGGTCGAATTGGGTCACGGTGCAAGCCACGATCGGTGTCCGTGAATGAAAACAGTTCACGGGGTGGTGAAAATGTCTGCCCAGCATTGTTGGAATATGCTTTGGCGAAGACAAAAAGCCAAAATATAAAAAGTTTCACTGACATGGAGGCGCAAAGACCCTCCCATTCTGTAGCACGATACATCGCACAGTTGCACCACAAAAACCAAGCACAGGCAATCACAAAAACATTCAAAATCCAGTCAAAACATCGGAGCTCAGTGTCACTCCAACCTGCTCGGCGAATGACACTCCACTCACTGTATCTCTTACTTGCAGGTGTGCTAGATGAATAAGTACAGCAAACAGCATTAGCTTGGAATGTTGTGCATGTTATTTTTTCGCCAGTGAAGTGAAAGTTACTGTCCTTGTTTAGTGTTTGTTGTTCATTGTTATTTGCTTTCCTATGTACTGTCAGTCTGTTCATCTTTACTGAAACAAATTTCAGGGGCCTGATGTAAAATCAGTATGTTTTCTTATCATTGATTACGTTTTCTGCTTGAGTTCAGATCCTTACATAAGTTTCTGCTTGAGTTCAGATCCTTACATAATTTTCTGCTTGAGTTCAGATCCTTACATAATTTTCTTGTACGTTTTATTTCAGAATTTTGTGCATGGTTTACTGTAACCGTATAGAATGGGAGGATTAATTTATTGGTGGTTTACTGTATTTTACTATTACGCAGTGTTTTCTTGAATTCTGAAGAAATCACCTGCCTCAGAAAAAAAAAAAAAAATCTATGCTTTGTTACTTTCTGGCGATTTTGAAATATGTTTTGTGAAGTTTGCTAGATGTTTCATTTATGAGCTAAAAGTGAAATTTTGAAAGTAATCAGTTGGCCTCATCTTTCTTTCATTATTTCTCCGACAGACTTCTTTGTCTCTCTCCCCCTTACCCTGTCACCTAACTTATTTTTCTCTCTTTCTCTCCCTCCTTTCCTCCCTCTCTCCCCCTCCCCCCCCCCCCCCCTCTCTTTCTCCTCCCCCTTCCAATGAGGGTAAAATGGAATGGAGGGAGGTGGTGATGGTGGTGATGATGATAGTTGGATTGCGAGGACGATGGGATAGGGGGAAGGCATGTCATAGGAAAGTGGAGTCGGTACTGTACTTGACTTCTGGTCAGTGTGTGACGATGAGCATCAATGAGCTAGTTGAATGAGCAGCATCTAAGGAGTCGTTCATGTTGACGAGTCCATCCAACCCCTTCCCGTCCCCCTATTCCATACCTCCCCAGTGTGCTCCGCCACCACCACCATCCCCCTCCCGCCTCCATTCACACCCTCCTCCTTTTCCCCTGGCCACCCAGCTCCCCCTTCCCCCCCCCCCCCCCCTCCCTGTCCCCCTTCCCGCCGCCTTTCTCCCTTCTCTCTGTGGGACACAGTCAGTTCACCCGGGCGGCCTGTTTTCCTTTCCGTAGCAACGCACGCGGCACAGAGAACCGACGGATTTTGCTACTGTTTCTCGTGTGTCCTGCGTATTCAGAATGGTTCTTCATTGTCAATGGGGTGACTGTAATGGGGACGAAAGGTATCCTGACTCCATCAAAGGCAAGCTTTTGCGTTTTCCCAACCCTAAAACGAGAAAGGATGACGCAATGGCATGGATCAAAGCTTGCCACCGACTACACAAGATTTGATGGGTCTTTTCTTTCTGTTGTCCAAAGGCCTGGACAGCACCAGGTGGTTGATTGGGACTGGGTCAATCTTAGTTCCCCTTGGTGCTGCCGCTCCCCAAGCTTGGGGCATGCTGGTGCAGCTCAGCCTGTCTGGTACATGGGGCATGTTCTGCAGTTTGAAATACTGAAGTGTTTTCAGCAGCCAATGATGTGTGACCTTCCAGTCTGAAACAATTAGCAAAAAAAGTGTGCAGCTATGCTGGCACAGCAATCCAAACTACCCACCCCCAGTTACAACACAGACAAGTATGCATTATTTTAGGTTAAGACATTCAAGGAAAACAAAAATGACTGGCAGCTACCCAAGCACCCCCCCCTCTCTCTCTCCCTCTCTCTCCCTCTCTCTCTCTCTCTCCCTCTCTCTCCCTCTCTCTCTCTCTTTCTCACTCCCTCTCTCACTCTCTCTGACAGCTTGTAGAATCTGTATATGTAACAGAATTTCATTCAAAGACCTAGAACCATGGCCTGTATCAGTATATTTTCATGATCAAATGCCTTGATAATAATAATGATAATAATAATAATGTTATTATATTATTATTACTATTATTATTATTATTATTACTATAATTATTAATAATAATCCACAGCTAAAACCATTAGGGCTTCTTCAGGAGTATGGAAGGAAAGCCGCTACACGTGTGACAAACCTGATCAGTCAGTTTACATAGGCTCACTTTTGCAGTACTTGGTACAAAGAAAACACACATTAAATATGTTAGAAAACAAGACACTTACCCAGCTTTGCATTCACATTTAGCTTCCACGACAAGCTGCCTCTTGTTGTCGATTTCAAGGACCATTTTGTGGGGTGCTGCTTTCTTGTGGTAGGAGTAACACGTGGCACACACCTCCACCTTCTCGCTTCCATTTGTATGGAAAATCTTGATGTTATCAATAAAACAGGATGCAAACTTTTTTTTTTCCTCGATCAAGTACAGTTTTTGAGAGCGTGCTGTACTTTGGAAGGTAATGAGGGCCGACGGAATCATGGATGCCTTCGAGCGAGTCTGTCGCGCTGTTCGTATCAGCCGCCATTGTTTCAGCCTCCCGCGAGAGCTTGTGGCCCCCTAGCAACTCTATGATAATGAGGCCCGCGCGAGCCGCGAGCCGGTGAGGTCTATTGGCCAGCTGGCTGACTTGCTATGGGCTCAGCTAGGTGTGCAGCCAGCCGGTGACCAACGAGGCAGCAAATCGAGGTACCCGAGCGGTCAGCGGCAAAGGAGGGGACAGCCACGTCCGGCTCCATTCCTACCCGCCCACCTTTACCTCCTCACCGTACCACCCTGTCTGTCGCTCTTTTAGAGCCCACTTCCTTCAGAACAGTCACAGTCAAGGAGCTCGCAGTTTACTGTCCCTCTCTTTGAGGAGGCGCTGTGGATGGACTCTGGTGTCTTGCACGCCCCTTCCCGGCCCCCTTGTTCTTCAGTCAGTCAGTAGTTCTACCTCCCCGTTTATTTTGTTTGTTTGTTTTCTTTTGTTTGCTTCCTGCGGCAGACTGGCATTATCTGACAGTACAGTCCATATCCCCCCCCCCCCCCCCCCCAGCCCCACCCCCTGACCATCAAGTGTTTAGAAGTTTTTTCGCTTAACACTTCACATGAACGGGCCTTCCGGCAAATGATGCCCAGAAGAAAAATCTTATTGCATGTCACTGAAAATAGTGAAAGTGCCATTACATTGGTAGACAATTTCATAAAGATTTCGGATGATCATAATAAGTGTACATTTTAAATGATACATTTCAAGTACTTAGTGTGCTTACACATTTGTGATTGTATAGATTTTTGTGGAAATCATTCTTTTTTATGTCTGCGCACCTTTGAAAGTTGGAAATATGGCCTTGAATTTATCTAGTATCCCTTTGACTTGGCCTTTGTCTATTTTTGTCTATCCGTCTCTTCCTCTGTCCTTAGTGTTGTTCCCTGGTAAGAAGAGACACACCAGCAGTTCATTATTACTGTGGAGCATGTTGTGTAAAAGTGGTTGTACCAAAAAGTCTTGTGTTAAATGATTGTTGTTATTTGTTTATGATGAAGAAGAAGATGATGATGGTGGTGGTGGTGACGATGACGATGATGATTCTTTTTTGGCTGATCAGAGTTCTTTTTTTCTAGCTTCTTGCTCTGGTAGCATTTAAAGAAAGCTGATTACAACTTGCATTGAACAGATTTCATCTTGATCTCTTCCACGCATTAGATTAGGGATTAGATTCATGTAAGTTCGCATTATATTTCTGTCTTCAGTTTATTGACGCTGAATTGAACAGGTCCTGTCAGTTGGTCCTAAAAATGATTTTTAAATGTAAATTTGAGTGCAAACACAAACATAAAGACACTGTAAGGAATTGCAGTTGAAATACATAAAGTTATGCAGAGTGCATTATTGTTGAAGAAACAAGACAGGTGCAAATCCTTGAGTGTAGCAGTTTAAAGAGTTCTTAGAGAGTGAAAAGTAAAATATGCTGAATCTAAACAAAATATAAGAAGACAACAACAACAAAAACACGCCAAGTTTACAGTTATATTAGTCATATCATTGGGGGAAAAAACCCTCAGATAGTTGCTGAAGTTGTTGAAGAACGTGATTGTCAAGACTTAACCATAAGCTACCTTGTTTCCGTAAGTCAACTTCCCCTCCTGCCCCTTACCCCCCTTTCCTTTGTTCCCCTCTCTTGATATCCCCGGTCCCATCTCCCCACCCCCCACCCCACTCCTTGAGCGCATGCTTCTCCTTTCTCCACTCCCAGCCAAGTGTCCCTGCACGATCAAGACAATAGTTGTAAACGGCTCTGATTGCCAGAGAATGTCGATCGCATATCTGAGCAGCGCGGCGCACTGGAGAGCGAGGAGTGGCCTTCAACGGCTGACGATGGTCATCTTGAAAGAAGAGGGGGAGTGGAAGAAAGGGTGGGTGAGATGGTCGTTTTGCGTGCTCTACTTGTGTCAGTCACCCCCTTCTCCTCCTTATCTCGCCCTCTCTCTCACCTGGTCAAGAGGGCTAAAGCTTGGAACGAGTGCCGATGCTCTTTGATGTATGCGCTGTGGACAGGGAAGGAGGGAGGAGAGGGGGTGGGGGTTAGGGGTAGGTGGCTTTTTGTGGCCTTGTGTTGCTGGATTGCTACAGTTGAACTGTGGGCAGCTGTGGAGGTTGGATCTCTCGTGCCTTGTTTTTTTTTTGCGGCTGTGAGACGGTCATTGTTATGGTGTATTTTATTGGAGGCTACTATATACACAGTGTTGGTTGTCCACCGATGTGCTACGTCAACTGCCCAGCTTACAGAAGGCGGTTAAGGGAGCGTTGCATGTGACGTTGATGTAGCCGGGAGATCGAAGGCTGTGTTTACAGGGAGAAAATGGTTACAATAACCCTGTAACAGTGTCGATGGTCAGGCCTGTGTTTGGACGGAAGTTGGGCAGTCACAGGATGCAGTGGTCGATTTGAGGCAGTGGCGGGTGTTGGTCTTTCCTGGTTCCATTCTTTGTATTGTTGTAGCTAGTTTTGCCGTGTAGATTCATTTCCCGTTGTGTGTGTCTGTGTGTATGTCTGTGAGAAAGAGAGAGAGAGAGAGAGAGAGAGAGAGAGAGAGAGAGAGAGAGAGAGAGAGAGAGAGACAGACAGACAGACAGACAGACAGACAGACAGACAGACAGACAGACAGATTCCATCAGATGTTGAGTTGTTTTCATCCGTAGTGAACCTAATCTTTTTTGACAGGAAAAAAAGAGAAAGAGAAAAGAATAGGGGAAAGTTTAAAAAAAAAGAAGAAAAAAAGCCTCTCTGTTTAGGACATGTTTTCAGGGATCGTTGGTTCATGTCCCAGCACGAAAGAGCCTTGACAGTAACTGACAGACCTCTAGGGGGATGATCAGACAAGGCTCGCCTGATAGCCCAGAGATCAGAGCGTTTTCGCTGTCAGTCCCATGGCATAGAGTTGGAGCACAGGCAGTGGCTGGTGAGTGAAGGTGGTGATTGTCTCCTTGCTTCAGGTCAGTGGTATAAATTCCTGCAGTCCTGCGGTGCTTGAACGCCCTTCACGTGCATTGAATCAGATGCATGCAGGAGACCAAAAACGCAGTTCCCATAGTCTGGGGTTTTACTCTTGATTCTGAATTCCTCTATGGCAAAAACCGTTGGGTTTAGAATTATTGTTAAACGTTTTTGTCGTTGATTTTTTTTTATTAAAAAAAAGAAAGAAAAAAAGAAAACGGACAGACAAACTCGACCACAGTAAAAACTCGACATCTTCGAAGTGACGTTCATTGTTTGTTGCATGGCTTCTACATTTTAGTTTAAGAATGTTCGGGTGTCACTAAAGTGACAGGTTCGAACTGTTGTATGCGTGCGTACACGTGTGTGTGTGTGTGTGTGTGTGTGTGTGTGGTGTGTGTGTGTGTGTGTGTGTGTGTGTGTGTATGCGCGCGCGCGCGCGTGTGCGCACACGGCCATTTTGAATTGCTGCTACATTTTTCTCTGTATACCCCCACCACCATCTCCTCGACGTCTGTAGTTACCATCAAAGACACCGTCCACATCTGTGGCTTGAGACAGACTTTGGCTGGGGGGCACCTGAGGAAGCCGGACAAACGGTTGTGCTGTTATGTGGGAAAGCCGGACAAGTGCCATGTGTGTGTGTGTGGATCTACTGGTCAGTCCTAGGATCAGCTACAACGGGGAAGACTGGACTCACAGTCATGGGCACGTCGGACATTGCGGAGGAGTTGAGTAGTACGTTGGCTGAGGGTGTGTAGTACTGGGTAGTTGCTCGTTGGGAGGAGTGAGCCAGTGCAACATCCCCTGGTCGTTTGGTCGTCGTGAGGCTTTCCGTTGAGTGACTTGTGGAGTGGCAGTGACGTAGATTCACCCATACTGCAGAACAAGTTCACCAGGATTGAGTGGCTTGTGGAGTGGCAGTGACGTAGATTCGTACATACTGCAGAACAAGTCACCGTTTTATCTGTCGACGGTGTTTGCAGTCTTCAAATCTTGAAATATCTTTCCCGTTACCCAAAACTTTATACATGGCGGAGGCAGCAGCTGGCGCTATGAAGAAACTGTGGGAGCGGGTGACAGGTAAGGAAGTGGTGCCATAGATAAGAATGCGTGGTGGTTTATATGTTTATTTGTGATGTTTTTTTTTTTAACTGTACTGTTGTTTTTGTTGTTGTTCATTGCCACGCATAATGTCCTTTTTTTTCAAGGGAGTTTTATTCATGAGCCTGCTCAATAGTGATCAGACTACAGCATTAAATACAGTTTCAAGGTCGTCGGCAGCGGACGCAGCTGGCGGTGTATGCAGTCAGGCGCAGGGTATTTCCCCCAGTCTTTCGCGGTCTGCCATAATCATGTGCAGACCTTCTGCCTCAAGTCATTTCGTGTGTGTACGTACCAATGACGTATGTACACGTCAGACATGTACACGCACACCGATGCTCACACAGCTACGTCTGAGATCCATGGATCCATGTAGTGTCTGTGTTCGATGGGTAGTGGATTAAACTGGGAAACACATAACATGTTCCTGGATTCTTGGTGGGGGAGAAAAGCGTCGCAAGAAATCTGTTTTGCCCTCTAAAATGCGGCGATAAATGCATGGACAGCAACGACGACCCAGTTGTTTCACACAGGTGTTTGTGGTGTTTTAGCACTCGTATCAAAGGCCATGCAGATACAAATACAGGGTACGACGTATGGGGACGAAGGTGGAAGTCTGTCATTGTGTGCGTGCATGTTAACTATTTGTGACGTCAGTTGTGAATTTTCAGATGTATATATGCTGTGTGTGTGGGTACACATAAGTTTTTCCCCTCTCTCCCTCTCCCTCTCTCTCTCTTTCTGTCTTCTCTCTCTCTCTCTCTCTCTCTCTCTCTCTCTCTCTCTCTCTCTCTCTCTCTTACACACACACACACACACACACACACACACACACACACACACACGCTTCTCTGTGCTCTCTCTTCCGCTCTCCCACCTTCCCTCCCTCCCCCCCCCCCCCCCCCCCCCCCCCCCCACAATTGGTTGGTAAGCCCTGGTTTATGTTTAACATCGAGACCCACCTGACAGAAATGGCCTTGCTGGGTGTGTGAAGGTGAGAAACCTGTCGAACATACACTAACACGGGAGGCGAATAATGCCAGCTCTCGTGACTGGTACCCCCGGAGGAGAGGGGAGCAGATGGTGAGGATTGAACTCGTAACGCCTCGGACTAATGGGACGTTTAAGCTCGCCGTTCACATGAGGAGAGAAAGGGGGGGGGGGGGGGGCGAGAGAGAGAGAGAGATGTTGATGTTTAGATTGAGGGGGAGAAAGAATAGAAATTGAGAGAGAGGGAGAGAGTGTGGGGCTGGGGGTGAGAGAGAGAGAGAGTTTGAGTGGGGATGAGGTGTCTTGAACGGAGTTGTTTATGTAGATGCATCTTGAAATGATTTTAAAAAAAATTCGATAGAGTAGTTGGAAGAGAGTTCCAGACATATGGTTCAGAGTAAGTTAAGCTTGTTATATGTTAATTAATGTATAGGTAGGGTTGAAGGAATCTGTGCGATCCAAAACTGTTGTTCAGTCTTGCAAAGGGAGTGTTAATGAAATCGGGCATGGTAATTTGCGAACTTTCAAGCGTAACTGATGTCCTGACGAATTTAACTCATTTATTCAGAGGAAGTAAGTTAGCGGCGCTTTTAGTTTTACATCTGTCTGTTGTTGAAGGTACACTTGACCTAGGAGTAGGAACTCTGCAGATAGTTGAGGAAGAGATTTCAGTCTTTTTTTCCTTTTGTTTGTTTGTTTTTTGGTCGTCACTGTGCCGGCCGCGCCATCCCAACTGTTGAAGCGTGACATGGCAATATGTATCCGTTGAAGGAAAACCTCTATGCAGTAATGGGGGGAAAGGGAGGGAGATGGGGGGAGGGGAGCGAGGGGTGTGTATGTGTTCAAGGAGAGAGAGAGAGAGAGAGAGAGAGAGAGAGAAAGAAAATACGTGGGACTGAACTAGGAGGGACGGAGACGGACGGGCATTCCTAGCGTTGTTGGCAGGCAGTGCAGTGTGTAATTGACCAACTTTGCTCCACCAGCCGCCCCTGTAACAGCTTGCCTGTGCCCCTGTCTTTCTTTCTCCTCCTCCTCCTCTTGCCGTTTTATTTTATTGGCCTCTCAGTTCCCTCCCATTTCCCCTTCTACCAACGGAGTACGAAGGGCGTGGAGGGAGAGTGGTTGAGGGAGGGGTGATGAGGCTTTGGAAGATGTGTGTGCGTGCGTGCGCGCGAGCGTGCGTACATGTGTAAGTGAATGAGACACACACACACACACACACACACACACACACACACACACACACACACACACACACACACACACACACAGAGAGAGAGAGAGAGAGAGAGAGAGAGAGAGAGAGAGAGAGATGTATTCTCCCCCCTCTCTCTCTCACACACACACACTCACACACACACTCACACACACACACACACACACACACACACACACACACACACACACACACACACACACAGTATTCTCCCCCCCCCCCCTCTCTCTCACACACACGCACTCACACACACACACACACACACGCACGCACGCACGCACGCACGCACGCACGCACGCACGCACGCACGCACGCACACACACACACACACACACACACACACACAACACACAACACACGACATCACAGACGTTCATAGCCCCCAAACAAGTTTATTCAATCGAGGAGAGAGAGAGAGAGAGAGAGGGGGGGGGGGTAGGGGGAGAGTTGTGTGTGTGTGTGTGTGTGCGCGCGTGCGTGTGTGCTCATGGTGGGGGATGGGGATGGGGGCGAGTCTCTCTCTCTCTCAAACTCTCTCTCTCTCTCTCTCTCTCTCTCTCTCTCTCTCTCTCTCTCTCTCTCTCTCTCTCTCTCTCTCTCCTCTCACCTGCACACACACACACACACACACACACACACACACACACACACACACACACACACACACATATATCGCAGACGTTCAAACCCCCTAAACAAGGTTTATTGGATTTTCACATATATGGTTAGAACGTTTTCATATTCGGAAAGACCTCTTAGTTCATGAATGCCAGTGTGGCAGTAAATCCATCCATTTAAGCAAAACTAGAATGTTGTTCTTTTCTTCCTTTTTTTTTACGTTTCAGAATTCAGACATTTTTAAAAATATATTTGTGAACTGCTGATTTGTACTTTATAAATGGATTGTTGAGGTGTAGAAGTTTTTTGTTTGTTTGGTTGGTTGTTTGATTTCGGCAACGATGACAGTATGAGGTGATCTGTAAGAAACCAAGCGCGTTCATGGTGCGGAAAAAAGTAAGGGCTTGGAAAAAAAAAAAAAAAAAAGAGAGAAGAGAAAAGAAAAACACGCCGGGTTTGGGCCTGTAAGTAAACCCACTTTGTAAATTAGGAATGTTCTTAATACAGACACAGACACACACACACACACACACACACACACACACACACACACACACACACACACACACACACACACACACACACACACACTCTGTCTGTCTCCCGCCCAACCCTCCCTCTCTCTCTCTTTCTCTCTCCCCTCCCACCCTCCCAAAAGGCGAACGGGCAGGCAGGAGGGAGGAGGGGAGGGGGGGGGGGGATGAGGGTAGGTGTGTTTACTTCTCCTGTTGTTAGTGGTACATATGTCACTGGAAGGGCACTGAGGAGAGCGCCGACCTCCGCCAACGTTGAACAGTCCTTCTGGATCTGCCCTTCGATCCAGACTTGTTCCAAACTTGTATGGGTCCGCCCTTCGGTCACATTGTATCTTTCCAAGTTTTGCCCCCCCCCCCCCCCCCCAAAAAAAAAAAGAAGAAAAAAGGTCAGTGCGTTTTCTTGCTGACAAACAGGCAGACAAACAAACAAACAAACATGGGTGGAAACTCAACCTCCTTGCCGGAGGTAGCAAATTCAGGGAAGTTTGTTGGTATGACGTAAGTTTCATGATGAACACTTGTCGTACGTCTTTCGAAGTGTTTTGACTGAGATTGCTTACTGAAGAGTCAGTGCATGATTATAGCGAATGCATGAGTCTTTACCTCGGAAAGAATATGGTCGTGCTGGCGGCATCAGTGTAGTGGTAGAGGGGTTTCCTCTGACCCCCTCCCCCCCTCCCCTCCCCCTGTTCTTCCGTAATGTTTTTTTTCTTCCTTTTTTGCGACTTCACCTTTAGTGGGGTATGGCCGTTAAACCTGAGGCATATGATAACGAGTCTGTAGACAGTCACATTTCCAGCCGAACGGGTTGGTTCGGCAGTGCAGAACAATGTGGCAAGTTTAGAGACGCGCAGGACAACAGTCTGTGCGTCTGAGAAGTCAAATAGCAGAGACCCCAAATGATGTCCGTGTGGCCGACAGCAACGCCACTTCACACCCAACTGTTTGGCAACAGACACAATTTGCAGGATACAACGACAGTCGTCTCCCAGGAGGGGCTGAACCTTCGTGGCTGTGTGAACAAGGAAGAAGTCAAATACACCAGGACAGGGATTCTGTTGATACAGTGTCAGCTCCTGTGTCCCTTTTCCCCATCCTCCCCCTTTTTTTCACTCCCCCCCCCCCCCCACCCCCCCCCCCCCCCCCCCCCCCAATCCATCCACATTCATGCTTTCCCTCTTTTGTTCTGAAATGTTTTTCCCTCATTCCTTTTATCTTTGCCCTTCCCCCCCCCCCCCCGTCTCTCTCTCTCTCTCTCTCTCTCTCTCTCTCTTCACACACTATCTTGCGAACACACACACGCGCGCGCGCACGCGCACACACACACACACACACACACACACACACACACACACACGCACATTCTTTTTTCTTATTCCGTTTCTGCCCTTTCTCCTTTGTTTTTCCGAGACACTCTCTCTCTCTCTCTCTCTCTCTCTCTCTCTCTCTCTCTCTCCCCTCTCTCTCTCTCTCTCTCTCTCTCAGGGAAAGCTGTGCTTCCTTGCACTGTGTGTGTGTGTGTGTGTGTGTGTGTGTGTGTGTGTGTGTGTGTGCGCGCGTGCGCGCGCGCGTGCGTGCGTGCGTGTGTGCTAGATGAAGCGGATAGGAGGTCCAGCCACGGATGTTTATGCTGCTTTCGTGGACAGGGATGTGAGCCACAGAGAACAGGCATACTGAAGAATGACACAGATGTCTTGTCTACCTACCCCCCCTCCCCCCTCTCCCACCCCACCCCCTCTCTCTATAATATATAGTATGATTTTCAGTTTTCCACCATGGAAGGTGCTTATGTATTGCATGCTCGTTTTCTCTTGATCACTTCCCCGTTTAAAAAACAAACAAACTCCGACTCCCGCCCTCCCTAGCCCTCAACTCGCCGTTCTCCCCTCTCCCCCTCCCCACCTCCTTTTTCCATTTTCCACATCGTTTTCCCAGTGTGCCCTGTCACCCATATTCACTATTGATTTACTTACATTGTGCATTGAACATTTTTTTTTGTTTTTGCGTTTACCCTTTCGTCTGACAGTTATTGTATTTTAATTTGTTTATATTTTGCAGCCACCTGCTTCATTACTTTCCGTTGAGGGCAAGATATAAAGAAATCTTAGAGCGCTTATTCTTTATTCTCGTCAGCTTCCCTCCCTCCGTCCCACCCTCTGTCACGCTCACTGTCTCTGCCTATCCGTTTGAAAGTCGTCCTCCTACGATTGGTGATCAAAGATAATTGAATGTTGTTGTCAGCTATTTTTTGTCGTCCGTCCTAGAGCCACATTCGGCATCCGCGCTTATGAGTTCGTCGTGATTAGGGTACGTTTAGGACTTCCCTGATCTCTGACTCGTTATTGGTTGCCCAGAGCCAGGTATTACAGGACCTTACATGTGCGGCTTTGATCTTACTCGTGCCTTAGCCATGCTGTTGATAAACACATGTTTGGGAGCTGCAGGTGGAGCCAGAAGATATCTACGATTTACCTTATCCTCTTAAACATTATGATACTGAGGATGTGGTCTGCAGTATATTTATCCTGACGTCGTGATCTGTTATGATTCTGAGGTCGTGGTATGAAATGTGCTTCTCCTAACCTGGTGATCTGCCATATTCTTATATATCGTGATCTTGTGTTCTGGAATACGATTGTCCTGACCTTATGATCTGAAAGATATCTTTATTACCATTTGAACAGCAGTATCATGTCCTGTCCTTGTGGCCTGAAATGTTACTCCCTACCTCGTGGACTGCAAGATAACCCCGCCCTTGTGATCAGCAGTGTAAAGATCCTGACCTTCTTGTCTGTCTTATGAACTATCCTGAGTGTACCTCGTGGACTGTAAGATAACCCCGCCCTTGTGATCAGCAATGTAAAGATCCTGACCACCTTGTCTGTCTTATGAACTATCCTGAGTGTACCTCGTGGACTGCAAGATAACCCTGCCCTTGTGATCAGCAGTGTAAAGATCCTGACCTTCTTGTCTGTCTTATGAACTATCATGAGTGTACCTCGTGGACTGCAAGATAACCCTGCCCTTGTGATCAGCAGTGTAAAGATCCTAACCTTCTTGTCTGACCTATACAGCCCTGATATGGCCCCTTGCGGTCGGCTGGGCTACAAGCAACATTATCTTACGACCTATTGGTTTTCCTGACTGTGATCTGAAATCCTAATTGTCCTGACCAAACTGTCTGAAATGTGTTTGTCCTGATTTGGAAAGGCCAACGATGCAGCACCACTCTTCGGCCATCGGGCACTGCTCCGTGCTGGGAGGGGGATCTCGGGTTTACAAATGCAGTGCCGTCGAAATGCTTTATAGATGGTACAAAGTCACACAGCAACTAGATGCAGTGTGGCGAAAATGAACTAGAACAACGAGGCATTGATTTTGTAGGAAATGACAGTCGTATGTACGCCCGCGCACGCACGCATAGGGCGTGGGAACGGTTTGAGTATGTTGGTTGGAGGGGGTGGTGGTGGTAGATATGTTGGTGGTGGGGAGAGGGGAAGGAAGGGATTAGGAGAAAGGACTTGAACGCTATAGTGTCAAATCTACTGAACACGAGGAGTTACTGCACACCGTCTGGAAGTAGATGGTAGGAGGGATGATGGGAGTAGGAAAGTGAACTATCAGGAAGGAGAATGAGAGACCAAGAGATAACAGAGATACAGACGGGAGAGAGAACGGAAGAACATTGATAAAAATAAAGTAGATGAGACACACACACACAGAGAGAGAGAGAGAGAGAGATGGGCGGGAGATAGGGATTAAATGAAAGAAGTGTTTGGAGTGCGACAAAACTTGGATTTAAAAACAACAACAAAAAAACAAAACAAAGAGCGAGTGAAGAAAACAAGCGAAAACTATGAGCAACAGATGCAGCTGTTAAACTGCACAGACAGGCTAGAAATGGGCAGAAAGACGAACATGGAAACTGGCAGTCACCCACATGCTCACCTTGCGTGTATGCACACGCATAAACAGACACACGCTAATACGGACATAAACAAACTTACCCTCACTCTACGTACACACACTATAGTGGGCTCACAAGAAGTAGAGTGGCTCACAGACCTTTATAGTTGAGAGACGTTTCTCACTTTGTCGTGTAAGTGCCCAGGGAAGTTGAATTAGTATGCTCACTCGGTTCCCTGATGTTGAAATTAGGCTCGGTCTGTGAAGGTGACTAAGGTGCGTGGTGGCTTCTCATAAAGCTAAGAATAAGATTCCCTCACTTGAATTAAACCTCTCTCGGGCCCGTGAAGTTGAGCTAAGATGGTTCAGTGACTTCTTATGAAGCTGAGAGGTTCACTGATCTCTGTGAACACATCAAGTTGAATTGATATGTTATCTCACCCAGGACTGTGAAGCTGGGCTAAGGCGTTCTCTCACTTTGTGAAACTGAGCCAAAATGCTTGCTCGCTCACTGCTATGACATTGAACCAACATGCCCATGTAGGACTTGAAGTAGAGTTAATATCGGCTCACTCAAAAAGGTGAGCGAAGATGCGCTGCCTTTCAGGACGACGAAGCTTGTTATTCCTATGAAGTTGACCAGACACCCTCATTCACTTGGGAACCTCGCAGACAGGCATGAAAATTTATGAGTCGGAAGGACGCTGATGGAGATTTTTGATGTGTTGCCGAGTGCGAGATGGCAGATTATAACCACGTCTTTGGTGTGGCTTATGATACGCTGTACCAGCTTTTCCTTTATGCTGGTGATTTTGAACTGCTCATCGTACTCAGGCGTCGTGGTGTGAGGTTGCCGAGCTGTTGACCCCTGATTCCACTAACCGGAGGTGAGCTCAAACGGAAAGTGCACAGGAGATGAAGGTGGACTTGAACAAATAAGAAGCATGTTGTGAATAGAATTGTACAGAAGCGCTGGAAACTGTACGATCACACTTAGCAACGGCAGACACAAGTCTAATTTTCAGTGTTGACGCTTTCCAAATAGAGAATACGCGTGACCAAGAAACCGGAAAACTTGCCTTTTTGCCAGTGCATGATGCATGCAGCAAGCAACAAGTACTTCGTGGTTCTTGAAATATGTTGCTGGCATCAGTTCTCATTTCTGATGCTGATGTCCCCGTCTGTAATGGCGATAAAGACTATAAATCCCAGCCGTAATACCGTAATTCCTATGAAGCGAAGACGCTTATTCACCGGATCACGATGCTGAGCTGTGATCATTTGTTTTTTGAAGCTAAGCTGAGAATTCAACATGATAACTCACTTCGATGAATTTCTCACACAGTACGCACTCGTTCAAACGATGCCGACAGTAGTCTCCCCACAACACCTGCTTTAAATGGAGACTGGTAAGGAAATGGAGAGTAAGTGGAGGGAACCAACATGGCAGCGTGCAGGTTTGAAAAGAAGAAAGAAAGGGAGGAAAGAAAAGAGTGTTAAAAAAAAAAAAGAAAGAAAAAAGAACCGGCAGAGTTGATGTCTGGCCTTGGTGTTGGATCGATTATTATGCGGTGTCTTCTCTATCGAGTGCTCTCGGGTGTTTTGTTGTTGTTTTTTGTCTCGTTTTAGTTTGGCCTGACCTTTTTATGGTGGTTCCGTTGTTCCACGTCTGTCTGTATTACAGTAGTCTGCCTCTGTAGCCTTGTCTCCGGCTCTGTCACCTTCAGAACAGCCTCCGAGTTAGGATGTCTACATGGTCTCAATCTCCCCCCCCCCCCCCCCCCCCCCCCCCCATAGGATGTCTACATGGTCTCATTCTCTCTCCCGCCAAACACCTGAACTCCCACCCCATCCCTGCCGTCTATTTCTTTCATGTTAATTTTTCTTTTTTTTACCAGTCACGCAAATTGCTTTGTTTACCTGATTTAGAAAAATAGCTTTTAAACGAGCAGGAAGGGTGCTGGCAGGTCACTAATTGCAGGGTTTGTTTCGATGCTCGAGGCTGGATTTTTGGTGAAGTCTTGTCCGTCCTTACTCGCTCACAGTGGAAATGCACATTATTCCTTATTGGTGTGAACTAGCGCTCTCTCTCTCTCTCTCTCTCTCTCTCTCTCTCTCTCTCTCTCTCTCTCTCTCTCTCTCTCTCTCTCTCTCTCTCTCCCACACACACACACTTTCCTTGCTCCCCCTCACTCTCTCTCCTCTCCCTCTTGGACATGCACACATTCGGACACTCAAACACACACACACGCACGCACGCACGCACGCACGCACGCACGCTCACACACACACACACACATATATATATATATATATATATTATATATATATATATATATATATATATAAAGAGAGAGAGAGAGAGAGAGAGAGAGAGAGGCTCAGGAGTGATTCTTAGTGATTTAAATAAGCGAAATGGTACGCGTGTACATACACAGACAACACAATGACTGAAACCAGTTTACTGTCAGGTTTACTTAGGGATGATGTTACTGGAGAGGGGGTGGGGGGTGGGGGTGGACATAATTTCTCAAATTGATTGGGGAAAAAAAGAAGACTACCACAAACCCATTACAGTCGTCAGGGAATCTTCCGCTTCCTTGCCCCGTCTCTCTTCCCCTGTCGCTCTGTAGCTCCCTCCTCCCTCCTCCAGCACGCGCATGTGGGCGCACGCACGCACGCACTCATACAAACGCACACGCGTGCGTGCGTGTCATGCACGCACCACACACAGAAAGTTGCTCATTATTTATTTCTCTTCCCCTCCTTCCCTCCGTACTCTCTCATTTTTGTTGCTGAGCTGAATTGGTGCTTTGTGTTTGGCTGCTGATCCGCGGAAAGCAAACAGTAGAAAGTGACATAGCGTGTCTGTTAATGCAGGATGTATGTCGCTGCGTCGGCGTGGAACGGAGGGAGGGGGAAAAAACAAAAACAAATAAAAAAAAAAGAAAAAACAACACCTCTCCGCCTTCACTATCACCACCACCACGTCCACCACCACCACCACCATCGCAGCCTAGACCTTCCACTCGCATCAGAAGTGGCTTAGTTTGTACATTGTTACAGTCTCGCGACCTACGGCAAGCCGACAACATCAAAAGACGGATGGTTGTTTATTATTATTATTGTTATTTATTTTTTATTTTTTAACATGCCATAGCAAAATATCTCAGTTTATTGTTTAGTTTATATATTTGGTTGATGTATTATTTTTCCCCAGCTGAATCATCCGTACAAGTCATTAGTGCTTGTGCACATTTGCTGTTTAATTCGAAAAGCGATAAACAGGAGTTGGGGGGGGAGGGGGGGGGGAGGTTGGGGGGGGGGGGGGGGGTTACAAGTCAGCATTGTTGAAGAATAACTATATATCAATAAGATTCGATGTCAGTATTTGTTTTAGCTGAACTTTCTTTTTTCCGTTTGGAATGTTTTCCGTTTTGTCCGTTTTGAATCAATTTGCAGAACTTGGAAACTGTAAGAACGACTGTATTCAGGCGAAAACAAGAAAAGAACTGCAAAGTAATGGCACAGATGTTGTAAACATGAGGTTGGAAACTGCAAGAACGACTGTATTCCGGCGAAAACAAGAAAAGAACTACAAAGTAATGGGAAAGAAGTTGTAAACATCAGGTTGGAAACTGTAAGAACGGCTGTATTCAGGCGAAAACAAGAAAAGAACTACAAAGTAATGGGAAAGAAGTTGTTGTAAACATGAGGTTGGAAACTGCAAGAACGACTGTATTCCGGCGAAAACAAGAAAAGAACTACAAAGTAATGGGAAAGAAGTTGTAAACATCAGGTTGGAAACTGTAAGAACGGCTGTATTCAGGCGAAAACAAGAAAAGAACTACAAAGTAATGGGAAAGAAGTTGTAAACATCAGGTTGGAAACTGCAAGAACGACTGTATTCAGGCGAAAACAAGAAAGAACTACAAAGTAATGGCACAGATTTTGTAAACATCAGGTTGGAAACTGCAAGAACGACTGTATTCCGGCGAAAACAAGAAAAGAACTACAAAGTAATGGGACAGAAGTTGTAAACATGAGGTTGGAAACTGTAAGAACGGCTGTATTCAGGCGAAAACAAGAACAGAACTACAAAGTAATGGGACAGAAGTTGTTGTAAACATGAGGTTGGAAACTGCAAGAACGACTGTATTCCGGCGAAAACAAGAAAAGAACTACAAAGTAATGGGACAGAAGTTGTTGTAAACATCAGGTTGTTTGGAACGTTCCAGTTAACATAAAAGAATTTAGAATAAAAGACAAAATAAGAAATCAACTTGCGGGGTTGTAAACATGAGATTGCTTCTTTTCTGATCAACATCAGAACATCTGGTACAAAGATCAACCCAACTAAAGCGGTTTGCCTAAACATTAGATCACTTTTTGGGGGGTTGACAGCAGAGCTTTTGGATCAAAGAACAATCCGGCGCAAGTGGTAAATGCAAGACTGCGTTTTTCTATTAAACATTGGAGATTATTGAACAAGGTGAACACCGGGGGAAATACAAAGAACGACCTTGCACAAGTTGTTAACATCAGATTGCTCGTATCTTGGTAACATTCGGTTGCTCATATCTTGATAACAGCATAACTTTCAGAAGAGAGCGAACTCCGACCACAGTTGTATACATTTACAATATTTATATCTTTAAGTTATTTCTAGATTAGAATCTCGTAGAACAGTTACCCAAAGGAGACAAAAAGAAACGAGTACGACCAGACAGAATGATAAAATCAAAACGAGTGGACGAAGGACAAAAGCCAACAACAACCATCACTGTAACCACCAGCACTATGCAGAAATCGACTGCTGTGCTAAGGTGCGAAATGGCCTCCCTTTCAGAGTTAATACAATAAGGAAAAATAAAAAGCTTTGGGAACGTTTAGGAGAAAAAAGAAGCAGCCTTTTCAAGGTCTTAAACAGTGAATTCAGAGAGCAGTTAAGAGCACTGTAAATTTGATTAAGAGAATGATTTGACACTAAACGGCCGTTGAAGAGTTCAAATGGTGCTTTTGCAAGGGATACCCCCATAAAACAAAGCAAAGCAAAACGAAACACCAGCGTTCTTTGAGAAATGAATTATTCTTTTTTTAAGGAAAACGTCAACATTTTCATCTCTTTTAATTTCTTTTTTCCCCATATATATTTATTTAATAATTTTTGTACCGGAAGTCAATAGCCAAGCGTCGCCAATTACGTAAAATGATTTAAAAAATTTTTTTTTACTGGAAGTCGATAGCCAAGCTTCGCCAATTGTGTATCGGATTGAAAAAAAATCGTTTGAACTGAAACTTTTCGTGCAAATAAATACAGAATGGTTACTGGTTTGGAAAAAGTGCGAGTGAAAATCTTGTGCTAAAACCAGTCTTTTGATACAAAGTAGTTCATGTAGATGTGCAGCCAAAGGGTGGTCAGAAAAGTTCTCTGCTGGGGGCATTGCACTCTCAGTGGGCTGCACTTCTTGTGCTACTTAACGCCCACGTGAATGTTAGTCTTTTGGAAGATAGCAGCCATTGCCAGAGAGAGAGAGAGAGAGAGAGAGAGAGAGAGAGAGAGAGAGAGGAGAGAGAGAGATTCTGCCTCTCCATTCACCTATCCCCCACAGCGCATCCTACGTAACCTGTCTCCTTCTCTCCGTTCCCTTCCCTGTTTCAGTGTGTGTGTGTGTGTGTGTGTGTGTGTGTGTGTGGTGTGTGTGTGTGTGTGTGTGTGTGTCAACCTCGGGTGATGTCGGTGGAGGAAGGACTAGCGCACAGCCCAAACACACTCACAGCTTGCTTACAATCTCATTCATATATCATGCATTCGTCACATCAAACCACTAGTAAAGTCTATAACTTTACTACACATGATCATAGAACGAAACATCAATGCATATGGAATCAAACAAAATAAAACATTCTCTCTTTCCTGAACTTCACAAAATCATTTATCTAAATCAGCATTAACTAACCCGGGTATAAACAGATTTCTACTTTACCTGGCCAGGTGATCTTAACTATTCACGAATCACTGTCTTTTCTTTTCTTTTTCTTTTTCTTTTCACTGTCACTTTCACAAGCACGACACAACTGTTGGCACTGGTCAGGTTAGACTGCTGGCACCGGTCAGGCTGGACTGCTGGCACTGGTCAGGTTGGACTGCCGATGAAAGTGGCGCTGGCCAAGTATGAGGTCGAACCCGGTTAAGATGGAACAGTGACTATCAACATCGATCTGTTCTCCTTTCTTTCTTCCTGCATTAACGCATTGCACTCTCTCTCTCTCTTCTAGTCAGCTCTGTTAAATGGACATGGTTGCTTTTCTTTTCCTTTTCTTTTCTTTCTTTTTCTCTTCATTAGTTAGCAACTCTCTCTCTCCACATCTCTCTTTAGTCCTTCCTCTGCAGACTATCTCGTGCTAATCTCTCAACTTGGTTCTCTTCTCTCCTCCCCTCATCTCTCTGCTTCTCTCTCGAGCAGACCTACATCCAGAACCTCTTCCTCTCTCTCTCTCTGTCTGTCTTCCCTCTCCCCCGTTCTCTCACTCAGGCATTACTTTATCTCCTAACTCCGTGTCCAAGGGCGAGTACCATTGGTCAGTATTTTTACCGCCTCGTACCCGAAGTTATCTCCCTCTAATTCCATTGGATATCCAAATCATGACAGTCACGCCTACACGCCTTACTCTCTGTGGTGGTCAATTGGTCATTTAATTGATTAGCTTGATTTCACCCCCACCACACACTACCTTCCCCTCTCTTCGTTCCGGCGACGTCGTAAATTGGCTAGATGAGTCTGATCCAGGCGTCGAGACTCGTCTGACCAGACATCGAGGCGTCGGTCAGCTACTTAGTCTGTCTGGGTGGACCAGACCGTCTCCGTGGAGGATTAGGATTAGCCTCCTCGCTGTGCCCAAGTTGGCTGGATGAGTCTGATCCGGGCGTCGAGACTCGTTTGACCAGACATCGAGGCGTCGGTCAGCTACTTAGTCCGTCTGGCTGGACAGACCGTCTCCGTGGGGCCTCTCAGCTATGCTTAATTGGCTGGACCCGACACGTGGGCCGTCTGCCTAGCGCTCAGAATATTTGAGTTTGAGCTTATGTCCGAACAACCTGGACCACGACTTTGGTTGTTTATTTTTGACCGTGACAGTGTGTGTGTGTGTGTGTGTGTGTGTGTGTGTGTGTGTGTGTGTACGCCCCAGTCTGATGATCTCTTGAATCTCTAACTTGAACTCTCTCTTTACTAATATAGTCCCGTCCCTCTCCACCACACACACACACACACACACACACACACACACACACACACACACACACACACACACACACAAAACACACCCTTGGTCTTATCTTCTCTTTCTCTGTCTTTCCAGCTTTTTCAGACTCGTGTCTCTTTCCTCGTGCATTCACATCCTCCTCCCTCACACCACCCCCATATCTTCCCACTCCCGCCATTTACTTATTCACATGCAAACACGAAGCAAGCGCGCGCCCACACACACACACACACACACACACACACACACACACACACACACACACACACACACACACACACACACCACATAGACACACTCCTCCCCAGGCCAATTTTTAGCACCCTCACCCCTACCCCTTTTCACACACACACGATACACGATACACGATATTTTATTTGTCCTCATAGAATACAAGGAAAATTTGTTTGTGGTGCCATTATCAAAATTCACATATTGCAACAACTTATAAACTAGTATATCATTAAAAATATTCCACTCTTTGCACTGTGCTCAGTCATTCCGTGTCAATTCATTTATCCATCTTGTGTCACTCTATATATATAAATACTAACACATGCACACACACACCCTACCACCCTCTTCCCATCCCCACCCCCCAGTCACACACACACACCACACCAATACAGAATCACACACACCACACCAATACAGAATCACACACACACACACACACACACACACACACACACACATACACACACACACACAGAGGTGCACACATCACCACCACAAACCACGCACGCACGCACGCACGCACGCGCGCATACATGCACGCACGCACACGCCGTTTGCCATATGATTCGTACCTCTTTGTAACACCCCATCACTGTACGCTTCGGTGTACAAGTATTGCCAAGTCTTTTTTCGTCTTTTGTGACCGACTTTCCTCCGGTTGTACAATAGCCGCAGTTCGGGCTGAGGCACTGCAGCCATATTTCCAGCAAAAGATTAACTGAATTTAGGAATTTTCCTGAAAGGTCAATTGTATAGAGTTACTTGTAACTGAAGATAATAAAGAAATTTTCCAACATCTTTCCACAATGGCAGTGCTCATGAAAGCACCCACATTTCATAGTTTGCACACACTATCGAATAATCTTTTAAAAACTATACGATTTCACGAGTGCAACTGCAGGAAAGCGTGCCGGCGCACGCGCGTGCGTGCGCGCGCACTCACACACACGCGCGCGCGTGCGCACACACACACACACACACACACATACACACACACACTTGTTACAAGTAACTCTATAGAATTGACCTTTCAGGAAAATTCCTAAATTCAGTCAATCTTTTGCTTGAAATATGGCTGCAGTGCCTCAGCCCGATATCACTCATCGTCTGATATCACTTTTAGTGGGAAGACGTTAAACTGAAGAACAACAACAACACACACACACACTCACACACACTCTTTCTCTCTCTCTCTCTCTCTTTCTCTCTCTTACAGATACACACACATACACATACGCTCACACATATGCACGCATGCGCGTGCACACACGTATTCGTGCACACTTTCTCGCTTGCACACACACGTGCAAAGTAGAACACTGTATAACCTTTGTATTGATTCTGTATATCTGCTTATTGAGCAGTTATTTCTCTCTCTCTCTCTCTCTCTCTCTCTCTCTCCTCTCTCTCTCTCTCTCTCTCTCTCTCTCTCTCTCTCTCTCTCTCTCGTTTCCTGTGTTTCTGATTGCCTGTCTGTCTCTCTCTTTCATACAAATATGAATTAATGGTATAGTAACATACTTGAAAACTGCATTCGTCGCAACGTATGACCTGAATGCTGCATTGGGATTGGTGAGCACGTACGGCCATACATTTACAAGTCTTCTCTGTCTGTCTGTCTCTCTTTCTGTCTGTCTGTCTGTCTCTCTCTCTCTCTCATACACGTCAATACCAGCAGACGCACAGTTGGCCAACCTTTGTGAGATCGATGTGAAACAGTCTGGATCACCGTTACCACAATTCTGTCTACCACGCGGGCTGCTGCACCCGCCCATAAGCTTCAAACCAATGAAGGATTGGTAACGGTTTAAAAAAAAAAAAAAAATAAATAAAAAAAAAAATAACGGCATTACCAATACCGCGCTACTCTTATGTCTTGTCTCAATTGACGTCAGACATTTTCAATTGCTGAGGGTGGGCTGTTGGTGGTTGTGAAAAGATGATGATATCGGAGAGGGGGGTGGAAGGATAGGAGAGGGGGGTCCGAGTTGTCGAGTGTGACTGGGGTTTCTGTAAAGCGCCTTGTTCTACTAGTTCCGTGCCGTAGGTCAAACACAATGATGCCAATAATTCTTGACGTTAACTTTGGAGGGTTGCAAGATCATGGCAACGAGGATATGAAGGCTCACTGCTGCTCCCACCCACTCGCTGTTTAGCTTCAAACCAATAAAGGACTGTAATCATATTTGAAAACAACACACACCGACAAACAATGATCACAGCATTACCCGTACCATGTTACTCTAGCATCTTGTCGTAATCGACGTCAGGCTTTCCCCACCAATTTTGTCATTTTTTAAGCATTATTATTATCATTATTGTTATTGTTAGTATTATTATTATTATCATCATCATAATCATCATCATTATTATTGTCATTATCATTAGTATTATTATTATCATTATATTTGTTGTTACTTCAACTACTATTATTATTATTTTATTTTTATTTTTTTGGAGGGGAACCCAGGATGTCGAGAGAGACTGTGCCTCCAGAAACGTACGCTCTTCTAGAATCCATGCTTACGGTGCTTCAAACAGTGATGTTGACTATCATTCATGTGTTAATGTAGGGGAGTTGCAGGATACTAGAATCGCGTGCATGAAGACTCGGGAGAAGATCCCTCGCCCCCTCCCCCCACCCCCACTTCCCGCCTCTTCCCACCTCTGATTCTGTCAAGAATTGAAAATACACACAGTTACAGTTCAGTAGGTTATCCAAGATGAGCGGCTGAGAAATTGCTGATCGAGAGATGTTGAGATGTCCGGATTTGGCTTGGAAGAAAGGCTGCACAGTCTGGTACTGTTGTAGTGTGTTAGTCCGGCCCCTTCCTCTCCCCGCCTCCCTCCCCAGTTTTCCTCATGGGAATGAAATAGTAAGAAAATGATGTGCTGGCGTTATGATTTGTATGTTTGCTTCAGGTGAATGAAGGAAAGTAAATGATGTATTTAGATCTGTGTCCGTCAGAGTCTGCTGTCTGCCTGCCAGCTTGCCTACATGCCTCTTTCTCACTCTCTGTCCGCCTGTCAGTCTGTCTCTCCGCCTGTCTGTCTGTCTGACTCTCTCTCTCTCTCTCTTTCTCTCTCTCTCTCTCTCTTCAGAAGATCCCTCGCCCCCTCCCCCCACCCCCACTTCCCGCCTCTTCTCACCTCTGATTCTGTCAAGAATTGAAAATACACACAGTTACAGTTCAGTAGGTTATCCAAGATGAGCGGCTGAGAAATTGCTGATCGAGAGATGTTGAGATGTCCGGATTTGGCTTGGAAGAAAGGCTGCACAGTCTGGTACTGTTGTAGTGTGTTAGTCCGGCCCCTTCCTCTCCCCGCCTCCCTCCCCAGTTTTTCCTCATGGGAATGACCGACCGGTGCGGACGTGTTTTTCCCGAGCTGCTGCGTTCTGTTTATTTGCTGAGTCGTGTTTTATATCTAGATATAAATCTATTCAGTTTTCCTGCCGTATAGAATTGACTAAACAGTGCCTAGTGCTTCGTGCATTGATTCTGTGAACTGAAGCGGATTGTTCTTATTTGATTACGTGTGTTTTAAGGGAAAACATCAGTGTGAGATTGCTCTTTCCCTCAACATTTCTTCAGCGGGTTTGTGTGGTGTTGTGCTGTGGACGCGCGGTGAGACGCCTTGATTGCTTGCAGCTGTTGAGGCAGTGATAGTGCCGCGCCCTGGGTGGCCCCATCTGTCGTCACCCTGTAAGCCGATCCCCTTGCCGAGGAAACAACCCCAGCCTGGAATTTATACAAGGGACACTGTTCGTGTCTATGGCCAGTGTGTGCACAAGTGGGCAGTAAAAACCAGCCAATTAATTTGTGGTGGAGATCAGATGGACCTCGTCAACCCGTGTTCCATTGTTCCGGTTTTTCCCCACTCCATCCTGTCTGTTTTGTGCTTAACACTACTTCCTCACAAGTTACAACTGCAGTACATCACGTCTTCCACGGCCAGGATGGCCGTCACAGTCTACATGTAACTCCCCCCCCCCCCCCCCCCCCCTCCAACATGGTCCTTCGCCACATAATTGAAAAATGCACTGCTGTTAGTATGTACATCGACAACCCAAAACAAAAAGCCACGCTTGACACCAAAAGAAAACTTTTTAGATTTCCCAACTCAAACCCACCGTTGGCTGATCTTAGCTCTTCGCTACCTAAATGACCCTTTCCTGACTCCGCAACATCAAGGGAAGACAGGATGGGGGCAAAAATTTTAATAAAAGTACCCTGTGCTTGAGGAATTTTCCAAATCAATTTAGCTAAACTTTTTTAAATTTTTCAACTTACACTAAAAAATGCCTCCAAAACACTTTATTTCCTAAAAAAAAAAACAAAAAAAAAGGGGCTGGCTCATGTTTATCCAGGGTTTTAAGTGGAGCATGGCAAAGACTGATTTAAAATATTGTGTGCCAGTGGCAAACACAAACTCGCGGGATGCCAGCCATGTGGGGATAGCACAGGCGCTGGGCAACACCCGAGGACACCCAACAATGACCACGGGAAAATGCAGGAACTCTGTGAAGGCCCCTTACCCCAACGAGCTCCTTGCGAACACCAGCCCCCCTCATCTTTCCTGAAACCCGGATCCGCACACTTGTGATTCACAGCCTGTGAAAAACACGAGCCAGAGACGCATGACACGACCCCCCCACCCCAAGATAAAAACTACCTGACACTGACCCCACTACCCCAGAAAAAAACAACACCGGGACCTGCCCCACTACCCCAAAAAACAACTACCAGGCACTGCCCCACTACCCCAGAGAAAAAACCCCAAGTGACAACCCCCACTCCCCCGAATAAAACCAAAAATAAAATTGACCCCACTACCCAAAAGAAAACAACTACTAATGACACTGCCCCCCCTTTCCCCCAGAAAAACAACTACCAACACTGCCCCACTCCCCCAGAGAAAAAACTCCCATGACATGCCCCCCACCCCCCAGAAAAACAGCCCCAAATGACACTACCCACACCCCAGAATAAGAACAACTACGGTCAGACTGACCAACCACCACAAGGGCCCTTTTTCTACTGACAACACGCCCCAACCCCCCAACGATGCCATACAAGCACGGGACGCAAAAAAATTTGCATCAATGCTCCTTTTTTCACGCATCGTCTGTATATCTTCATCAAAAGCCTTGATGCAAATTAAACTCAGATTGACAACAATAGGATTTTTAACCAACATGCGGGAAAAAAATTGACAGCCCTGAAAGATAGGCAACACAAAAACGCAACACTCAAAGAACAAACGAAGCTGATTGACATGTTCTAAACCCAAAAAGCCCTCTTTAAATCACACGTGACGTCACCCATACCACGCCACTGTAAATTCTCAAAAAAATTCAACGCGGGCCAAACTAAAAAACAGGAACAACTAGCGACGTGTGTACTAAGCAAGTGTTCCGGCGACAAAGAACAGACTGTATCAATGCCGACTCCGTCCTGCTCCACAACAAACCACCTTTGACAGCAAAACGACCCACCCCGTCATAGAAATACCACGCATCTCTGACCGACAGCTCAATCAAACTACCCCAAAAATTTCAGGACCCGCCCCCCCGAAAGGAAAACTTGCACTTCAGGGGGGGTTTCTAACCTTCAGTATTTGACCGCAAGCTACAAGGGGACCACCCTTTACCCAATCCCGGGGGCAAAGGGACTGACGTCACTGCTGCCCTCAGAGATTGTGCGTACGAGGGGAAAATGCACGGGGGCATTGCATTGGGGGAAACCCCTTCAAAAAAACGCTACTCGTAGAAAAAACCTTCACAGGCTTTGGCCCGCTCTGGACATGAAAAGAGTTTTTCCCCTGCTGCCAAAATTTCTGTCCTCCCCCTACTTCCAGAAAACCTATTCCTTTGAAATTCATTAATTTGAAAAAGGGGGAAACGCATGTCCATGTGCAGAAACAATGCTTTTTTTTTGTTTGAAAAAATTTTTCGTTGATAAAAATCTTAGGACGTTCAAACTATTTCACATCGGGGGATTCACCTGTCTGCCATGGCTTCACTCGGGTTACGGCAAATCTTCATTCGGCACCCGGGGAACCGGGCCTCCAGGGAATACGGGTAATGGGGCAAACCCAGACATGTCAGGAACAGCCCATGCAAAAACCTAACAGATCAAGTTTTCAAAATTAAAAAAAAACCCAAAGTCAAGCAGCCCTGCCACTGATTCCTCAATGTGCACCCATGTCCCCCCCCACATAGGAAATCGTCCGTTTCCCCTTTCAAAACAAATTTACCCCCCAAGTCTTTTCAACGTAGCTCAAACAATCATTTGGGAAAATGCCCCTAAATTTTGTCCCCAAAATCCAGTTGTTCTTCAATAAACCCTTTTTTCCCACCATGCAATGCCACCCATGCCGTACTTTAACAGACCCCCCATTAATCAATGCCGATTTTTCCCCCCATTTTGCCTTTCTCCCCCCCCTTCCCTCCTTTTCCTTTTAAATCCTTGGACACAAAGAAACCTTATCTTCCCCTCTCCTCCGTTTAAAACAAAATTTCCCGGGTACCCGGGAATTCGAAAACAGCTTGCTGTCTCGCCTTCCAAGTGCAGGCCCGACCCTTCCCTCCCCTTTCCTTCCCCCCCCGCCCAAATTTACCCACCCCTCCTCTCAGCCCACTAACGCGCCCCCCCCCCCCCCCCCCCCCCAACCTCCCCCCCACCGTTTTCTTCTCCTGCTTGTCCGTCTCCCCTTCATTCCCTCAGCACTGACTCCCCTCCCTTCCCCCCCCCCCCCCCAACCCGGAGTTTTTTTTCCCCCCCCCCCCGCCCCCCCCCCCCCCCCCCCCCCCCTTTCTCCCCGTATCTTAGTTACGGGGATAAAGTACTTTTGTGCCCCGGGACACTTGAAAGCGACTTTTTTTGGGTTTGGGTCATACTTTCCAAATACTGTTTCATACACATACTGAATTGTCCTTTGGACTAACTTCATGCCCTGTTTTTTTGGATTTTGTGTGTTTTTTGGATTTTTTATGTTTGTGTTTTATATTTTAATTTTGTTGTAAAATAACTTTTGTTTTTTTGCTCGGGACTTTTCTCTAGAATTAACAATGGACCTTTGTAATGTAATTAATACGATACTGGTTTACGCATTGGTCACCTAAATGTTTACATTGCCAATAAGTTTCATTGTCTTTTTTCCTTCTAAACAACCCCCTTTCTATTCATCTTTTGGTCTTGTGAACTCGCCTTGACTCCCGTTTCACTGATTACAGCTTTTCCATAACAAAATAACTTTTTTCCCACGCGATGCACACACCGGGGAAACAGGACTGGGAAATATATTCATCAAAACACGCTCACTGGGACAAAAGCGGGGTGACCTTACCTAAAATTTTAATGCAGTGGCTGCAGGTCAAACCCCCCAACCAGGCCCCTCTTTTTAGTTGGATATTTTTACAGGAACCCCTGCCCCTTCCTTTGATGACAACTTTGTACCATGAGGAGATGTATTAAAAACTATCCAAATGTCATTCTTTTTTCGTATTTTTAAAATTGCTGTTTTAAACGGCAGCCTGCCTGGGGGCACCACCACACCTTTTGGGTTCACCAGCTATTCATAATCCAACAAAACGCAAAAAAAATCTTCTACATTGGATCATTACACAACAAAAAAGCCCGGATCCAACGAACAGTGCAAAAAAAGCAAACACCATGTCTCATTTTGCACTGGGCTTGTAAAACCCAAACCCCAAAAGAAAAGGCCACACAACCATTCAAAATCGCGTTCAAAAATTAGTAAAAGGGTAATTTTTCTCGACTTAAAAAACTTTGCTCCTTTCTACAGTGTACTCAATTACACAATCCAAAAGAAGCTATAAACCTGGGATAAAACTTTCTCCCAATCTTTTAAAACAGCCCCACTTTGAAGAAAAAAGGGGAAAACCCCAGATACTTCCCCCGCTGCTGACGAAAGACATATTTAGAAATGGCCTGAGGAGCACTTTAAAAACCCGGCAAAAAAAGAGATGAATATAAAAAGCAGAGAAACGAGTATCAATCTAGTTAGAAAAAACAAAATCGAGCATTTTAGGAACTGATAAAAGCAAACAGGGATCCGGGATCATTATACGTGCTGTTAATGAAAAAACGACAAGTTAAAAGAAATAAAAAATACGCGACTATGTGGGCTGCTAACACTTTCAACAATCATTTCCTTTATAGCGAACATACAAACAGCGCCCGGGGTCACACTTTAATCGATATGAAACCCAGCGTTCTTCAAACGTTTGGGGAAAAAAATTTAAAACAGAGATTCATTTTTCACCCCCTTTCTAGCATTAATGAAATTGGTTTTTCCCTTAAAAACAAAACAAAAATAAAAAAACAAAGGTCCAGATAAATTTTAAAAGCTTCATACTCAACTTGCCTACCTTTCATTGTAAAACCCTTACTAGTTAAATTTGTGTATTGACGAATGCTTCCATGTGGTCTAAAGGCAGCAAAAGTGATTCCCCTACCCAAATCAAGAGATCCACTGATTTTAAAAAATTTTAGACCAAATCCTTTTTTTCTGTTATCGAAACCCCTAGGATCAGCACAAAAACCTAAAAAACACATGAACACACAAACTGTTTCCCCCATTTCAGTCAGGCTTTTGCGAAATCACTCATGCCACACGGGTTTAAAACCCTCTGTTACATGGGTAACCATCAAAAAAAGAAAACTCACTGGGGAAATGTTTTTCCCCCGATTTTAAAAAAAGCTTTTATCTTGTAACCACGCAATTTTTAAAAAAAAAGATGCATATGTTCAAAATCCGGCAGTACACCTTCTTTTATCATAACTTGAAAGCAGGACCCACGTGTTTTTCTTAAACGGTACTTATTTCCCCTGAAGGGAAAGTGAGCTTGGCTTCCACAAGGCTCTGCCTTGGCCTCTTCTCTCGTATTTTTATAAATACCTACCGATGCACATACTCCCAAAGATGCAGCTGTGATCTGTTCGCTGACGAAGTTCTCTTCACTGAGTGATAAAAAACATCATGCGTACAAATACGTTCAAAAAATAAACCTGATGTCTTTAAATGTGCAAAACCAAAAAACCCAAGGTCCTTAAAAACCCCCAAACAAAAGTATGGGCCTAGCAGAACGAAACACAACGACACATCTTATTTGAGCCAAAAAATGATGAAACCTTTATCGAGCGGGTTTTCCCCAACACCGGTCTTAGGGTATCATTGAGAGAACTTAAAATGGCAACACATATAAATCATGTTTGCAAAAATTGGGGTCGCAAAATTTTTTTTTACCAATAACTCAGTTATTATGTTGAAACCACATACCGGAAATTATTTTTTGAACCCATTGCTTTT
This sequence comes from Conus ventricosus, assembly GCA_018398815.1. Taxonomy (NCBI): domain Eukaryota; kingdom Metazoa; phylum Mollusca; class Gastropoda; order Neogastropoda; family Conidae; genus Conus; species Conus ventricosus. The sequence continues at coordinate 83,558,052 of CM031597.1, forward strand.
TCACATCAACAATGGTCAACTGCGAGGGCCGGGAAAATCACATAAAAAAAAAAAATCAACTCTAGCATAGACGGGGAATTAAGCATTTTTCCCCACAAGTCTCACAAACCCCGGGCAAATCGCAAAACTAATGAGTTACCACTGCAAGCCAACTGACCAAATAAGGCAGTACAAAAGTTTAAAGTCCATGAAACATGGCGCCAACATATCTTTCTGATTTATCCAAAGGCAAAAAACGCGAATCTTCAAATAATTTCATTTACCACGTGTCCGCATTGATTTTTTCAAATTTGTTTTGCAATTTTGGGCCACTGTGGAAAATTCCCTTCCCCCCGGGCCCAAAAAAGTCAATCACTCCGTCCTTTAAATCAGCAGTACTAAAAAAATTTACTTGAACATAAAAAAAAACCTTTTATCAAGTCCAATGCCCTACTTTATGCTTGCCTCATATAACTAATGAAAATGTGTGTGTGTGTGTGTGTGTTTGGGGGTTTTGTGGGTTTTTGGGTGGGTATGGTGTGGATGGGGATGCCATGCATGGTGATGTGGGCGTGTGGCAGCTGTGAGCGGCGCGCGTACGTGCTGTTGGTTTGTGTAATTTTTTTAATGGATTTTTTTTTTTCTTTTTTTCTTTTTTTTTTTTTTTTTTTTCCTTTTTTTTTTTTTTTTTTCCTTTTTTTTTCTTTTTTTCCTTATAATTATTATTCTTAATTACTAATGTTATTGTTAATATAATAATGTTGCTATATTCTTCATTGTTTCTGTCATTAATATGTGCAGTCTGTTTAGTTGAATGTTGTAGAATAGCAAGGACAGATTGGAAGAATAGGCACTGCCTAAAATCTCTATCCTTGAGTAATAAAGTTTTTGAGTCTTGAGTCTTGAGTCCTCTCTCCTCTCTCTCTCTCTCTCTCTCGCTCTCTCTCTCTCTCTCTCTCTCTCTCTGAGTCTCCCTGGATTTGATGTGACCATCTTTTGATCCATCCCCTTCCCTCTCTCTGTCTCTGGATTTCTTTTTTGTTTTGTTGTTTTTGCTGTTCATTTTTTCGGTGCCACCTCAGTGACACTGCACCTACGCCGCTCATTCCGACCTCCCGTCCACAGCCGCAGCCCCGGCACCGGCAATCCACAGGAGCAGTCAATGTCAAGTCGTCAGGAGGCAAACCACGGGAAGAGACACTGCCGAGTCACTTGAGTGGTGTTCAGTGGCGCCTATTCTGATCCAGCACACGCAGGGCACCACCTACAAAACTCTTTTACTGATGACAATATTTGCTTAGTCGTGGAGCCTTCATGAGCGAGCTCTCCCTCCGGAGAGTATCACCACGTTCGTTTCAGCGACAGCCCCCATGAATTTGCCGATACCGCTGACCCCGACTGAATCAAACCAAGGCCATAGACGCGGAGAGGACATTAAAACTGAGGTCACCATGAGAGCAGGGGATGAAGGGCTACAGAATTTGAGACTTTTTTTTTTTTAAAAATACTGATTCGATGAGAATGAGGATGATGAAGATGATGCTACTGATTTCCATCCCAGTCTGAGACTACATGACAGGGCTGTACTCTACGCTTACTTTCATAATGTATCCCGGCGTCAACGAGGCCCGAGAGATAGACACCTGCAGTGTTGGTCCGGAAAAATTTGAGCAACGCTCACGGAGACGCATGCATTATTAAGTGGATGAAACTCGAAAAGTATGGTCCCAGTCTTCCCAGTTGAGCCTTGAGCGAACTACACTCTGGGCAGGAGGCAGTCGGGCAGAAAAATCTCGTATGACTCTGATGGAAATCGAACCCACGACCTTCCAGCCGGGAGTTCGTGACGCGAACCACTTCGCCATGGCGGCTGCTCACTCTCTCTCTCTCTCTCTCTCTCTCTCTCTGACAACGATTGCGCTTAGCCACAACCAAGGAGATATTTACCGCGTCGTTTGGCACATGTCCACGAATGTGCTGTTCTGACATATGGGTGATAATATATTTAGTAACCCCGTGGCATGTTCGATGCCTGTGGTTACAGCATTACTACCTCCTTGAGGTTGTGGTTTTGGCCGAAATCTGAACAAAGCGTTTTGTATTCATATTCGTTCTCTGTCTGTCTGTCTGTCTGTCTTCCCTCCCTCCTTCCTTCCCTCCCTCTACAACCCCCCCCCCCCCCTCCCCTCTCTCTCTTTTGACTGTTCAACATTGTGATCTTGAATAGAACAAAGAAAGCAAGGACGGATTAAGAGGATTTAGAGACTCGACACCACCCAAAGTTTTTATCTTAAGTACAACAGAATTTTTTTCAACGGGTCTCTTCCTCTCTCCTCTCCCC
>CM031597.1:83561371-83618871 GCA_018398815.1 Conus ventricosus
AGATCTGTCCTGTTATCAAACTGCAAACAGTAAGGGACAGGGAAGACACCCAACATGAGAGAGAGAGAGGGAGGAAGGAAGGGAGGGAGTGAGGAAGAGGTGTGTGTGTGTGTGTGTGGTGTGTGTGTGTGTGTGATATACTATGTGTTTGATATTTGTGTCGAACTGTTTTCAATGGGAGAACTTGATAGGGTGTCTGTACTCACTGACGACTTGACGCTCAGCGTGTGGACCTGGGTCACGGTTGAATGTCAGTAACCGTCCTCCGTACCGCTTTTCGTTCTTTTCGTGTGTGTGTGTGTGTGTGTGTGTGTGTGTGTGTGTGTGTGTGTGTGTGTGTGGTGTGTGTGAGAGGAGAGAGGAGGAGTAGAGAGAGAGAGAGAGAGAGAGAGAGAGAGAGAGATTAATGAAAAAAAAGGAAAATAACCATACAAAAATGTATTTTAAAAAAGTAAAATCTCTCTCTCTCTCTCTCTCTCTCTCTCTTCTCTCTCTCTCTCTCTCTCTCTCTCTCAGAGCTGTCTCTGTCTGTCGTCGTCGGTCTATCTCTGTCTGTCTCTCTGTCTGTCTGTCTGTCTGTCTCTCTCTCTCTTCTCTCTCTCTCTCTCTCTGCGCGCTCGTGTGTTCGTGTTTTCTGTTCTAACCGCGTGGGTGATGTTTTAACAGTTTCAGCCAAAGATAACTGGGCTACTTTTGTTAGCGACGGCGTGAAGGTTACCAATAAAGTAACGCTGGATGGGTGTGGGGGGGGGGGGGGGGAGGGGGGGGGGGGAGAAAGGGGATGATGGGAGATGGCGGTACGTGGGAGGGGGGTGGCGGCGGTGGAGCAAAAACTCCGTTGCACGTGAAGCACGGCACTCGGCCTGTGCGATGGCCCCCCCCCACATTACCGCACAGGCTATCGTTTTGATAACAGGCTGCGGTCCTTAGCCATAACCGCTCCCTGCAACGGAATGGCTGCTGGGCTGGTGTGCTCAGTTGCACAAGCTGACATTGTGTGTGGTTGGAACTCGTTCAGGGAGGAAACTATAGAAGAGGGGGTGGGCGTTGATTACGCAGTAGCCGGCAGATGCAAGCTCGGGTGTCTTGTCTGTTTAGACCGGGGAACGGTGGTGGTGGCGGAGGAAGGGGTGCGCGGGGTGGGGTGGGGTGGTTGTGAAGGGCTCTCTGGAGTGCCAGTGTGGCGATGCGGAGGGTGGAAAGGGAGGTGGGGGGGGGGGGGAGGGGATGGGGTGGTGGTGACGGATAGGGAGGGAGAGGTAGGCTGCTGATAGACGGAGGAAGGAGCGAGGGTGGAACAGCGAGGTGGCTGGTTCAGTGGGGCTGCCAACAGATCGTGGCTAAAAGAAAGCAGGCACCCCCTTTTCAGGCAGTGGAGCGCAGAGACCGTGAGCGGCACCGAGTGGTGGTGGAGTGCTGGCAAGCCGTGTGTCGGCCCGACGGGCGCTACGTGCCTTTACCGAGGGTCAGCAGTTTGACCTGCCATATCCTCCCGGTCCTTGGGGACATGCGGGGAGAGAGAATGTGAAGGCCTTCGTCGATGCCAGACTCGCTGTTCTGTGATGGAGCCGCGGCCTTGCCAGACAGCTCGCGTCGACATTCAAGGGGTTTATTATTCCTACCCTCGTGTTTATCAGACATCGGAATTGACTGATGTTATGACACGGAGGCGCCGTGTGTGTGTGCCACTCTGTGTAAAAGTGTGTGTGTGTGCGTGCGTGTGTGTGTTCCCCACCGATGCATTCTCTTTCTCTCTCTCTCAGCAGTTGTCAGTTGTGAGGAAACGACAGAGGCCGTGTTGATCGAGGAGTGACAAACTCAGAGAGGTCGGGCTGCTTGGTGGCTGGCTACTTCAGAGCACAGTGTTCCGGAGATTGGAAATCTTCCCAGCTCGTGTAGTGCCACTTCCGTGTCGGTGCCTGTGTGGATATTGGGTTCCGGTCAGTGGAGTTTGTGCTGACCCAGCATGTGTCCTTCATCACCTTCCTGCTTCTCAAACGGCCCTCGGTTGGATAGAGCTGGGTGTTGTCATGTCACGGCATAGTCGACTGAGTGTTCTGTCGCTGGTGTTTACCGTGCATATGCTGTTAGTGCTATACAGTTTGACAATGTTGCAGTCAGTGCATTCATGGCTTCCGCCCCCCCCCCCCCCCCCCCCCCCCCCTGTGGCAGAGCCAGATGGAAGTTGTCGATATTGGAGTGTGTGTCAGGTCACCCTATGACGTGTTAGTGTTTCAGTGGAGGCTGGTGCATTGCCATTTTCTGATAACAGCAAATGTCATTCATGTATTTTAGATGTATATCATTTGTGAAATTCTAGGATACCTGCATCAGACTGCAGCGTTAGGCTCATGAAATTCCAGTTTAGCTACCCCGTTTATGTCGATCTTTATTGTGCGTTTGTAGCTGAAGAGAAAAGCCATGCTCTTCATACAGCGCTGAATAGATCTGTGTTTTCACATTTCCAGTGCAGTCTAACAACCACTTCACAGACCTTGTTCTGAGTCCACCCAGCTGAGATGGGTTTGTGAGAAACAGATCTAGATGAGATTTGACTGAAGGAATGGTTTTGACTGTGTCCTGACCTGTGTTTTGCATTAATGGGTAGGCGGGCTTTCTTCTATGTTTTGTCACTGCGCCATTATCCCATCTCTTCTCATGGTTATATATTTAGCTCTAATTCCTGCACTTTGTGGTCTTATGGCTTCAATTAAGCTGTAATTCTTGCTCTTTGTGGTGTCAAGGCATAGCGATATCGTGTAGCATGGGTAGACTGGTGGGTAAGCACTGATGCCCCAGTGGCCACATGGACACGTACATTAAACTTTTCCTGTGGGTGGATATTTTTGTTATCAATTTTTGCATAGCAGATTTTGAACTCTAACCAGTCATTTGATAACTGCGCTCTCTATATATTACAGACTAGATTCTGTATTGGAACTTAATGGATGTATGAAGTTTGACAATTGGCCATACGAAAACAGACACCATGACAGAAAAAAGTTTAAGAAATATTTCACTGACTTGGATTGATAATGTGCTTATACTGACAGTTCAGGTAAACCAAAATGTCCTCTTCATTAGTTCATACGTGATAAACAGAAGAGCTTTATTTAAAGTCTGGTTGTAGGCAAGATGACGTGATACTGAAAGTATTCTGTTGCCTTATCCATATAAGTAGTTTATTTCTGAATGATAGACATGTTCTTTTTCATAATCACCATTTTTTTCTTTGAACGTAACTTTGCTTTCTAAATCCAGTTGCACCCCAACCATGCCTCCAGCCTTGTGCTGACCATTTTCAGAGCGAGTTTCTGATGATGAGGTCATTTCCTGTTTCAATCACCGGGCTTCTTTAAGACACAGTGAGACTTCTGTTGGCTGTTCATAAAGTCTGTCAACAACAACCAGGATTTATGTGTATTTGACACAATCTGAGTCATACAGACCGGATTATTTTCCTCGACGCTGTGAGAGATATGTTCAGGATCTTGTGAACATTGTGTTGTGGTGAATCACAGTGTTGAAACTTCCAAAACTTTTGCCTGTGGTCACTGATTCTGTACAGAGGATCTAGGAGGCCAGCCCCACGACCAGCAAAATGATGTAGGTAGCATCTTGTCCATTGTTCACTTGATGTTTTGTTTTCTTCTGCATGTTATTGCGCTGTAAAAGTGTTTTTGTGCTTAGTAATACAACAAAAAAGAACAGGTTTTTGTATTATTCAGTATTTAAAAAGTTTACAAATTTTAATAGAAGACAGGAAAAGGGAACAACAATAAGAATGACAAAATGAACAGATATCCTGACAGGTTCACGTTATAAAGCAGCAGTAAGATGACAAAGAGAACAGCAAATCATGTCTAATACAAACATACTACAAAACATGCACAACATTGTGTCTATGCTGTTAGTGTCACACAGTCATTTTCTTTCTTTTTCGAATTGTCCTTTTTTTTTCATTAACAGTCAGAGAGAGGGAGGGAGAGAAAGAGAGAGAAAAAAAACATGTTTTGTAAGAGTATTGTTTTAGCAGGCTGAAAGAGACATAGGTACATGTGAAGTTGGAGAAGGTAGAAATATGGGTAGGGGAGAAGTGATGGGGGTTAGGCATGGGGTGGGGCTGTGGTGGGGAATGTTGAATGTGCATGTGTGTGAGTGAGATGGGAGGAGAGAGAGAGAGAAGGGAGGAGGATGACAAATGAAATCATAAAATATTAGAAAGGCAGAAGTGAAGAAACAGACGTGACAATTTCTCATGAAGGGTGTGACCTTGATCTGTTTTGGAAGGATAAGTTAGATGTGCAGCATGTAAAGCAGTTCTGATTGTTCAGTTTCAGAACTGTCATATATTTGACAAAATCTAGAACCTTCTGATGAGAAGCAGACTTCATGATTTAATGAGGCCTTTTATATCACAGTCATCAAACCCACCTCCACTATAATTATGAAACAGCAGGGAAAATTTGAGCATTGCAAAAAACCAGTCATGCACTTGACATAGGACATAGATTGGCATCTGTGATCTCCTTTCAACCTCCGAGCTTGACTCCCAGAAGAGCATAGGTAATAAGGAATCACTATCCTGGGCTAAATGAAGTTTGATGAAAAAATATTTCCCAAACATATCACTGAGCCATTCTGTTACATAATGGTATGACCTTGACCTAAGATTTTATGAAGATTGATTGGATGCTAGACCAAGATCTGTCGTGCCTTTAGGCTTTCTGTATCATGCACTGTTGTGATCGTTAGCCTGGACTTGTATTCTCCTTTGGTTCTTTGTCTCACTAGGCCAGTTATTTTCAGTCAGATGAAGAGCAGAAGCGAGAAGCAAGCTCTGTTGTTTGCTACAAGCTTGTTCTGTGCCATGGTAAGGCGTTGACATTTGAGCTTTGAATTGCAAAAAACGTCATAAAAACTCAGGAGGACTGGAAAGGTCCTATCAATAAGACAGTATTGATCATCCTGCCAAGTTTTATTCTTTTATTGCTTGCAGCTGTTGAGAAAATGTCAACATCAAAGTTTACCATGGATGTGGAGACACTCGTGTACGTATGCATGCATGCATGCATGCATACACACAGGAACTCAGGCATGTACCCACACACATGTGTGCACATGCACCCACACGCACACACATGTGCACACACACACACACACACACACACACACACACACACACCACACACACACACACATATGTGCATACACGCACACACACGTACACACACATACTTACGTGCATACACGCACACGTACACACATGCACACATGCACACACACACACACTTAAGCAGATGTAAGGGAATTTTCAGATAAACTCACTTTGTTTACACAAGAGAGTAAAAAAGACCAGAGTTCTTTGTCATTAATCAAATGAATGTCAGTAAAGCAAGTGTACTTTTAGATGCATTTCAAGATTAAGAGGAAAACATTGGCTTGAAATAGTAAATCAAAATGTGTATTTGATGATCCTCACTCAGTTTGTTTTAAGAGACATCTGTTTCTCCAGTTTCTAGTGTCAAAGAGTGTAGCAACCTTCACTCCACAGTTTCTAAGGATGCACTCTGCCGGGTCATGTTTTGATACTCAACACTTTTCTTGTTTTGGTGCAGTGGTATGAATGGGTTGACTTTGTTGTGTGTGTGTGTGTGTGTGTTTCTGTTCTTGGAGGTGCTGATTTAGAGCATGGATGATGTTTTGGTTGGCTAGCACTGAAGTTTACGACCTGTGCAGGCCTGGAGATTTTCATTATGTTGTTGAAAGCATCAGAGAGCATTCCTTTGCCTTGGTCAAGTGCATCATTTGCAGTTGCAGACTTTCACGTTTCACTGTGTTGGCCTAACTGCACCCTGTTTAAGGCGTCACAGCATTTGTATTGGTACTGTTGTGTGCATTATGCACTGATGTACAACTTCGGGAGCTCTTGTGTGTGTGTGTGTATGTGTGTGTGTGTGTGTGTGTGTGTGTGTGTATGTGTGTGTGTGTGTGTGTGTGTGTGTGTGTGTGTGTGTGTGTGTGTGTGTGTGCTATGTAATGGACAGTTGTGGCAGACAGCTGTCATGGCGTGGTGCTTGTTGTCATCAGGGTATTAGTGCGGGAAGGCAGCTCCAGGCACCCTGCCCACATCTGACGTGACTTCAGGTTAAAGGGTTTTTGTACACCTCTGCCTCCTTCCCACCCTGAACGCTGATTGATTGGCTCTGAACACACACTTCACTACTATCCTCATCCTCTACCCCCCCCCCCCCACTCCCTCTTCACTACTCCACCCACTCACTGCCCACTCCCACCTTAGCTCACTCCCCTCATCCCCTACCCCCTCCTGCAATATCCCTCCTAGTTCCACCACTCTTCTTCTTCCAACCCTCCTGTCTGTATCCCAAAGAGGATGAATCAGTTTTAAATCAGTTTTTTGCCTAATGAACTAAAAATACTGTTGTTGTCTGTCAGGAGCTGCACATGGAGAAAAGATAATGAATTATGTTGCCGACTTGTACGTTTGCTGTAACCTCCATTACAGTGTGCAATACTGCCCTTTTCAAAATCTTCATTGGAAACGACGAAGAAGTCAAGGGTAAATGTGTTGCCAGTCTGATGGTGGAAATTTACAGTCGATGGGATCAGTGTTGTAATGTGGTAAATGTTGTAACATGAAATACATTTTGTTGGCTACAGAAATTGGGCATTCAGAAGTGAAAGTCAGAAAGCAAAGGTGGTTATGTTAGTTGAGAGTTCTGTCGCTTGTTCTGTAGTTTACAAGTAAGTCAGTTTCTTAAGCAGTCTGGGAAAAAAATTCAATAGTCCAAGGTTTAGAGTCGTTGATGTGTATGGGACTTCTTCAGAGTTGTTAAAAAAACCCTGTCATATTGAAAGTCAGTGAGGAGAGGAGAACAGAGATCACCAGGCTAGCTATTGGGAGATTACTTTCACACTAAAGAGTATAGCAAGTGAATTAACTATCACTTGCCATTTTGCTTACAGCTGTAACTCTTCAGACCTGGCTTCTTTAAACTCCATCCATGCTATATGTACACAATCTGCTGGTATGTTAAATAATCTTTCTGGAGCTTTCTGGGTGATAAAAACATGTCATATTTTAATGAAATCCTACAAAAAAGGATTTGAGTAATCTCTTGTAAAATGATGTGAGTTATCGATGACCTGCTCTGTGCCACAGCAGTACAGCATTCATGTGCAGGACAATCTTGAATACAGCTTAAAGTAATAGAGTGAGCGGAACCTTAAGACTCATGTTTTCTCCAGTATTTTGGTTACATCATAACATTCTAAATAGTATTTGATGATGATAATGATAATATTGATCGTGATAGAGAATTTAGAAAGCCATGCATATAGGAAGCATGCACATGCACTATCCGTCTCTTTTTCTCTCTCTGTGTGGTGTATTGGAAGACTGCAAGTAAACACTTAGGGAAGCCTTCAAAGTTGAGAGAGAGACAGAGAGAGAGAGACAGAGAGAGAAACAGGTGTTCTCCACAGGAACAGCTAATTATATAGGTGCTGTAGAAGAGATATATATGTTTTAAGTGCAGGAAGACAGGAATGGTGCATGGTGGATAAAAACCAAAAAAAATGGGGGGGGGGGGGGGGGAGTGTAGGTTAGTTCCAGAAGACAGGTTACAAGTCTAATAAAAGTAAAGGTGCACAAGTCGCACAAGTACCGCAAAGCTGTTTTGTGTTGTTTTTAAAAAAAAATCTGTGTGGAAGTTAGAAGATGTGGGTATCACCAGAGTGCTCAGACTGCGTGTAAACGTGAACTTGATGGGAGATGGGGAGATATACTGAAGTATGACGAGCGGTCTCTGAGTGTACTCAGTAATGATTGATATTTTGAATTCAAGAACTTCTTATTAAAGATTTATTTTATCATTATTATTTTTTGTTTAGAAGTTTACATGCATAGATTTCTACAAGTTGTGTTCTTGTACTTTATTTTTGGAGTCATAAACATCCCTGCGACTAGGTGACTTTGATTGATCTCAGGGATTGCTATTGCCTGTTATTGGTGTGGAGATAAGGAGTCCGCCAAAGCACCCCTTTCAGCGCATCCATTGCTCCCTTTCATCAGGGTGGCAAGGAGATGGTGTTCCTGGGCTAGGTCAGAGTTGAACTAATTCTCTGTCTAACTGGAAGATTATCAGAGTAGAGGAGGTAAGGTAGAGAGGAAGGGGGGGGTCCACTGGGGAGAGGGGGAGGGGGACATTAGTCCATTGTGTTTCCCTGCTTAGGTCATGGACTGCCCTTTGGTGGACCCTTCCAAGAATCGATGTAAGATCTTCCTTCCTCATCACTACATCAGTCCCTGCTGCAGGGCATGGCCACTTTCAGTCCCATGTATGCCCATACTGTGATCCTGTGCAGATTCAGTCCAATGTGGATGTTGCCCGTTTTGGGCTGGCCTTGGAGCTTGCTTTGCTTGATAAGTGGCACAGAGAGTTGTTGTCTCATCCAGAACAGTTATGTAAGAACTCCATAAGTGGTTTAACCATTTCAAGGCTTAGGTTCTTCAGTTGTCTGCTCCCTTCCCTCAAGCTGTGGCCCTAGAGGCTGTGACCACCCTGTAGGCAAAAATCATGCTTACACTCAGGGGACCAAATCCATCCTCCTCCAAAGGAGGATGCCATTTCTGCATCTGCATCACAACCTGTTGTGGCTCTTCGATTCCTGAAGTCTGGTCCTTCTGGGGGGAACCATTGACTTGTTTCCTTTAACTCCTTACCTGGTCTTCCTTACAAGATGGCAGACTATACTCGAAGTCACTTTTGACTATGATTTTTTTTTTTTTTTAGCGTTGATCACACAGATGGTGGATGAACTGTAGACTTCCAAGGTTCAGGACCATGGCAGCTTATCACTGAAAGTGGTGCTGGGCTTGCTTCCTTGGCCCTCGTAGGCAATAGGATTGACACAAGCTTCACAAAGGGTGCAAAGACAGCAGTAAACTGCAGTTCAGCTCACTCCTACTAGCCTGGAGGGACATGGTCTGGCACTCCTTCAGTATCCTGTTGGAACAGGAGGCAGCACTCGGGGCCATTCCTAGCTAGGTCATCTCCCTCTTTGGAGCCTATACTGACATTTTTCTTGTCTTTGTGATGAAGTCGAGGGGAGGTTGCCTCTTACATTGCATTTCTTAGTTCATCTGTGACATTAAGCCCTTCTTGAGAGCGCTCTACTTCATAACTTACCAGGCCACCTCTTTTCATGCAGTCTCTGCAGCACTTTTGCTAGAGGCATCATTTGCAACAGCAGCCAAGACACCACTTTTGTCTTCCCCAATGGAAGACCACATGGCAGTGACCACTGACTGTCACCCTTTTCAGCACCTTTCAGTCATTGGAACCTCCAGCCTGGACCTCCAGATCCCACAGGCAGACAACCTCTTGCATCAAGTCCATCAGTGGGGCTGTCTAGGGTTCAGCGACTGCTTTGTTTTACTACTGGAGAATGGGTCCTTGATCCTTAAGGAGGCTGCTGGGCCACCACTCAGTCATGATCTCTATCTTTGTGTTCCAACCTCCATGACGAGTGGGTTGTCCTCCTGTCAGATCTCTTCAAATTCCAGCTTAAGGGAGCAGTCATATGTCTTTAAAATGAAGGCTTGAGTTTCTACAGCTACCCTTCTGTTGTTGTAAGTTGTCTGTTGTAAGTTGGAGGCCCATTGTTCCTCTCCAGTCCGAGCAAAATAAAGATGTACAACAATCAGGGATTAGGAATCCATGTCCAGATGACTCGGTGACTTTGATCAGTCTTAAGGATGCATAATTTCACATCCTCATTCTAAGGATGCATAATTTCACATTCTCATTCTCCCATCTTGAGGTTGTTATTTGCAGTTTATGTGGAGGGATGGACTCAACCAGTTCCAAGTCCTCAGTTGTGGCCCATCCATTTCACCTTTTTTTTTTGGTACTAAAAGTGGTCAGAGAGATGGAGTTCCCAGCCAGACTGGGGCTGATCTGTCTCTCAGTCTGCCTGGGTGACTGGTTGATTCTTGCCTCTTCCACGTTAATCAGCTGTTCCTTGTAGCATACCTGTCTTCCCCTCTGCTGCAGATTCTCCCCCATTCCCATAAATCCATGTGCACTTAAACATTCTGATGCTTACTCATTCACAGCTACTTCATTGTGTTTGCATGCTCCTTAGCTTTACTCTTGCAAATGTTGCCTTTGATGTGTATGCCTTGCAACTTTACTCATGTACCTTGCCTATGATGTTCACTCCGTGTATTAGGCTGCAGGTTCCCTGCTTTATATTTCTCAGGTGTGCACTCTTTGCTTTGTGGTGCATAAGTGTATGATTACCTTGCACCCATGTGCTGCCTCTTTGTGCTCATGTGCACATGCATTTGGTAGACAGACCTCATGGCAGGTTTGGTACTGTGCACATGCTTTGGCCTTGATGTGTATGCACCTTGCTTGTGGTGTTCATGCATGTCTTTTACTGCACATATCCTGTCCTCTGTTAGAGGCCTTATGATCCTTGTTTGGTGCACATGTAGACATTTCCTTTGCAAATGTATGCCACTATCTCATAGGTGTTCAGGTGTTGCTTGGTGTCATGTGCATCATGTCCTATGCTGCAAAGGACCTCCTTTACAATCCATATGTTCTTTTTGTTTTTCGACAAATTCATGTGCATTTCCCTTACATGCCTGTGTTGCCTCTTAGTGCTCATGTTTTGTTTGGAGATTCTTGTGCACTTGCCTTGCACCCAAATTCACTCTAATTGCATAGAGTTCCTGTAGCCATTGTAGTTCATATGTTAATTTCAATCTTTCATATCTTGGGGACAGCTTCACATGCTGACTTTGTTGCACATGCCTTTCCTTGGGGCGTGGGCATGTTGGCAGTTGCTTTCATGCATTGCTTTCTGTTTGCTCAGCTTGCCTTGTTTCTTGTTGGACATGCCCTTGATGCTGTCCTTACCATGAAGTGCATGTATATATGCATGTCTTAGTTTGCTTGTGCATCCAAGCTGCTCCTGTGTACTTTGCGTTGCTACGTGCAAGCACACGCACTGCCTCACATTGTTTTCACTTTCCTCTGTATTGGGTGTCGCCTATTTTGCCCTGCTGGTTCTGAATAGTGTACACCCATCATGCTAACAGCCTGCATTCTCTCCCACTTAAGTACACTCTCATGCTTCCTGTATGTATGTTGCCTTTACTCTTCCATAGATACCCCAGTCCTTCTGCACTTACTCCTCTGTCCTTCTGCATCTGTAATGAGGTGGAGGGGGAGGTGGGTTGGATGGGAGGGTGATGTCAGTCAATATACTCTCCATCATCGCTTTGCACTGGGGTGCATGTGATTATGGCTATTGCCAGCTTGGTAGCATTTCAGCAGTCAGAAGCCCTGCAACATGTCTTTGATGCAGTCCTCTGGCAATCAAAAAAAATCCCTTTTACAGTAACTATGTCAGGGATGTCTAGTTCATAAGGGTTGATTGTACCAGGGGAATTTCCTCCATCACATCTCAGTATGCTTGCCTTAGAGAATGATTACCCCGTCAAACTTTTGGGTCATGTGCCCTCCATTTCTTTGAATTCTGCATTGAGTTTGACGAGGTAGAATATATGATGCGTAAATAGGGAGTTTTTATTTATACTTTGCTTTTGGCAAAGCATATTTACCATGTGAGAATCTAGTGCCTGCACGTCCAGCCCCGCTAGAATTTATTTGGTCCAAAGGGGTCCAGTGTCTCAGGCCACAGAAGACATGAAGCTGTTCCATGTGATCAAGGAGTGTGTCCAGTTGATTAACAGCATGATGTGATGTAACCCTATTGTTCAGTAGCGTTGTTAATGTTTTGCTGATTAGGATACTTGTGCAGAGCTACACAACATGGGGAGTTCTCAGCAATATATGATCATCACACTTGATGTGTAATGACTGCTGTTGTTACCATTGACATAGTAATTGTGGTATGTGTTATAAACACAGGGTTGCACATCATGTCCACATGGCAGCTACAATGTATGATGAGCATAAGAGATGTGACATAATGTGTCTTAATACGATTGTGTGAACAGGAAGGGTGGGGGGTGGTGGTGTTAGGTGCATGTACTCCGGGCGGGGGCAGGGTGGGGGGGTGGTGGTGTACAGGGGCTCAGCACAGGTATGTCTCCGCCTTCTGGAAATTATGTGCTGGTTACCTCTGTTGAGTCATTCTCTTTGAGTGCGTATGTGTTTTTTTTCTTCCTTTACTGTCATCATCTGTGTTTGCTTTTTTTCCCCTGTCTTAGTCAGTTTGTGGTCCATTTTCCTGTCTTTCTTGTAGCACTCAAGTCTTTCTCGGATGACCTTTTTGTAACATGTCTTTTTGTTTTGTTTTGTTTTGTTTGTTTGTTTTTTTTGTTGGTGGAACCTGGCAACTAGGTTTTGAGACTGTGCGCTGTATCTAGCGTGGACGCTAGCTAACTGTCATTATGCGGAGTCAGTTTCCTCATAGAGCTTGTGTTACTTTTTTTTTGTTTTGTGGTTACATTTAAATGTTTTTCCGTTACTTTTTTTTGTTTTTACTTTTTTGAAAACTGAAAGTGTGAAATGGAGGGGAATGGCTGGTGTTCCCAGCATGGCCAAGTCTTCTCTGCCACAAGGATGTCCATAGTGTGGTGACTTTGTCTTTCATTGATGTGTGTATGTGCACATTATCGTTGTTGTCTGCTCCTTTTTCAGGAGGAGACTTTTTTTTCCCATGCGTTATGACAACAGCCTTGAGTAGGCTGTATATGGTTGGCTGTGCCATATAAAACTGATGTGTGTGTGTGTGTGTGTGTGTGTGTGTGTGTGTGTGTGTGTGTGTGTGCGCGTTTGTGTGTGTGCAGAGCTGCACAGCATGTCCATGAAGCTGGTGTCCAGCGGTAGCTACAATGTACGAGCATCAGAGATGGCCCACCTGCAGGACCGACAGCCCAAAACCGTCCACTGTGTTGTCCACTTTCTCGACGATACGGAGGAAACCTTTGAAATTGATGTGAGTTGCCTGTGTGGGCTCAGGTCTAGAATGTTTTGATGTTGCCTACTTAAGGTCCGAAATGATTTTATTGTTGTTGCCTACTTCCTTGACACACATGGGCTCAGGTCTCGAATGATTTAATGTCGCCTACTTAAGGTCCGAAATGATTTTATTGTTGTTGCCTACTTCCTTTGCGCACATGGGCTCAGGTCTAGAATGTTTTGATGTTGCCTACTTAAGGTCCGAAATGATTTTATTGTTGTTGCCTACTTCCTTGACACACATGGGCTCAGGTCTCGAATGATTTAATGTCGCCTACTTAAGGTCCGAAATGATTTTATTGTTGTTGCCTACTTCCTTGACACACATGGGCTCAGGTCTCGAATGATTTAATGTCGCCTACTTAAGGTCCGAAATGATTTTATTGTTGTTGCCTACTTCCTTTGCGCACATGGGCTCAGGTCTAGAATGTTTTGATGTTGCCTACTTAAGGTCTGAAATGATTTTATTGTTGTTGCCTACTTCCTTGACACACATGGGCTCAGGTCTAGAATGTTTTGATGTTGCCTACTTAAGGTCTGAAATGATTTTATTGTTGTTGCTTACTTCCCTGAGACACATGGGCTCAGGTCTAGAATGTTTTGATGTTGCCTACTTAAGGTCTGAAATGATTTTATTGTTGTTGCCTACTTCCTTGACACATATGGGGTGAATCTTTGAAGATGATTTGGAAGGAAATGTTAAGTGAGGTGGGGAGAAATATAAACCATAAAATGGTGAGCAAGGACAGTAATGTTTAGGCCCAGAGTGAGGTCAAATGAAAGGCACAGCCACTACTGCTTGTTTGCACAATGTGTGTGTGTGTGTGTGTGTGTGTATGTGTGTGTGTGTGTGTGTGTGTGTGTGTGTGTGTGTGTGTGTGTGTGTGTGTGTGTGTGTGACTGGTGATTTTTGTTTGTTGTACCAATAGATTGGTGATTTTTGTTTGTTGTACCAATACATTGGAAGCGATTGGCCATTTGTCCTTGACCTTTGTTCAAGGTAATGAAGTTAGAGAAGCAGTTTTGGTGTATCTGTGTGTTGAATGCATTGAGAGAGGGAGGGGGAGGGAGGGAGGGGGAGAGAGAGAGAGAGAGAGAGAGAGAGAGAGAGAGAGAGAGAGAGAGAGAAATGGTTAATACTTGGCTTTGATGATAACTAATGTTCTGTTGTGACCAAAACAAAACTGAGAGTGAAATAGCTGTTTGTTGATGTGGAGACAGAAATGGGGGTCTTGAAGTGATGTAAGATATGGCATACATCAACAATGCATGTGCATGCAAGGGACAAAGTTCTTTTGCTTTTAAAAGGGCATCTTGAATTGAAGTGAAGTACAGTGTGAAGCACCAAAAAATGAAGAGGTGGATTTCGGCCTGGGGGGGGGGGGGGGGGGGGGGGGGGGGGGGGGGAATCACTGCCTTAGGTGCTCCATTGATCCGATAACTGATGCCACAAAAAAAAAAAAAAAAAAAAAAAAGAATTGAAGTGAAGTATGGCACATGATCAGGAATCACCACCAGTGCTTTTTGTGCACGCAGAAGGGAGAGTTTTGGAGCAAGTGTGTATGTGAAGTGTTGCATGAATCAGGTGTGTGTGTGTGTGTGTGTGTGTGTGTGTGTGTGTGTGTGAGAGTGAGTGAGTGAAATTATTGGTGGTGTGTGTGTGTGTTGGCATCAGGAAGAGTGTTGAAGGAAGTTAAATGTGGCTCATGCACATGTGCACAGCTACATCTTGGGGTACATTAGGACGTACCCTGTCTCAAGTATTAAAACTCTAATGTAAGTGATCAATTTGAAAAGGCTTGTGGAGACATGATTCAAGAACCTTAATGATGCATCAGTTATTTTCTTCATTCAGTGCACTTTTTTTTGTATAAAATAGTTTTAGAAGGCACATATGAGAAAAAAACAAAATGACACGGCATCATAGGACACAATAAATGATTAAACATCGCATTTCACCTCTGTTCCACTCAGCACGGCAACTGTTGCTCATTCATTATAGTGAATATAACACATTAACAATGATCAAGTGAGAGAGAGAGAGAGAAATGTTAGTCATATTTCTTTTTAAGTAATAGAGCTTTGTATAATGTCCCCCCCCCCCCCCCCCCCCCCCCCCCCCCACACACACACACACTCTCTCTCTCTGTCTGTCTTTTAATCCAATTTGAAACACGTTCCTGTATGGAAACCATTTTCTGCCAAATTCAGATGACCTAATTTCTACACAAGTATTTCTCAAGTTTTATATTTATACTTAATATCTCTTAGAAAAATGTTTGATCACAAGCTTAGTTTTATTTGTTCTGAATGTGCGAATGAAGTATTTGGCAAACATAAGAATTTGATCCTGAACATAATCTGTTTGTATATTTTCATCATGACCAAACAGAACCAGTTTGACACTGAAATGTTATCTAAGATGATGATCTCGGCATCAGTACTCAATGCACTTTAATGTGATTTTTTTCCAAGTTCAGAAAATGAAGTGGTTTTCACCACCATTTTGTGACATGCTGACCCCAATCAGTTCTTATTGGTTTTTTGACTTTGCTAAAAGCCTAGAAAACCTCAAGGATTTTTTTTTTTTTTTTTTTTCGTTTCAGTGTGTGACTTTCAAGTCCAGCTAGTTATCTGCAGAATTTCTGTTAGTGACATTGTCAGCAGTACCGTATCAAACTCAAATTTTTAAAGGTAAAAAGTATTAGGTTGTGGTCTGACTTCTTAATTATCATGAAATTAAGTTCAGCATGCAATTACAGGTAACTTGAAATATTCAGCAATATTTTGTTTTTAGTTGTTTTTGTCCATGTAACACATTTAGAACCCAGGATTGTGATTTTAATTGCATAAAAGCACATCAGTGATGTGTGTGTGTGTGTGTGTGTGTGTGTGTGTGTGTGTGTGTGTGTGTGTGTGTGTGTGTGTGCATGCGGATGGGAGGAGTGTCAATGAGCATTTAAGTGATGTAAAATGTTGCACATGTGTGTGGCGTATGTTTGCTGAAGCAGGGGTCTGCTAGTAAGCATTGATGTTGCGTAAAGGACGGCACATATCAGCAGGATGTGTGTATCTGTATGAGCAGCAGGGAGAGTCTGCAAGCGAGCACTGATATGATATGAATTGTGGCGCTTACCAGCATGATGTTGTGTGTGTGTGTGTGTGTGTGTGTGTGTGTGTGTGTGTGTGTGTGTGTGTGTGTGTGTGTGTGTATGTATGTGTGTGTGTGTACATGTGTGTGTGTACGTTTGTGTGTGTGTGTGTGTGTACAGAAACGGCAGAAAGCTCAGCACCTGCTGGACAAGGTGTATGACCACCTGGAGCTGGTGGAAAAGGATTACTTTGGTCTGCAATTCATGGACATGGGCCCCACTGAGGATGCAATGGTCAGCCAGGTTCTTCCCCCCCCCCACCTCCCCCCACCCCACCTGTACTTCTTTCCTCCCCTTTCCATACTCCCCTCCTGCTGTCTACTATCACCTGCAACCCCACCCGTCCCCCATCCCCTTTCCAATCTTCCATTTTATTTCATTTTTTTGATAGCCTCTTCTGGTTTTTGTTTTTACTTCTTTTTTTAAAAAAATTTATGGCTTGTATGGTAACTGGCTTTCTGCCAATTATTGTCTCTCAGTCTGATGCTTTTTCATCTTCTGTCATTAAAGTTTGGGTTTGGATGATTTGGGATTTTCAGATCTTGCTCTGTGTTTTAAGGTTGAGAGAGTCACTGGTGAGAGAGAGAGAGAGGGAGGGAGGGGGAGAGAGAGAGAGAGGAAGGATGATATGACTCTCTGTCTCTTTGCATAAATGTTTATGATGTGCATTTGCATACCAGTGTTTGAACATGTGTAAGATACCAGTCAGACTTGTGAAATGCCATAAATAACAAGAAACGTTCTGATTGATGTTACAGCGATGGTTGGATCCCTTAAGACCATCAAAAAACAGTGCAGAGGTAACATTTGATTGTTTTTGAATGTGTCATAGTTTTCAGCACTGTGTGTGTTTGACCGAGTGACATTGCCAGTTTGTGTGCTTTAATACACCCAGATTTTCATGGCTTGATCTTGCTCCAAAATTGAATGACAGTTGTTTTTTTAACAACGAGAAGAAACGCCTTTAAATCCATTTTACTTTGCAATATTCAAAAGTTTTGAACAATACTTTGGTAGTGTCAGCACTTCCTCATTTGGTTGTAATGTGAAAATACTGAAATGGTTTGTCAGACTGGCCACTGAGTGATGACTGAAATGAAATCTTACGTTCATTTTACTGCTAGCAGGTACTTTTCCTGTGTGACACTTCATTTAATCAACTTGTGGTGAAAAATGGATGAAAATGATATGCCTGGAAGGTTTTGAACAGAATTGAGCTCTTTCATGTGTTGGCCATAAACTTTGTGTGATAGGAGTCAACAGTGTTGATTGTGTGATTCTCAGGTCATCAAAAGTATATGCCTCCAGTTTTGTACGGGGAGAGGGGGAAGGATAAGAGGTAACATGCGGTTGTTTCTGAAAATATCCTGAAAATACTAAATGCTGTTGTGGGTGGTTTTTGGTGTATGTTTTAGGCTTTCATTGTTGTTTAGTTTTCTTTTGTTTTTGTTATTTGTGGGTGTGTGTTTGATATGATAAGCTTGAGTTGGAAAGAGAATTCAAGAAAAGAAATATATAAAGTAAGTGTTCATGGCTTTGTTACTGTCATTTAGTTTAAGAACCGGTGATTTGCTGTAAAAGAAACATATTTAGTGAACAAAAATAACTTGCAAAAGCCTTAGTCCCTGTACCTTACAGGAAAGCATTGAAACACTTCCGGTGGCATCAGAGAGGCTGCCAAACTGCCTCAAGTTTGTCGTATTTCTTCAGCTTCTGGAGAGCAAAGCCCCTCCCCCCCCCCCCCCACCCCCCTCAAAGACCTTGTCGGCCTTTGACCCTGCAACCCAGAACCCACAAACCCCATTTCTTATTTTCTCTTTATAGAGGAAATTTCACCAATGAAAACTGCTTAGACATTCGTTCAAATGATATTAAAAGTTGAAGATTTTGACTATTTAAATCAAAGTGAATCTTTGCACAAACAGGCAACTGAAAAGGTACAGTCAGGTGAGATTTTGATGTTGAAGAAAAAGAGGTCAGCCCACGTCATTTACCCAGACACAACAGATTTGTTACATGTTAATGTACATTTTGTTTGTGTGTGTCATTCATAATAATGTGACAGTGATTCGTCTTCCAGAAAAAATGTTTTTTGAAAGAAATTATTTGCTAAACAAATGTAAGCATAACCCATTGTCTCAGGTTTTGAGAACAGGTTGTACATTGTGTGTGTATGGATGGGTAGCTAGGCATGAAAACATACATAAAATTTATGTCTTGGTGATTTTATTCTAAATAGTTATATTTTCTTTTGAACACAGGTCCCCCTATGAATTTTTCTTCCGTGTCAAGTTTTACGTGTCAGACCCAGCAAACTCGCCGAGGAGTATACAAGGTAGACCAGAAAAAGAAAAGCAATTTGTATTCACTTCAATCTTTTTTGGTTCAATGGAAGGAATAGTCAAGCTTTTTTTTCATGATGAACTCACTGCAGTGATGATAATATTGCATTAGTCTGTATGATTGTTTAAATCTTTATTTGAAATGCATCACATTATGTCTCGGGAGGGGTGGAGTGGGGGTGGGGGTGGGGAGGTGGACAAAAGCAAATTCAGTGCCTGCTACCAGTTATTGATAAATGGTGCCTGTGTTCTCCTCCGTTTGGATGTGGTGAAATGACTTAGTGCTGCATGATGGCTTTTATCAGCCATGGTGTTCAGAGTCGAAACCTGTGCATTAGAGACCTTGGACTTGGAGACTTACTGACATAGTTGACTGCCTGAGACTAATGGCCATATGTCCAGATTCAGCCCCATGAGTGGGACTTGTGGCCATATTTCCAAACTGGGCCCCGTAACTGTCTGAGACTGATGACAACGCGTCCAAATTCAGCCCCTTAACTGTCTGAGATGATGACAACGCGTCCAAATTCAGCCCCTTAACTGTCTGAGACTGATGACAACGCGTCCAAATTCAGCCCCTTAACTGTCTAAGACTGATGACAACGCGTCCAAATTCAGCCCCTTAACTGTCTAAGACTGATGACAACGCGTCCAAATTCAGCCCCTTAACTGTCTGAGACTAATAGCCATATGTCCAAATTCAGCCCGTTCACCACCTGAGACAGAATGGTCATCTTTTCAAAGTAGCCCATTGAGTGCTATTGACAAGTATGTCAGTGAGGGACTGTAACATCCCTGTGGTGGGATGGGGCAGATGGATCTTATCAGCGGGTGCTGTTGCTGTCCATGTAGACGGTGTGATTTTTCCCCATGGGCCACACAGTACAGTTTCAGTATTTGGTTTGATCGAGGTTCAGCTGTCAAGGGGCTGACTGTGAGCTGCAGCCATTGTTCAACAATAACTTTTTTATCCTCAGTTTATCAGATTCCAGTGCAGTCTTTGTAAATCTGCTAGTCGTCAGTGTGTTCTTTGATAGGCATTGCTGATGGCACAGTGCATTTTAATGTCTTTAATTAATATATCGATGTAAACATTGTGACATGTGAATGCAGTGAGGAAGAAGGACCACATCATAAGGTGTCTTAGCATCAGAGGGGTGAATTTTCAGGTACCACTTCTTCCTGCAAGTGCGGCAGGACATGCTGTCAGGAAAACTTGTGTGCTCAGAGGGTCAGGCGGCCACATTGTCCAGTTATGCCATTCAGTGTGAGTGGATGTTTGTACAGCTGTGGTGATTGTAGTGGTGTTGGTGGTGGCGGTGGCGGCAGGCGGGTGGGTGGGTGCGTGTTTGATAAAGGTTGTGTCCGTAATTGTTAAGAACATGCTTAAATGTTTTTGGAAGTGTGTTTGTGTGTGCACGCACACACGTGCCAGCCTGCCTGTCTGCCTCTGTATGTTTGTGTGTGTCTATGAGAGCCAGGCAGACAGACAAACAGTATCCATCATTTTGTCTAAGCATGATCTTGAATGCTTCTGTGTCTGTGTGCATGTATGAGTGGGCAAGTGGATATGTATGTGTGTGTGGATGTGCACAATTATGCGCAGCTTTGTGAGAAAGTGTATGGTTGTATGTCTCGTGAGTTGTGTGTGTGCGTGCATGTTTGAGTACAAGGAAATGTGTGTGTTCAGGTATGTGAGAGTGTGTGTCTGGATGTGCGAGTGCTTGTGTTTCAGTTCTCTACATGCATGTGAAATTAAGCTCTGATTTGAACGAAGTATTCAGAAAAACATAATCACTATTTTTGCTTTGGAGGGTGCCCCCACTCTCCATGTACCACCCACAAACTCTCCTGTTTTATTTCTCCCTTTCCCCGTCCCCTGTAATTTTCTCACTCACATTGAAAGATCTATTTACATTGAAAAAAGATGTTTCGTCAGTATTAGTACAGAAGACATTGAATTACAGCCAACATTCACTTCAGTTTCATTTTATAGCATTCAGTCTGAAACAGCATGTGTAAATTGTGTGAGGTTCTTTTTTTTTCCCCTGACCTAAGTAACAAGATGTTATACAGATGTTTCTTATTCGAAAAAAAAGTGGGGGAGTGGGAGCTCTTGGCAAAAAAACAATATTTGTGTATTAAAAGGAATACAAATAAGAATACATTAAAAAAAAAGTCACTTTGGCTAATGTTGATTTTTCTTTTCTTCAAAGGTTTTTGGCATCATATGTGGAAATCAGATGACAGGAACAGTAAGTCACATATGAATAAAATATTGAAAAGAAAGGATTAAACTTTGGCAGTCCTGTGTTAGAATGACCATACTAGTAAGCTGTTATCACACTAAAAGATGTTTATTCTGCTGAAAGTTGTTTAAGATGGTTCTTTGTAGAGACTTGCCCTGCCTTTACTGAAAAAGATTCTCACATTATTTTTCAGCGGAACTCGGAGACTTTAACCCTGACGAGCACAAGGAGGGCTACCTTCATGGCTTCATGTTTATCCCAAATCAAACCGGGAATTTGAACAGCTGGTGGCCGATAAACATCGGCAGCATAGGTCAGAGATCAGAGGAGAGAGTGAGACAGATTAAAAAGAGATGGCCTGTTTATTTTGGGAAGGGGTGTGTGTGGAGGTTGAGGAGGTGGCTTTTGGGAAGCTGATGTTTGGGTGAAAATTTCTCTCTGGGAAAGAAAGAGAGAGAGGTATGGAGGGTGGGGGTGGGGATTGGATAACACTACTGTTGAAAGGATACACACTGTGCGAGTGAGTGTGAGACAGAGTTAAAGATGTGGGCAGAGAGATAGCAGGCACAAAAAACATGGGAAAGTGTTTGCAAGAAAGTAGAAATTTGAGGAAAAGATAGAAAAGTGTGTGTGTGTGTGTGCTTGCAGGTAGATTCTTTAGGATAGTCTAAAGTTTTGCCGCAGTTGATGTGTCACAAGGAAATTGCTCTAGTTTGTATTCATTATTCTTTTAAAGATTTTAAAAAGACGATTTGATTTCACATATAACATTCCATTTATGCTTTTATTACTTTTTGTTATCTGTATCTATCAGTCCCCTTCTGTATGTCTGTATGGCACTCTTGGAGTCTGTTCATTGACCTTCCTCCGCTATCTCTGATGACATCAACATTGCATCCTACCCCTATGTGTTATTGCCTTTAGTATTGGAAATTAAGATTTTTTTTAATCTGCAGTGCTTATTATCAGTTTGTCTCAAGCTGTCAACTTGGTCTTTAGACGGTTTTTTTTTTTTTTTTTTTTTTTTTCCCAAACTCAAATGAAAGGTTATTGATGCGGAACAATGTAAGCATTAAGGAAAACCCCCTCAAAATCCTTGAAATAGTGCAGAATTAGTGAGTAGTGCTTGATTCTAAGTCTACCAGAAGGGTGGCACTCTACTGACTAAGAATGAGTTGTGGTTATAATTATTGTTAATATTAAAAAGTGTTCTGTTGCTTTGTAGCGTGGGGTCTATGCAAGGCATGGATTGAATGTGAAGAAAAAGCATTTCTATTCATTTGTTGTCTCTGTCTGTCTGTCTCTTTTTCTTGCTTTCTGTTTTTCCCTCATTCCCTCCTCTCCCTTCTCCCATGCATGATGTATCATAGTGGTTGGTCCTTTGAAATTGCTGTTGTATGTGCCAAATCAGATTCAGATTTATCAGCTCTCCATTTTTGCCCCTTCCTGCTTCATTCTGTTTCCTAGTGCTGATTGTGGTAGTTCTTTGTGCATTTTGGGACAGAATATACCAACGGCATAATTTGTCTGATTTTTGAATGTTTTTAAAAAAAGAATTTTTTTTAATCATTTTTGTGTAAACAGACTGCTTGTCCACAAGCAGTACTGCTCAGGTTACCCATATCCCTTACAGGTGTTTAGGATTTGTCCTGTAGGCTTTGGATTTTTCAGCCCTTACTTTGCGCTAGAAAGGCAGTTCTCTCCTGCATTCATTGGTGTATCAAGCTAAGCGATTGGTTGAGTACTCGAAAGCGCAAGCCAATCAAAGCGAAGGTATCAAATGCAAACCTTCACTCCTGTCCACGATTTCAACAATGGCGGATCGAAGCCAAGGTCTGACAATGAGTTGAATGCGCTAATCGTTTTTGAATTGCAAGACGCACTTGGTAAGATAACGCATATAATAACAAACCAGAACATTAATGAAACGATTCGATTGTTTTATTTCGCTTAATACCGTGCCAGTGCTGAGTTATTTTGTTCGTAATTCAGCTAGTGTTAGTCAAGATTAAACAGGTCGGAAACGGCCAACACATTGCGCCGTTCGAAGCGATCGTATTTTTGTAGAAGATAAACTGATGAAAAAAGATATCAGTAATGGGCTTTACTTATGTCGATTCCCGTATTTCTGAACGGGTTACTGATTCCATTACACGATTACACAGAAAATCGTAGTTAAAAGCATAATAAAAATTCATGAACAGTAAACACGATATGGTGAGTTACAGAGAAGCTAAGAATAGACGAGGGTGTGATGCTTCTGAAATCGGAAAAATCCGCAAATAAGCCGCATCGTTCTTTAAGCCGCAGGGTTTAAAGCTGGGGAAAAAAGTCGCGGCTTATAGTCCGAACTTTACGGTAACCTTTATAGTTAGCTAGGTTATAAATGACATGTCTTATCTTCAGTACCCCCCCCCCCCCTCGCTTAAAAATTTTTTTTTTTTTAAGGTGACCCTTGCATTATTGTGCAAGAACTTTTAATGCTTATTAGGTCATTGAAGAAACATTGGCTTTAAGATCAATCGTAAGTAGATCATTAGGTGGAGTAACTGTCATGTACAAGATACGAATTTTTGTAAAAATTTGAACGTGAAAATTAAAATTGCATTTGCAGTGTTGCAAGATGCTTATGTGACAAGCAATAACAAGTGTATGGGATTTGCAGACCTGTTTACCCATACGATTTTACTGAATTTTTACATGTTGAGCGAAAATGGTAGTATAACAAACTGAAAAAGAAAAAAAGAAAAAAAAAATCTGGAGTTGAACTTCCTGAATGTTAATTGCACATGTGAAGTTTAATCAGGGTGGTGTCTTGGAGTTTCTTGACCAAGCCGTGAGAGCTCTTGCTGATTTTCGCATGTGAAATCTCATCTGGTTGTCTGCTTCTTCGGCAACATGCTAAGACAGCAGAATGGTAGCCTCACTTACAGGCCCAGAAATGTTTTTTTTAAAAAAAGAGGGGAAAAGAAGCTGAGAGGGTGTGAATGTGTGCCAGAGTATTCTGACAGAACAGGTTTCAAAATAATTTGTGATGTAAGAACCCTTTTTAATCTTTTTTTAATTTATTTATCTTGTTTTTAAACTGTGGCTGCTACATGATCATGTATTCCTCTAGCATCTTACTGCTTAATGGCAGGCAGATGAAGATGATCCACCCACCACCCCACCCCAATTTTTACAAAAATTTGGAAGATACGTCTACATCATTTATTGAAAATAGAGTCATTTTTCTTGAAAAGTGCACCAATAGCAGTTTTAGGGATAATGGGTCTGGTGTTTCCATACAAGAGAGGCTCGATATGTCATATATGCTTGTACAGTACATTATGTTGAAGGGTCCTTGGTCTTTGTTAATGGAGGTATGTGATCACTTGTAGAATTAATAGAAAAAATGCTATTTAGTGCCTGGATTGATAAAGATATCTGTTAACCCTGATTTGCTTTGTCCTGCAGAGGTCAGACTCCGGCCGATGCCGAGTTCAACTTTCTAGAGCGGGCCAAGCGGCTGGAGATGTATGGAGTAGACTTGCACAATGCGCGGGTAAGGGTAAGCATGTCCGGGGACCCAGCCTCGAACCTGATGGGCTGGCCCCGTTTGTTCTGTGTGCCTGCCTGTACCGTTTCTTCACCTGCCTGCCTGACGCACGTAGCCTGTCTCTCTGGTGCCGCCGCTGTGCTGCCTGTGTTGTGTAGCTCTCGGCCAGCTCTTCTTCTGTCATGTGCCCGTGTACACCACAGGGAGTGGTGATTGTGTCCTGTGCCTGTGTACACAGCCGAAGGAGTGGTGTTGATGTGTCGTGACTGACCATTAACCTGTGCTGGTTTGTTTGCTGGTTCTCTTAGTTTATGTAGTTTGTATTTTTTATGTAGTTTGTATTTTTTTTAATCACAACTTTCTTTTTGTTGTTGTTGGCTACAGTGGAACTTCTCAAGAACAGCCTCCAAAATCCTTAAAGAATAGGGTTATTGAGTGAGGGGGTCTTTATTGGGAGATCAATCTGGTATAGATAAAGAGGCAAAAAGAACATTAATGAAAAATGTCTTATCAAGAAGTCAGTCTGGAATAGATTAAAGAGACCAGTGTTACAGCGAAACAAGTCTCTACTGGGAGAGAATATTTGTTCAGGGGTGATTTTATTGGAAAGTTTCACTGTATTATGATTTTGTTTTTTATCTGGGTTTTTTTTTTTTCACAGAATAATGCCACCATCTTAGGCTGAACTATTTTTACAAGTGTCTGAATGGCAAGTTTGGGCAAGGATCATTTTGAAACATTGAGTACCAGGTATAGAAATAGAAAGAAGTCTCCTGAATATTGTGATCAGCTGAAGGATGGTGGCCTTTTTGCTGGACTTGTTCTATATTGTCTGTTGGGCCTTTTGATGTTCTTGATATGTACTCTTGTGTATCCAGCGAGCTAGTCTATATATATATATATATATATATATATATATATTATATATATATATATATATATATATGTATATACATATATATGTATATGCGTAGACTTAAGCAATTTTTGCCTCTGATAGATCTGCTCATATCTGCCTTTGAGGGTGACTTGGTGCTATATTTCCCTACAGGTTATTTTGAGCGTTAAAATGCGGCATTTAGTTGTCTGCTCCAGCTCTTGCAGGTGTTATTTGCTATGCCATGCACTTTCTTCGAGTCAGAAAAGTTGGATTTTTTTTTCACCTCATGACTAGCACAAACAGTAAGTGTTCAGTTATAAAAAAAAGACACAGGTAGACACATGCACATCAAACTAAATCTACTTGTAGATTTTTTTATAGAGAATGCGGCATGATTTGGATTTGCAGCTTTTTTAAATACTTTTTTTGAATTTCCTGTGAAACTTTGCCCTGTTTTTGTGGGTTTATCATGTGCTCAAGAAAAGTTGGGAGAGTTAGGAGATTAACATCTTCAGTTCTTTGCTTATCAGACTAAGTGATAGTCGGTCTAGGGGCACATGTCGTGTGAAGTGTAATCTTTCATCAGATATTGTGTGCATGGAAATCAAAATTGGAAAGGATTGAGTGCATGCGTGTGTGCGTGGTGTGTGTGTGTGTGTGTGTGTGTGTGTGTGTGTGTGTGTGTGTGTGTGTGTTCGCGTCAGTGTATGAGAGCATGTGCTGCAATGTATTATTTTTGCTCTGTGTATTTGCAGTAAACACACTAACATACAGACAGACAGATTCACAAATGAAGGGAGAGAGAAAGAGAGACAAACAGATAGACAGTTATTATGCATCATATGTCATATGTCATCTCTCACTTGATCTGGGCCATCAACCATCCCTGAAAAAGGCTTGCCAATTGAAAAATAAGATTGTCTAAAGAAACACTGTAAGTGTACTTTTTATGTGTTCAGACATGCATTATCTTTGAATAAGATTTCCAGGTATATTGTCACCTGTTCCTCCAGTCTTTATAGACTCAGTTTTCAGAGTCCTCCTTTACCTCTAAAGCCTCCCACCCCCACCTGCCCCATCTGCTCTCATGCCCCTATCCCCCAGCTCATTCTTTTCTACATTCCCATCCTGTCCCTCTCTTTCCCACTTGAACTTTCAAAGAAAAAAGTCCATAGAATGTTATCTTGTCTGTGGGGCTGCTTGATGTTAAATTCCAACAATTTAGCTCCAACCTAGAAACTGTTTATCACAATAAATTCAAGATTTTCTGATTAAAGTTAAAAAGAAACTATGCCCTTTCTTGCTGTTTTCATCTTTTTTTTTCTCTCTCTCAAGGTTTGTTTCAAACACTGGTAGTATGAATACTGGGTAAAATGGTAGGAAGTAGATTTTTATCATGCAGGCATGTTGTTCTTTTACTGACAAAAGCTTTAGATATTCCATTCTGTGTACCAGCAATTGCTGTCTGATACTTTCTGGCAAAATCCTAAGCTGAAAATAACTCTTTGCTATTTGCTCCATGTTAATATGTGTGTGTGTGTATGTTGATTTACTACACATATCTACACTAGTCAGAATAGACATCATGGCTTTGAAAATGAGAGTATGATGTGGGCAGTGTTCTGCTGCAGAAAGTCTTTAAAATAACTCTTTTTTGTTGTTGTTGCAGATATTGTGGGGAAGGGTGTGTTGCCGTTTAATTTCTATTCAGTTCTTTTTTGAGTAAGGTCTAGACTTCATCTTCTGAGAAGTTTGGCACACAAAGCTGCATTCTTTAAAGTAGAATGGAAAAAAAGCCTGATTTGCTGCTGGGTTCATGTTATCATCAAATCAACATCTATTTTGACCGGCATTGTTTAAGTGCAAATCATGGAAGCAGAAAGCCATGGAGTCTAGGTGGCCAGTATGTGTACAGATTCCAACCATGACCACCTTGTCAGCAGTTTTTCCTGAGGAGTAAAAGGCTGTATGATGTGACTGTTCATTCTCACACATTCTCTCAGTAGTTCTGTTCAAGTGACACTGAATTGACCATGCATCATCATGCAGTTCAGTTGGTGGGTCTTGTCAGTATCACCAGCTTTGTCTTTGCAATGGCTAATACCATGATTCGGATTCAGTTGTCAGAGAAATGTTATGAAAGAAAGTGTCAAAGAAAATGGGGATAGATTAATGAATTGGTGCAAAGTTGCACTGGCAAGGTGTTTGTTTGGTGGCGATGATGAACTGCATTCAGGTAGTTGGTGCAACTTGGACAGTGTTGCAGAAAAGGATATACCAGGAATTTCTTACTTTCTGCTCTCACTCTCCTTAAATCATATCTTATATCTGCCATGTGTTCCAGTAAATGGAAGTGAATTTGATGAGACAACACCCTAGATGTTCTTAAAATGTGTCTTTCCTCTTGTTTGGCTTTAATGTTAGATGAAAAGTACATACCTTTTAAAGGAAGGTTAAAATGGGTTTTGAATAAAGTGCTCCTAAACATCAGGTTTGCATGAAACACCTTTAGCTGTACTGGATGTCATGTGTGTGTTGTGGTCATGGAATGATGATCCCCAGAAAAGGCTTTACTTTTTCTTTCTTTTTATATCCATATTACTCATGTTCAGTAACTTTCAAGATAGACGAAGATATTGATGTACTTTTGTAGTGTGTGGGTGGGCATGTTGGACTTGTATATACGCATGTGTCTGGATATGCATGTATTTATGTGTGTGGTGGTACATTCTCACAGTGTATGCAAAAAAAAAAAAAAAAAAAAAATATATATATGTGTGTGTGAGAGAGAGAGAGAGAGAGAGAGAGAGAGAGAGCTCAATTATGTGGTAAATCCTTGGTCTACAGATTGTGTTTATGATTTAACTTTTTACGTTTAGGGTATAGATATCTGATCTTCATGAATTTGAAATTCATTCTTGAATTAGAAATGTGATTTTTGAAATTCCATTTACCATGTGCTAATGTAAGTATAAATGTTAGTTTATATAAGATCATTCTGGTGGAAAGTGTTTGAATTGAATTGTAGAGTTTTGTGTGGACATTACCCAAACACAGTGATACCATAGGATGGTCATGATAAAGGGAAAGAGACAGGAAAATAGGGATGTCTGAAGAGGTTGTGATAAAAGTTAGAAGAATGCTGTGAATAGTGTGGCTGGTCTCTTTGGCACCAATATGCTTGCTTTGCTTTGCTGACAGGATCAAAGCAGCATAGAAATTCAGCTGGGGGTGACGTCTGCAGGTTTAGTAGTCTTTCAGAACAACGTCAGAATCAACACATTTTCATGGTAAGTACAGCTGTGAGATTTTGCTTGTGTTTATTTTGATTGCATTGATGAAGAAACAAAATGGGCCATTGATAAGTTTGAAGGTATATATGCTCATGCTTTAGTCAGGGAGGGAGTCGGTTGCATTTTCTGAGGAGCTATGGGCAAAGCAGTGTAAGCTTTGCACAAGCATAAGTGAAACTTTAAGTTGTGTAAATGCCATGCTTTGTATTCAGTTCACAAATAGAGCTGTTGCTAGGAGGCTTCTTCTGTTTTTCCTTGTCAGTAAGGAAGATGCACCTGTGTACGCATGATGCTTCATATCTTTGGAAGGCTCTGAACCATGGAAGGTGATGAACTAGTTCCATCACCACCTGAAACATGATCCAAATGGGAACATGGTACTTCAAGCGCAGAGATTGAGAGGTATGGTGTGAGATAAAATGCTGATGGAGAACCGAGTGACCTTCAACATCCTTGCTCTGCCACCCGGTCGTGGCTGAACGAGTTTGAACAAGAGAGCTGCTTCCATAGTATGGAAGGGCGAGAATGGAAGAACATGGATAGTGTGAGAAAGGCAGAGCAAAGTAAATAGTAGAACAGCACAGCTGTATGAAAAGGTACATGCCACACCGTGAGGAACCAGGTAGTGACAAATAGAAAGATGAAGGGCAACAAATTTTATTAGGAAAACAGCATGAGCAGTAGTAGCAAGAATAAACAGCAGCCTTGATTTGAAGGAAAGCTCTGAGGAAAAGTGTGGGCTTGTGAAGAGAGGGATGGGCTGATTAGCTGAGGCAGAGCATGGCTTGGAGCTGTGCATTGAGAACAATGCACACACACACACACCACGGCTGTTCAGAGCAAGCTACTTAGTTTTGAGAGGCAGGGGAGTTTACAGCTCGCCCACAGCTGCAGAGGCCAAGCCATGAATGCAGGTCAGGGAAAGGGGTGTTTTCTGCAGGCTGCTCTCCACCAGCCAGCTAACCGTGCTGTACTCGGCGAACTGAATGTCATCTGTGTAAAGCCGGTCTGGCAACAATGTGTTCGGCATTGCTGAGCGGCCATTACAAGTGGGGCTGTTAGTGTGATAATTAGTGGTTGTCATGAAAAATGTAATATATCTGTGCTCTTGAGATGACCGAATAGGCGAATTCCTGACAATTCTGTTAATACCAAACTCGACTAGGTTTATTTTCCTGTAGATAATGTAGATATGGCATGAAAGCTTGTACACAAGTGGTCAGGCGATATTCAAACAATGACAACACACACACACAATTGTGCAAAAATGACGTCATCACTTTCTGGGAATTTAATTTCCCCTAGTTAACTGGTACACAAGTTTGATACATGCTTCTGCTTGGACTACAACAACAAAAATGTTGGATCAGAAATGTGTAAGCCTTGTTTGTTCGGCCCTTTCACTAAGTGTCTGGCACGGGATGGAAAAATAAAGCTGTGACACACTCAGCATGCACACACACAGCACACACACATACGCAGGCACACACACACACTCTCTCTCTCTCTCTCTCTCTCTCTCTCTCTCTCTCTCTCTCTCTCTCTCTCTCTCTCTCCCTCACTGTGGGTGGTCAATTAGAACAGATACTGTGGTAACTTGTACAGGTTGATGTGATCAAAAGAGCCAAATGAGGATCCAGAGGGAATTAGTTTTGTGGCTTCAGAGATCTGTCATTCTCTTGCAGAATAGTAATTATGATGATAATAGTGGTAGACACGAATAACAGAACATGTTTATTTCATCCCAGTTCCATAGAGCTCAAATTGCTTATCAAGAAAAAAAGTGCAACAATAAAAATGTACCCTTAAAGACACAATAGATATGTAAAACAAAGAACAGATATTATCCCTTAGAGCTCCTTGCATAGACATCCACCACACCCCCACAGTTGTTTTATTGTTTTGTTGACCTGCCACATGCTAGCACCTCTCCTTGGATGGCTGTCATGTGTCTTTGACACATCCCCACATTGTATGGGAGAGGGAAAGAGACCTGCAGCTGGTCTGGACTTGGGCTTCGTGTGATGGCACCTGATAAGCTTCTGCAGGCCACTTTCGACTGCAGTGACAAGGAAAAGCAAGAGGTTTCTCACATATACATGCGTGTGCTGAGAGACAGATAGAAGCAGACAGAATTTTATTCAATAAAGGCTGTGGCATCCACTTCATGGGGTACAGTAGAGTGGCAGTACACTTTGGAATGAACAGTGAATGATTAGAGCTTCAGTGATATTTCAGAGCATGAAAAGTGTGACAGAGTGAACCTGTCTTCAGTGGTCCCCCCCCCCCCCCCCCCCCCCCTCAAACCACTTTCCCTCTTTTATTTCTGAATGGATGATGTTGCCTCTGCTTTCAGGGCAAAGATTGTGAAGATCTCCTTCAAGAGGAAACAGTTTTTCATTCAGTTACGGAGAGAGGTGGTAAGACTGTTTCTTTTTCTTTGTGTTATGTGTGTGTGTGTGAGTTATCTTGGTTTCATGATCTAGAACTACTGTACATCTTGGGGCTGCCAAATGCTGAGTGGGGCAGCCACTGGAAGACAATTTTGATTAACAGAAAGAAACATACAGATTAACAAAATGCCACTCAAGCACAGAGATTTGTTTTAGACAGGAACAAATCAGAAGATGACATTTATGAAGAATAGTTAAAGGCTTAGTGTGGTATATAGACTATAAAAAATATACCTCTGCAAATGGAAAGGGATATTTTTACTGTTTACTAAGAAATGTCTAAAGAGAAGAAGGGGAGAGGGACGGGAAGGGATTAGATGTGGGTGGGCTTTTAGTTTGAAAACTCTAATCATTTTCAGTTAGTAATACTATACCTGTTTTAACCTGATTTTGTCAAAATCTATGGAATGCATTTTTTTCTTTTTTTGTTAACTGTGAAAAAGTTGGGATTTGAGTTCTGAAATTATGTCAGATGATACAGATTTGGCTTTCAAAACAGTTATGAGCAGTGGTTGCAAAGAATCATTGTTTTTATGATACACATACACTGCACACCATTTGATGTCCTATCATTTTCATTTTGGAAGATGGTTCTATATTGCATGCAAACAAAATGATGTACACAGTAATTGTTTCCAGCAGCGATGTGATTTTGATAAATAAGTAGGAGAATTGTGTGATAGAAAGTAGTCTTAGTAGGCATAAATTTGGAAAATAGTATGGCGAATAAGGGAGATGTTAATGGATGGTAAAAAAAAACCCTAGTACTAAGAGAGAATTTGCTGCTAGGTATTGTTTACAGAGGTGAACATTAAGAGACAGTCATAGTGGTTCCTTGCAGTGGTAAAGCTACTGTTCAGTCAGTGAATCACATTGTCCTGTGTGCCATGGTTAGTTTTAGTCGGTGTATTTTGTGACAGTGTGTGTTGTTCTTGTACCTTGAAAAGTGTTTGAAGTAATTGAGAAAAAAAAAGAAAGCATGAAAGGGATCCAGGAAATGTATTTTCGATGTTTGTAGAGAGGAAGATTTGGTGTCTGTTGTTGTTTAGATCTGAAAGTCATGTCTTTTTTTTCTTTTCTTTTTATCTTTCTTTTTTTTTGGACTTTTTTCCCACTTTTTTTATGTGATCTCTGAACATCTCAAAGATGATTTGAATGTGTATGGTTAGGTGGTTTCTTCCTTCTTTTTTTCTTTTTTCTTTTTTTTCCCTGTGTTACAGAATTTGTTTTAGAATGTATTATTTTCAAACAGAAAGTGTGACCAGGTTTTTCTTTTTGTCTCTTTGATACTTGACTATGAAAAAGAGTGACATAGATGCAAAGGCAGGGGAATGGGGATTGGGGGGGGGGGGGGGGGGGGGGGGGGGTCAGAGGAAAGTGATCAAAACATGTGTTTTAATGTGAGACAATTTGTGTGATGCTCTGCTCAGAGGCAGATGTGAAAGCTGCTCACCTGTTGTGCGGTGTTTTCAGGTGACGGATAATGTAGAGCCCCCAGCTGAAGAGAAAAGCACAAAATCTCAAGTAATCATGGCTTGCCCTCTCACCCCTAACACAGCCACAACTCTCACTCTGTATTGTATGTGTGTGTGTGCGTGTGCGTGTCCGCGTTCTTGGCCGTCTTCTTGCTGTGGGCCTAGCCTTGGTGTTAACCGTGCCATCACTCTTATAATCAACTGATTAATGAATACTGTGAAGACCTTCTCTGGATCGTCTAGTGAAGTGACATCACATTATTCTCAAATACTAAATCCATGGCTTGAGTCATGTGCGCTGGGTCTCTGCGTTAACATTCAACTTCATGCTGTATTGTACACTGTCTTTTTAAAGGCTACTTTTTGACTGTTGTTGTCAACATCACATTGTTGTCAAGCATGTGTTTCTTCCCCATCTCTTGCCATGTATCCCATATGCAGCTGCATTAGCAATATAGCATACTACTTGTATTCATTTTAGTACGAGGCAGAAATTGTTTCTTGGTATGATAGTATCCCCATCAGTTTCATTCCCCATCCGTTTCATTCAGTATGAATAAAGAATCCTTGATTGTTCATATGAGAATGTATATTAGTATTACTGTTCCTTTCTTATGAGAGAGGTCTCTTATCAGCATGATATTGCATGCTGACCATTTTATTTCAGACAAGAGAGATATTATCTGAAAGAGAGTTACTACTTATGGCATCATAGTGTATACTCGGTTTCATCAAAACATATGCTTCTGTTCATTTTCTTAAGAGGGATAAATCATTCCTTGGTACTGAAATAAATATTTGCTGACATTTTCTTTTCTTATAAGCAAAAAACATCCTTTGTATTGTAATATATAATCCTGTTGTTTCTTGTGAGGAACGATCTATTATCTGCATTGCAATTTGTATTCATTTTCTTTTTTCTATCTAACAGTGGAGATGTCACAGTGTTTCTCTCAAGAGAGATATAAGTATCCTACTGAAAACTCATCTTTATTCTTTTACTCACAAGGGGAACATCTTTTGTAAGCCTTATAGTGGATACTTGATTGATTTTTTCCCCTCAAGAAGTAAAACTGTATCAACATCATTGTGTATAAAATAATCATTTCATTTCTTCCAAGGGAGTACCATAGAAATTCCTTTGCCATTTGCATGTGTGTTAAGATTATTGGTGTGTGTGTGTTTGTGTGCATCTGCATGTATCTTCTTATACCCAACATTTTGAAGACGTTGACCTTATTGAAGATTTTTACCTTGATCGAAGTCTGTGTAGTGTTATATATACATATACACCTTTTTTTTCAATTTTTTTTCCAACTGATTTTTGTAATCCAAGTTAGAAAATGAAACTACTGTTTGTGTGAAGTAGGTCAGGAGTTTATGATGGTAGTGTTGGCAGGAAATGCAGGAAGGCAGCACACTTTTTTAGCAGATCCCAAGATAAATCAACATCTGCCATTGGTCGCCTGGTGGTTCAGTGACCCTGTGCACTCACCAGTGCTAAGGGGCAAAATTAGTTCTATCATGTATGAAAGAGAAAGCAACCCATGCAATGTCCTACATTAAGCGTGTCCTGCAAAGCTGGGGTTATTTTTTTTTTGTGTGTGTCTGCACTGTCTGACCTATTCTGCTGCAGTTAAAAATAACAGGGAAAAAAAAAAGGAATGAATTAAAAGAGAGATGTTAGCCATGGTTTTCACAGAAAGGTTTCCTGATGCGTATCTGTGAACAGAAGGGGTACTAGGTCATTATGTGTCCTTTTCATGTGTTCAGTGCTTTTTTGTGTTTGTGTTTTAATTTTCTTTTAATAAATCACATGCAGTCGGTCACACCATGGCATACTTTCATTTGTTGTGGGCCCAAATGCTCTCACTGATGGTAGCGTTGCCCAAGCAAAAAAAGCTCATGCTCAGAGTGTACAGTTACATGTACAGTTACTTCTATCACTTTTACCTCGTGGCTGTGTGTCACCTATAACATCTCTTTTCTGCTTGTAGTACTATCTCTTGAACAGTGTATGTAGTCATCTGATTTTTGGTGAATTTTAAGCCTATGACAGTTGAAGGAGAGATTTTTTGCTAGTTCTGTCAAGCAAATGTGGTGCCTTTTTGTTTTGTTTTTTGGTCAAAGAAAAAAAGGGTACATTAGGTTATTGAAATGTTCATTTTTCAGCAAATCATTGGTTTTGCTCCCAAGGTATTGTTTGTTTGTTTGTTTTTGTTTGCTTATTGCTTGCATCTGTTACATATCCAAATCCAGACATTGTGCTGTGGGCTGACACATTAACTGAAACGACGAATCCTGTGTACTTTGCTGGTATTCCATTGTTTCCTGCAAGTTTACATGTAACCGACTTGAGCCAGATGTTTGTTTACTGTCGAGTGGCAGTGGATTATTAAGAGTGCTGTGAAGGATGTGTGGGAGGTCAGGGTTCTCTACAACACTGTTCTACCCAACTCATAGGCAAAAGGGTATCCATGAAATGTTGAGGGTGGAGTTGTGATTAGTCCAGTCCTTAAACTACACATAGTTGTCAGATCCAAGCTACTGCAGGATTGGGTAGGGCGGTTAACTCTTCACCAAAAGAGAAAGGAAACACGCTGGAAACTAAGGGATTATGCTGTCCTTTTTCAGGTTCCTGTGCCAAGAGGCCCATGCTTTTTTCCTCATCCTCTGTCACGGCAGTTGAGGAGCTGTCATGTATATTTATTGTTGATCCGTTTTTCATCTCTGTCTCTTTCGCTTCATCCTTTTGTTGGTGTTGACAGCTCACTGTCCCGTGTTGTGTGACTGTTCTGGTCTGTACTTCTTTCTTTCATCACATGGCAGTGTGCTGACATTAACTGGAGTGTTGATTGCTCTGTTGATCATCGTCACATGTAAACAGGATTGTTGCACTGGTTGATTCCAAGACGCAGTCGCTCCGTTTAACGTGATTATGCATGAACTGATTCCATGGCCCAGTTGATACGTATCGCTAGGTTTTGATAGTCACACATGAACTGATTCCATGGCCCAGTTGATACGTATCGCTAGGTTTTGATAGTCACACATGAACTGATTCCATGGCCCAGTTGATACGTATCGCTAGGTTTTGACGTATCGCTAGGTTTTGATAGTCACACACAAACTGATTCCATGGCCCAGTTGATACGTATCGCTAGGTTTTGACGTATCGCTAGGTTTTGATAGTCACACACGAACTGACTCCATGGCCCAGTTGATACGTATCGCTAGTTTTTGATGGTCACACACAAACTGATTCCATGGCCCAGTTGATACGTATCGCTAGGTTTTGATAGTCACACATGAACTGATTCCATGGCCCAGTTGATATGTATCGCTAGGTTTTGATAGTCACACACGAACTGACTCCATGGCCCAGTTGATACGTATCGCTAGGTTTTGATAGTCACACACGAACTGATTCCATGGCCCAGTTGATACGTATCGCTAGGTTTTGATAGTCACACACGAACTGATTCCATGGCCCAGTTGATATGTATCGCTAGGTTTTGATAGTCACACACAAACTGATTCCATGGCCCAGTTGATATGTATGGCTAGGTTTTGATAGTCACACATGAACTGAATCCATGGCCCAGTTGATATGTATCGCTAGGTTTTGATAGTCACACACAAACTGATTCCATGGCCCAGTTGATACGTATCGCTAGGTTTTGATAGTCACACATGAACTGATTCCATGGCCCAGTTGATGAAAAGAGGTAGGTTTTGATAGTCACACACGAACTGAATCCATGGCCCAGTTGATACATATCACTAGGTTTTGATAGTCACACATGAACTGATTCCATGGACCAGTTGATGTATAGAGCTAGGTTTTGATGGTCAGTTATGAAGTAGTAATTCTGTGACCAAGTCACTGTGGAGGATAAGGTGTTGATAATAGTCACAAAGAAACTGAGTCCATGACCAAGTCTTTACATATAGTTAGAAGTAGATGATAGTCGCACATACACTGAATCTAAAACAAGTTACTGTGTATGGCTAGCTGTTGATAATAGTCATACGTGAACTGTTTCTCACAACCAGGTCACTGCATATGGGTAGTTTCTGGATAATAATCACACATGAACTGATTCCATGACCAAGTCACAGTGAATCGTTTGATCTTGATAATTGTCTCACATGAACTGACGACTGACCAAGCTTTTGTGTAGGATTAATTGGAGATGACAGTTGCACATTAACAGATTTTACAACCAGGTGACTTGTTATGGTTAGGTGCTGATAATTATGACTCATGAACTGATTCCATGGCCATGTTACCATGTTTGTTAGGGTCGTGATGATAGTCACACATCCAACAGAGTTCATGCGCCAGCCACGTGTGTATGGTTGGGTGTTGATGATAGATTCAAAGGCCCAGTCACTGTGTATGGTTAGATGAAATATTGTGATTCTCTGTCCGATTGAAGAACTGATGTGATGGGTTATTCTCAGACGTCATGTGGTAGTGACTGGGCAAATATTCTATTATGGCATGGACAGAGGGAGCCAGTTTGTGGGTGTGAGGCCTATGTGTGCGTTTGAAACCACTGTTTGAGTGATTGTTGGTTCACAGTTATGTTCAAGTGTGGAGATGGCACCGCCCTGAATGAGTGTGTTGGTAGTGAAATGATGCTTTCACTCTAGCCTTTGATGTGGTGTTCAGTGATGGCGCTTCCGGTCTACCATGTTTGTCTGTATTTTTTCTCTCTTTTTTTTTCTGCAGAACTACCGCCCAGTTCACTTTATCATTTGACTTCATTGCTGCCACACAACCTGCTTTTCCCATGCCGTTATAAAGGACCATTCAGAGCTCATGTTGCTAGACTTGTTTATGTGGAAGGTTCTTACGGCTGTAGGAAGCTAGTCAAATACAGTTTCAGTAATTGGTTGCATGAATTTATCTGTGATATGCTCAAGAGGCAACTGAACATTTGATTATCAGAGGAACATTTGTACCCATTGCATTCTGCATCTGTAAATATTTTACAGTTCTTGCTTTCATTTCCAATTTGTTGTTTGCATGCTGGCTGTGCTTCTAGTGATTCCATCAGTATATTGCACAGGGCATCATGGCTCTTGTACATTTTTTTTTTCTTTTTTGTTTTGTTGGATGTTTCCGATTCAGATAGCTCTTAGTACCTGGTTTTTGTGCCATTTGCAATTGGGGTCAGCCTCAACATGGACCATTTCAAGCTTGAGAATGTATATAGCTTGTTGTGTTTGAAACAGACGGGTCAAAATGGTTGCTCACAGCTGGTTTCTTGAGATGACAGTCGGTCTGTTTGAAATTAGGTGCATATGGTCCGCTCCAGCTGTATGGTGGAAACAGTTTATGTGGCAGCATTTTTTTTAACATTTCAGCAGTGTTGGTCTGATTTTGCATATCTGTGTGTTCACACGCTTGTGTGTGTGTATGTGTGTGTGTGTGTGTGTGTGTGTGTGTGTTTGAAGATTCCATTATGTGATTTTATTGTGTGTGTGGGTGGTGTCTTTGAGTCCATGCATATGTATGTTTTCCCACCCTTGGGATACCAGTGGCCACTTTCATTATTCTCCCAGATTGGAAATCATGTATTTAATTATTTATATTGGCAATTTTTCTTTAATCATGTGATGCAACTCTTCAGACATACATTTTCTTCCATCATGACGCTTAGAGGCTAAAATCGTGTTTTATGTTACTAATTGTTCTTTTTTTTAATAGGATTATTTCTCTGTCACTCAGTCTCTGTCTTTCTGACGGTCTTTCTCTCTCTGTCTCTGTCTCTGTCTGTCTGTCTGTCTGTCTCTCCATAGATGTTTTGAATTTTTGGTAAATGTTATCGTTAATTGGAGGGCTGGAAGAACTACAGATCCATTGTTTTATTTGTAATAAATTGTGCATACACAAATGAGTGAGGCATGCATGTTTGGCATAAACATACATAAAACCACAAATGTTCATGTGCGTTTATACGAAAACTTGCTGTCTCACACACACACACACATACACACAATATTCCTATAAATGTTTTATATATTTGCACAAGGAAAACTGAACATACCTAGTTAACATACTTTTGGCCTTTTTATGAATTTTGCTCCCCCACACATCTCATATTCCAGTTCATCACAAGTGTGAAGTTTGTGAAGCTGGTCGTTACTGTTTTCCCATGTGATGAAGGTTTGAAATAGCAGAGACTGAACTGACCCTATGCCATCAAAGGAAACAGAAGCCACCTTGGATAGTTCTAAATTTAGTTCTCCAGCAAGAAAAAAAAATAAAAAAAAATGGTTAAAGTCTGAGACTGTTGATCATGAATTTAGAGATTTTGGGCAGAGTTTGATTCTGCTGTCACTCTTTTTTATGATCAAGTGAAACCTTGGTTAACTACCCATTTGTATATTTATTTCCTCCTCTCTGTGACCAAACATTCTGTGTTTGAGCATTTCTTTTGCACAGTAGTACCATTTTTAACTTCCTTATTTTGACAGGCAGTTTTGTGTGTGTGTGGTTGAGTTGTTGAAGAAAACATTGTGGGCATCAGTCTCATTATCCAGTTAATTACTGCCCCACTCTCGCACACTTCCACTAACCTCATTCCCAACTTCCATTAATCGTTCAGCAGTATTTTTCCCTGTAGAATGCAGTCTTGTGAGATTGAAGACAAATTTTGTTTTGTTGTCTGCAACATGATACTTGATACTCTGAGAGGGATGGTCTGAGTGGGAACTTTATAGTTCTTCCATGCATCGACATGACCATTATGTTACTAAGAACTTTTAGTATTTTCATGACTGCATTGCGAGCTGCTGTAAAAAAAAAGAGACTGAGTTTTGGACGTTTTCAGTGTTGCTGGAGAGAAGTCCCACTGTTTCAGCATGGAGAGATACATGTTCTGAAGACTGCACTGGAATGTGCCTTGTAAACACATTATGTGGAAACTTCTCTTTGATGACGTATGAGATTCTGAATGCTTTTAAAAGTATTTTTCTGAATTGGTTTGAAGATAGGATATCCTATTTAGCAGACAGTTTCTTTAATTTCTTTTTCCAGTTTGAAAGCAAACTTCAGGGGATTGGGAAAGAAGATGAAAATGACGAAATGGTGATGGCGGACTGATTTCATGGTGAAGGATCATTTCTGTGGACTGAATTGGGTTGTGGAAGATGCATTTTCTGCAGCTTGTGTTTTCTGCAGCTCATACAGTGAAGTTTGTTTTGGACTGAGGATGTGTGGCTTTGTGTCCTTGCAGAACGACCCGGTGGAGAACCTGATCGGCTTCAACATGGTCAGCTACCGCTCCTGTAAAAACCTTTGGAAGTCGTGCGTGGAGCATCACACCTTCTTTCGTCTCCACCACCCCAACCCTCCCTCCAAAAAGATTTTCTCTATAGGCTCAAAATTTAGGTATAGGTAAGACTTTCCAGTTTGCTTGCTTACTGGCTTTGGGTGTTTCCTTCTTCAGATTTGTATACTTCTTTACTTTTTTTCTTTTGTAAGTGTGTGTGTGTGTGTTTGTGTGTGTGTGTGTGTGTGTGTGTGTGTGCGTGCGTGCGTGCGTGCGTGCGTGCGTGCATGCGTGCGTGCGAGCGAGCGAGTGTGTGTGTGTGTGTGTGTGTGTGTGTGTGTGTGTGTGTGTGTGTGTGTGTGTGTGTGTGTGTTCGGTTGGTTGGTTGGTTTTTATTTGTTTTTTATTTGGTGTTGATTTAGTTGTAGTTTGCCTTTTTTGATCTTTTCTGTTTTTAGTTGGGGGTTGAGGTTAATGTTTAATGTTTATTTTTTTCCTTACCAGTTTGACTTTAGAAT
Source organism: Conus ventricosus (assembly GCA_018398815.1). Taxonomy (NCBI): domain Eukaryota; kingdom Metazoa; phylum Mollusca; class Gastropoda; order Neogastropoda; family Conidae; genus Conus; species Conus ventricosus. The sequence goes on from CM031597.1 coordinate 83,601,583, forward strand.
TAAAAAAAGAAAGAAAAGAAAACAACAAAGATAAACATGTATATGTAGGTGGATGCATGTGTATGCACATGTGTGTGTGTGTGTGTGTGTGTGTGTGTGTGTGTGTGTGTGTGTGTGTGTGTGTGTGTGAGCGCTCTTATGAGAAAAATCATGCAAAATAGAGAGAGATATGTTGATATGTTTTGTTATTTACTCTGTTGATTGCAAATTATTTTGCGTTTATGACTTTTCTGATGTTCCTGTTCTAAAACTCATAGCATTATCTGGTTGTGAAATGCTAGTCATTTAAGCCACTGTTTTAGAACTGCTATCTTATTTACATTGATCTTTGGATTAAGTGGATTGGGGGAGGGGATGAAGGTGTAGTGTATTAAACTCTTGTTCAGCTTTATAGTAGCTGTCACAGACAATGTGAGATAAACTGGCATGGAACAGAAAACACCTCTACTGTTGATGGGAATTCACTTATTTCAAATACTGTAGTCATTCTCATTTATTTAGTTTAGTTCTTTCATTTCTTTTTTTTTGTTTCTTTTCCTTATTGAGGGTGACAGTAATACAAAAGACAAGAGAAAGGTTCTCAATGAATGTATATACATTTAGGTTTTGAAGATTGTGATATGGACTGAAGAATGTAGTGTTTAAGGGTAGAAAATGTGATGGATCAGTGTGTTTTGGAGTGGCATATGCAAGGGTACACTAACACATCTAACCTGTATGAGATTCTGACATAGCAAGGAAGGGCAATGCCCAGACTCGCCTTCTCCCCATTCAGCTGCAATCACCACAGAAAAGAAGTGTTACTTCCCATTGGCTATCAAATCAGAATGAAATATTGCTTTGTTTTTGTGAATGATGCTGAATTTCCAAATATTTATGATTGCTCTTGTGCACAGTTTGTAAGTGAAAAGGAAAGTTTGATTAGAAATAAAAAGATGTCCTTTTTTTTTCTCTTTTCTTAAGTCTGAAAGTTGACAGTTGATGTTCCTTATGATCTTCAAAGTTGATAGTTTGTAAGTTGAAAGTTGGCAAAAATAAATAAGTATGATTTGATCTTCTCCCCTTTCGGCGTCTGTCACTGCTGGCTCGAACATTGATATAGATCATCAGTGGCAAAGTTCATTTTGAGCTACTTCTGCTCAATGTTAGTCATCCTGATAATTGAAAGAGACAGAATACAGTTGTCACTGTCAAATAATGGACAGCTTGAGGCATGTCTGAGGATGTGCCAGTTGTGCTTGTTCCTGCTTATCTGTGAGGTTCAGCTTCGCTGTTGGCTGGAGTTTGTTTTTTTTCCAGTTCAGTCCATACCTTATGGAAGGTGATGACAAGTATGGGGCCAAATGTAAGCAAGAAGTTAATGGGTGAGAGAACTTCTATACAGAGAAATCTGAATCTTCTCATGCAGGTCTAGAAACAGCGAGACGTTAAAAGCCGTATGTTCATATATGTTGGGCATAAATGATCTAGATCCATTGTTTGACATCAACCAGAAAAGTCGGGACATAAGTTACATACATGCTAAAATCTTAGCTTGGTAACTTTGTTCTTCTACACATGTGTAAGTATTGCACATACATGATATTTCTTTTTTGTCCGTTGCAGTTTTGGCTGTGAAATTGAATAACATGCCGGCCATCAATTTCAGCGATGTAGAGGTCATGCTTCTGTACAGTACAGCTGGTTGTTTAGGTCTTAGAGTGAAAGATTAGTTAAAACTGGAATTACAACATTCAAAACACAGCCATGCCGTGAAAAACATTAGCTCGATGAATGCCAAATGAAAAAGTAGAGGCTTCATTTTGAAAACACTGTATGACATGCAGGTGGTGCTCTGGAAGGTGTAGAGAAAATGTGCATGAAAGACAGATCGCCGTATCTTAGGGCTTAGTTCACTGACTGTAGGGATTGCTCTAACACCTCATGGCTTCCACTGCAGACATAGTTCATCAAGGTGACCGTCATTGTTGGATTTTCCTAACATGCCACTGCATTAACATGGTTACACGTAATCAGCTATCACCCTCACTATCGGATTTCTCTTAACACGCTAGTGCAGCAAATATGGATACAATTAACGAGGAGAGTCTTCCTCATTGACTTGAGCAGTACAGTATATTCTGTAGGCACATGCTGCTCTTCTTTATATATTGTCTGTGTTTGTTTCTTAACACTTACCATGCTTTGTGGGATTTTGAGTGTGTGTGTGTATGTTTGGTAATTGCATGAGTTTTGTTTGTTTGTTTGTTAAATGCAGTTAATGTGTTGGTGATAAACGTGTGACAAGTGTGTTTATTAATGATCGTTTTCTCTGTGTTGAAGTAATTTTAACCAACGCAGATTTGTGTATGACAAAAGTTACGAAGAACAAGGACAGACTGCAAAGATCACATGTACATGCACTTACGAAGCATGTAAAGGCATTGATGTCTGAGCGTTTGCCTTGGTGCATAACATAGGCACTGAAGAGCATGAGAAAACATGTGTGCATCTCTATTAGGGATGAGAAAAAGGCGAATTCCATGTTCTGTAGTTCTGACAGGAGAGCCTGGCTGGCACTGAACTCTTGTTCTGTTCAGAATACTGTGATTGTTTTCACAGGTATATGACAAGAATGACTATGGTCAGCAGCAAGGGAAGGGAGATGGTTTGATGCCTGTCAGTATGAGTTTAGTTGAAAACCTGTTTGGAAGGACGTTTTCATTTTTGTTTGTCTGCATAAATCGTTTCACTGTGATTTGATTTTTTGTTGTTCAATGGTTTGTCTGATAGTTGACCTGAAATTGGCTGGCATAGTTCTTCATCGGTCGCACATTATTTGGACAGAGTCAGATGGCATACTTTACTTTTTTCTTTGTCTTTCATCACCCTGTCTGTCTGCAGCAAGGGATTAACGTATCTATCAACCTCCGGATTTGGAAGATACTAAGTGCATGTTGACTCCTGTTTACAATTCATTGATGCTAACCTTCATAGGTGAAACAGTATTGATCTGCTGACCTCTGTAGTATATCAGATAGATCTGCCCAACTCTGTAAGAGGAAAGTAAACAATACTTACATTATAGGACGTATGTGATGGACGTTAAGAAATAACAACAAAAACCGTAATTGTTGGGTATGTGCTGGTAGTAGCTGCCAACTTAAGAATGTAGAAAATCTAGATCTGTGCATTTCAGTTTTCTGTGGTTATCAAACAGCATGACGCTACCACTGACCTCTGTGTGCAAAAAGATAATAAACATTTGCCTATCTGTTTATGTGACATGCCAAAAATTGAGCTTTAACCCCAGAATGTGAACACAAGTATGCATCCGTGACCAGTCTGTCTCTTTGCATGAAACGATTACTGACCACAAAGATGTGTATGGATCAAACGCATCTGCTGTATGCCAGTTAGGTAGGAAAACAAAGGGCCTACTGTCACACTGATCTAGAACACTGACGAAGGCGTGACGGACACAACATGACAGACAGGAGAGATGAAGCACGGGAGTGCCTGTTCAGTGGCACAGTGTTGAGGGAGGATCAGGGCCGGGCGAGGGGAGCCTCTGACCTTGTGTGTGTGTACCACTTTTGTTCCAGTGGTAGGACTGAGTATCAAACGTTAGAGGAAAGTAGAAGACGCGCCAAAGTAGACCGAGCCTTCTCCAGGTACTGTATTGCTTCGTCTGTCGTCTTGATGGTTCTCAAGTTTATGTCACCAGGTCATGTTTAGAAATGAGAGCATGGATGCTTGTCGGCCTGAATTTGTGTTGAAAAGAAGCTAAAAAAAAAAAAAAGAAAAGAAAAAACATACAAGGGGAAGGGGGCAGTGCGTGTTTGCGTGTGTGTGGGGAGAGAGGGAGGGTGGGGGGGATGGGTGTGATTTTCATTATTTTATACTTGATACAGCTGGTGCTAGTGCTTATTGATCTCGGTCCTTAAGATGAGAGCGAGTCTGGATCAGAAAATTACCAGTTAAAAGACCTGCATTTCTTCTGGTTCACAATGATACAGTGATAAAAGTTTTGTTCTCAGAATATTTGTACATCAGCTGTATAATGTAAGTGGGGTATCATTCACTTAGAAAAAAACAACAACAACAAAAACTTCAGTATTGTGAGTGTGGTTTACTGGAGTGGCTGACAATTGGTTTGGGATATTGATCTAACTCGGCCATTGTATGCACTAATCACTTACTTGGGGGTGGCTAAACTTTGCTTCAGGTGCGTCTTATAACAATTTGACCTTCCCTTCAGAATTAAATAGCTAATAAAATCTGTATCTAGGCTTCTTGTATACAGTGTGTGTGAGAGAGAGCAAGATAAACATTGACATATTTCTAACTGCTGTTATTCTTGGACATAAGCTAAAGGTTTGTGCAGTTGAATTTAATGACTTCATATTGGCAGGTTCAGACAAGGTTATTGAATAAAATTATTGTGGGTTTCCTTAGATCTGTAAATGGAATCGATTTGGTCATTTTGTATGAATGTGTCAGTTTTGTCAACAGATTCATTTTAGTTTAAGGAGAACACTGTAGAAAGCAAGATGAGAGAGGAGGATTTTATTGATTTTTGTTGTCTTTTTCAGAATTTTATCGCTGTCTTCCCACTTAAAGAGATAATCATTCATCATTGCATGACTTCTCCGCCCTCTGTGTAGTTTCTTTGCATATTACCTTGTGTATATATGACTTCACTATCAGATTTCTTTGTGCAAAATTTATACAGCTCTGCCTAAGGAGAATACATGGGCGGAGGCCAGGGTTTGGCGCCACTGATATTTTTCTTTTTTTGTTTCTCTGTTGGCATCTCTTTTTCTTCATTACTCCTCAAAATGAATTTTGCAGCAGAATTTTGCTAAGGACAACAGCATTATTGCCGTTTGGCTCTTTTACATACATTAAGTACTTGGTGGATGCTGGACGTTGGCTTAGTGCCTCATCCAAAGGACTTTAAAAATCTTTCGACAGTGTGTTTTCTTAAGCCAGGACTGTGTGTATCTGTATCTATCTATACTTACTTTTTTTTTCCACTTAATCTCTGTCTCAGTTTTACTGGCTGTTAAGAAATCTTTCTTTCACTGTATGAATTAACTTATAAACTGATGATCCTTTCCCATTATTCTTTTTGTTTTTTTCATTATATTTCATCTTACCAAACTGAAACATAGCAAATACTGAAACTGTTACCTGATCCTTTGCCTGAAGAGAGAAAAACTTCCAAACATGTCTTATCAAAGTTCACGGCTTCTTACCTTCAGGTCACCCAGCAAGCGATATCGGAGGACAGTGGGGGCGGTGTCGAGGGATGCCATTTTGGAGGAGCGGCGTTTCATTGAAGGATATCGGCAGTTGTCCAAATCACAGACATTTTCTGGTCACTCTGAACACTCGCATTACGGGTTTAATCGTCGGGACGGTGTCAATAGTCATGTGCGTGCCACACTGCCTCATGATTACAAGACTTCGAGGACCCTGTGGAGTGATGGGGATCGATCGGAGAAATCTGATGAGTGAGTAGGACTCTGTGTGTGTGTGTGTGTGTGTGTGTGTGTGCTTGTGTGTGTGCACACGAATGTGTGCTATTGTGTGTGTTTGCCTTATCCGGTGTGCACATTTATGCATGTCTTGTAAGTGTATTTGTTATTTTTTTATATATTTGTAAGTAGGATATCTTTATTTTTCACTCTTATATTTCCTTGAGTGAAATCTGTGGTCTTGGAACAGAAATGCATTTATTGGAGAAAGTTATTGCTGAAGGAAGGTTCCTTTTCTTGGAGGTAGGGGGAGGGTAGAATCCAGAGTAAGAAATCTCTGTTCTTTCTGTGACTGTTAACTCTCTTCTCCATTTTTCTTTCTTTTGCTTCTTTTGTATCTTTTTTTGCTTATGCAACTATGTTAGTGTTATATCTCTAGCTTTTATCTTGCCTGAGTCTGACGTGTCTAGGTTTTTTTTCCCCTAACTTTGCATGTCCTTTTGTGAACAGCTTGTCTTTATTTTAACAACACACAAGAAAAAGAAAGAATGAATGTTGCTCTCCTTTCCTTTTTTCTGTCTTTCTTTCTTTGTATTCATTTGAAGGATCTCACCCACCCTTCACCCCCTCAGCCGAACTTCCTCACCCTTTTCTTTCTCTGCCTCGCTTTCCTTATTGTTTCTTTATGTTGCTATCTTTTCTGCCTCTTCCTGTAAGTCTTAGTGTGGCCTCTGAAGGATTTTATGTGTGTAGGCGCACACTTACGTGCATGTGCTGAGCAAGAGATATGCATCTACAGATATGTGTGCGGGTCTGCAAATAGTGTGATCTCTCTCTTTTCTGTCTTCCCGTTGTCTCTTTTAATCTTCCCGCTCTCTCTCTCTCTCTCTCTCTCTCTCTCTCTCTCTCTCTCTCTCTCTCTCTCTCTTCTCTCTCTCTCTCTCTCGTTTTAGTCTTCCTGGTGTTTTGCTTCACTGTTCAGTCTTCCTGGTTTACTGTCTCTGTTTTCAGTCATTCTGTTTTATTGTCTCTTTTTTTTAAAAGTCTTCCTGCTGTTCTCTCTGTTCAGTCAACCTGTTGTGCTGTCTCTCTTTTCAGTCTTCATGTTGGTTTGTCTTTTCAGTCTGCCTGTTTCGTCTCTCTTTTCAGTCTTTTTGTTGTTCTGTCTCCCATTTCAGTCTTCTGGTGCTGTCTTTTCAGTCTTCCTGTTGTTCTGTCACTTGTTTCAGTATCTCTGTTGTTGACTCCCTTTTCAGTCTTCCTGGTGTTTTTTCTCTCTTTTCAGTCTTCCTGGTGTTTTTTCTCTCTTTTCAGTCTTCCTGGTGTTTTTTCTCTCTTTTCAGTTGTCATGATCTTCTGTCTTTCTTTTCAGTCTTCCTGGTGTTTGTTCTCTCGTTTCAGTTGTCCTGATCTTCTGCCTCTCTTTTCAGTCTTCCTGGTGTTTTTTCTCTCTTTTCAGCCTTCCTGGTGTTTTTTCTCTCTTTTCAGCCTTCCTGGTGTTTTTTCTCTCTTTTCAGCCTTCCTGGTGTTTTTTTCTCTCTTTTCAACCTTCCTGATGTTTTTTTCTCTCTTTTCAGTCTTCCTGGTGTTTTTTCTCTCTTTTCAGCCTTCCTGATGTTTTTTTTTCTCTTTTTCAGTCTTCCTGGTGTTTTTTTCTCTCTTTTCAGCCTTCCTGGTGTTTTTTCTCTCCTTTTAGTCTTCCTGGTGTTTTTTCTCTCTTTTCAGTCTTCCTGGTGTTTTTCTCTCTTTTCAGCCTTCCTGATGTTTTTTTTCTCTCTTTCAGTCTTCCTGGTGTTTTTTCTCTCTTTTCAGCCTTCCTGGTGTTTTTTCTCTCCTTTTAGTCTTCCTGTGTTTTTTTCTCTCTTTTCAGTCTTCCTGGTGTTTTTTTCTCTCTTTTCAGCCTTCCTGGTGTTTTTTCTCTCTTTTCAGCCTTCCTGGTGTTTTTTCTCTCTTTTCAGTCTTTCTGGTGTTTTTTCTCTCTTTTCAGCCTTCCTGATGTTTTTTCTCTCTCTTTTCAGCCTTCCTGGTGTTTTTTTCTCTCTTTTCAGCCTTCCTGTTGTTTTTTCTCTCTCTTTTCAGCCTTCCTGTTGTTTTTTCTCTCTCTTTTCAGGTGTCCTGTTCTTCTGCCTCTCTTTTCAGTCTTCCTGTTTTTCTGCCTCTCTTTTCAGTCTTCCTGGTGTTTTTTCTCTCTTTTCAGTGGTCCTGTTCTTCTGCCTCGCTTTTCAGTCTTCCTGGTGTTTTTTTCTCTCTTTTCAGTCTTCCTGTTCTTCTACCTCTCTTTTCAGTCTTCCTGGTGTTTTTTTCTCTCTTTTCAGTCTTTCTGTTCTTCTGCCCTTTTTTTCCCCAGTCTTTCTGGTGTTTTTTTTCTCTCTTTTCAGTTGTCCTGCTCTTCTGTCTCTCTTTTTCAGTCTTTCTCAGTTTCTGTAGTTCTGTGTCTTGTTTTTCAGTCTTCCCATTGTTCTGTCTGTTGTTTGAGTCTTCCTCTAAGAGTATGTTCTTGATTTTTTTGCTGTCCATTTCCTCTCTTGTTTCTTTCTGCATCTGTTTCCCTTCATTTGTTTGATTTTCTCTGTGTGTGTGTGTGTGTGTGTGTGTGTGTGTGGTCTGCATGCCTGATGAAGTACACACCCGTGTGTAACGGATGGGGTCCTCGTCATTGCAAATTTATGTAGCCTTCAGTCTGTTGAGCCATGTACATTTTCTAAACAAATGAGCCAACATCATACTGGTGATTTTCAGGTATTACCAGTATGGTTAAAACTGACGGCATCACAGGTTAAAAAGAGTACTCTCAAACTGGACTTCGGTGATGATGCGTCTTTTGTTACATAGGGCAAAGATAGTACTAGGAATGGACTGTGTAGAGCAAATAATTTTTTTTCCTCCCTGCTGTTCCACAAGGGGTTGTGGATGTGACATTGTCAGATGACCGAGTGCTTTCCTCTCACCTGTGGTCAGCCAGGTGTGAAATGGCAACCTGGCTGTCCTGGGTGACTGGCTTTTGTACCTGATGTCATTGTTCCGCCCAGCTGGATCTCCCTGTCCTTCCCCTTGCCACGCACCATCACCCCCCCCTCCCTCCCTCCCCCCCCCTCCCCTCCCAGACCTCTTCCCATTCCCAAGGGGGAAGAAAAGTCACTTAAGCTCCATTGGGTGGAGGTGAGTGATGACGGGGTTATTTGTGGCGCATAACATGCTTGAACTCGTCAGCTGCCTCAGCTTCGGTTCAGCCTAGTCATTCTCCCCTTGTTAACCATCTCTGCCACTGTCTCTCTCTCTCTCTCTCTCTCTCCTCTCTCCTCTCCTCTCTCTCTCTCTGTGTCTGTCTCACAGATTTCCCTTGTCATTCCCCCTTGTTAACCATCTCTGCCACTGTCTCTTTCTCTCTCTCTCTCTCTCTCTCTCTCTCCTCTCTCTCTCTCTCTCTCTCTCTCTCTCTCTCTCTGTGTCTGTCTCACAGATTTCCCTTGTCATTCTCCCCTTGTTAACCATCTCTGCCTCTGCCTCTTTGTCTCCTTCTCCCTCTTTCTCTCTCTCTCTCTCTCTCTTCTCTCTCTCTCTCTCGATCTCTCTCTCGATCTCTCTCTCGATCTCTCACTGTCTCTCACAGATTTCCCTTGTCATTCTCCCCTTGTTAACCACCTCTGCCTCTGTGTTTTTTCTCTCTCTCTCTCCCTCTTTCTTCTCTCTCTCTCTCTCTCTCTCTCCTCTCTCTCTCCTCCTCTCTCTCTCTCTCTCTCTCTCTCTCTCTCTCTCCTCTCTCTCTCTCTCTCTCTCTCTCTCTCCTCTCTCTCAGATTACCCTTGTTGTTCTCCCCTGTTCTCATCTGTCATTTCTTGTGTTCCCCGTTCTTCTCTGTGCAACACTTCCTGTTCTGTCTCTCGCCATCCCCTTGTATGTCACACCCCATGTTCTCTCTTGTTGCTTCCCCTGTTTTCTCATCAGCCCTCCACACATCCCCACCCTGTTCTTTATTTTCCTAGGCCCCCTGTGTCACTCCTCATGCTGTCCTTAAGTATCCCTCCTGTTTTCTCAAATCTCTCCCGTTATCCCTTGCCACTCCTGGTTGTGTCATCGTCATTCCTGTTTTAACAATTCCCTCATCTAATTCCCCATGTTCTCCCTTGACAATCCCACTGTTTTTCCTTTTCACCTCCACTCTCCTGCCAACCCTGTTTGTTCTCCCTTTTCTCACTAGTCACAAACTCTTGTTTTCACCGCCCAACCCTGTTTGTTCTCCCTTTTCTCCCTAGTCACAGACTCTTGTTTTCACCGCCTCTCTGCTAGTTCTCCTTGTGATTACCCACTCTTTAATGATACAGGGGAATAGGATTGGGAATGGGATTCCAGTCTTCTCCTTGCTTCCATTGCCTTCTTTCCTCTTCTCACTTGGTCTGTCCTCCTGTTTCTGGCTTATCACTTCTGTCTGTGGTCTTTTGCTGATTCTCTCCCTCCCTCCCTCCCTCCCTCCCTCCCTCCCTCTCTCTCTCTCTCTCTCTCTCTCTCTCTCTCTCTCTCCTCTCTCTCTCTCTCTCTCTCTCTCTCATTTTTTCCTTTTGGTGTGTCACACTACATAAAGCCAAATGCACTTGTTTGTCTATAGATTGAATCTGTGATATGGAGATTGGTTGAAAGGTGTGTATGTAATTGGAAAGATGACCCCAAAAACTGGTTGAAAGGTGTGTATGTAAGTGGAAAGATGACCCCAAAAACTGGTTGAAAGGTGTGTATGTAATTGGAAAGATGACCCCAAAAACTGGTTGAAAGGTGTGTATGTAAGTGGAAAGATGACCCCAAAAACTGGTTGAAAGGTGTGTATGTAATTGGAAAGATGACCCCAAAAACTGGTTGAAAGGTGTGTATGTAAGTGGAAAGATGACCCCAAAAACTAATTCATGGACAAGTTATGGAATTTGCTTACCAGCCGAGCAAGGGCTAAAAATGCTGAAAATGCATTTATAGGTCTACTAACCACAGTTAGGACTAGTAAACTTCAGTTTACTTTTGTTTGAAAACTAAATGATAGTAGGACCATACCAGGAGATCTGGGGGGTGGGGATCGACACAAACATGTAAGAAAAAAAAACAAACAAACAAAAACGACCCAAACGTACAAAAACCAACAACAAAAAACACCCATGTACTGTGACTGTGCAGTTAAGAACACTCTATTCTTTGCTCGGCAAGAACTGCAATTTGTGGAATGCATTCATTGAAGGGACACTTAATTGCTTCAATTCTAGTTTTTTTTTAAAAATCCATTTCAGTCGCATTAAGATTTTGGTCAAGAGAAAGGTTGGAGAATGTTATATTGACAATTCTTTGGAGAATGTTGTATTGATAATTCTTTGGAGAATGTTATTGATAATTCTTTCGAGACCTTGAGAGAAAGGGTGCCCATTAAAGTATGAGGATGGAAAACCCAGACTTTTTCGAAACAGGTTGGTACAGTGTAGGCGAAGGAGCGGTAATGACAGACCTGTGCCATACAGACCAGTATAATGGGGGAAGGAATGGAAATGACAGGTGCCAAAGAGGTCAATGGCAGGGGGGGGGGGGGGGGGGCAGATACAATGTCTGCAGTGTGCTAGGAGGGTTGGTGGTGACTGCCCCCCTGCAAAGCCCTGCCAGGAAAAACGGGGTGTCCTGTGCTATCCTGTTTTTCTGCTCCATTAAGCAGGCAGATAGGGGTCATGGGGGTGGGGGTGGAGGGTGAACGAGTCTGAACTGCTCTCTCTCTCTCTCTCTCTCTCTCTCTCTCTCTCTCTCTGTGTCTTTATGTTTCTCTCTTTTTCTCTGTCTCTGTGTCTGTCTGTATGTCAGTCTCTCTCTTTTTTCATCCCATCCTTTCCTGTGGGCCTCTCTCTCTCAGTTATTCTCAGTCTGTCTGAAATGAATGTCTGTCTGTCTGTCTGTCTGTCTCCCATCCTTCCTCCTCGCTCTCTTTCTCTCTCTCTCCACATTTTATTTTATTTTCCCCCTCTCTTCTTTCTCTTCCTCCTGTCTGTCTCTACCCCACTGTCTCCCCTCTCTGTCTCTCTCTCTCTCTTGTTTGTCTGTCTGAATGTTTGCCTATCACCCTGTCTGTGTCTGTCACAATCTGTGTTTCTTATTCTCTCTCTCTCTCTCTCTCTCTCTCTCTCTCTCTCTCTCTCTCTCTCTCTCTCTCTCTCTCTCTCTCTCTCTTCAAGAGTCATTTGTTGTGGAAAATGGGGCCTCTTGACTTGGTATTTAGATCATAGGCTTCCTTCTCCCCTCATCTCATCCTCCCGTTTTTCTCCTCCCACCCCCTCTCCTGTTTACTTGACAGCATTTAGCGGTGGTATGCCATGGAAACACACGCAGACTGCAGCGTTACTGAGAACAAGCCATAACGCAAGTGAGTGAGTGCACAAAAAACAAAGTGCAGAATAAGGCTTATTCAGACAAGTGAAGTTTTTTTTTTTTTTAACAAAACGTCATGTTCAGACACACACACCACAAGTAACAGACAAAAAAAAAAAAAGCCTATAGCAAAACTCTCTGCATGGCTGTCAGTGAGAGAATGGTGTCCTGTTGACAGCCCTGTATATCTCTGAACATTGTAGTGAGGTCCTCTGGAATAGATAGCTGGATCACAACTGTGAGGGTTGAAATACAAAAGGGGTTTGGATGGGGAGAGGATGGATGGGGGAGAGGGAGAGAGAAATGTAGGTTGGAAGGATGAAGGGTTGAGAGAGAGAGAGAGAGAGAGAGAGAGAGAGAGAGAGAGAGAGAAGGGATTTTTAAAGTATTACTTGAAGAACTTTATTCATGTACATGACAGAATAGAAAGGACCTTTTCATTCAGCCACATTGATAGAGATCAATACTTTAATTTTTTTTTTTTTATTCCACATGTGTACTGTTCCAGGATCTGGCAAAGCTGTCTCACAAGTCACAAGGGATTGTTAAAGGCCTGATAGTACTCACATGTTATTCTACTCCTCACCACTCCACTCCACACTACACCACTTCACTTCACTCCACACCACTCCACTCCACTCCACACCACACCACTCCATACCACACCGCTCCACACCACACCACTCCACTCCACACCACACCACACCGCTCCACACCACACCACTCTACACTACACCACTCCACTCCACTCCACTCCACTCCACACCACTCCACACCACATCACTCTATACCACACCGCTCCACACCCACACCACTCCACTCCACACCACACCACACCGCTCCACACCACACCACTCTACACTACACCACACCACTCCACTCCACTCCACTCCACACCACATCACTCTATACCACACCGCTCCACACCACACCACTCCACTCCACACCACACCACACCGCTCCACACCACACCACTCTACACTACACCACACCACACCACTCCACTCCACTCCACTCCACACCACTCCACACCACATCACTCTATACCACACCGCTCCACACCACACCACACCACACCACACCACACCACACCACACCACACAACACTCTACCACCACACTACACCACATTGCACCACAGCATGCTGCACCACTCCACTCACAAGGGAACAGATCACAGCTACAAGATAAGTACTTTGCCCATTCTGGGAAGAAAAAAAACTCTGCATGTGGAGATTTCTTTTCCTTTGTGTCTTTCTTCCCATCTGTGTCTCACCCCTCCACCCCCCCCCCCCCCTGCCCCTTCCCTGCCTCCTCCCTCCACCTCCCCCCCCCCCCCCCCCTCCTCCTTCTCCTCCACCTTCCTGTCTTTGCTCTCTTTCATCCTCCCTTTCTCCATCCCTCTTGACTCAAATTGCAGTGCATGCGATAGTAAACACAGCCTTGAGGTGATGTGCCTATCGAACACTTCTGCCCTGTCATTCTGCCACACAGGTAATGGACAACCGGGAAGGGTGGGAGAGGGAAAGGGGGAAGGGTGTTGGGGAGGGATAAGAGGAGATGAACGTGTGAGCGTGGGGGTGAGAGAGGGAGAGAGAGGGGGCAGGCAGTACGGGTGATCTGTGGTCGAGTGGGAGGCATTGTGCAGGTGTGATAGTGATATTTCAGATCCAGAATAAAAAAGGCAACCAAAAAAAAAAAAAAGTAAAAAGGAAAATAGGAAAAGAAAAAAAAGCAGATGAATATTTTAAGTGCCGTTAGACCAGATCACAAGCCTAGCTCCTGTGACGGTGTACAGGGACTGAAAGAGTACCCGGGTAAGTGCCTGGAGGGACCCACCTTTACAGCCCCTAGTACTGCAGGCATTTGCCTTGTGAGCAGCTGTCCTAGTCTTGCGCAGAGTGGTGGAGGAGACCTGTGATCAGAATGTCAGCATGTGGTTGCTGGTGATGTTTGGTGCTAGCTTAGGTGACCCAGGCCGTTGTCATGGTGTGTGATAGTTATCAACTGAGATCTTGTTTAGACTGTTCAGTATACCCAGTCGATAAATCTTTTTGTGTGTGTGTTCATTATTCTTGTTGATGGATTTAAAAGCTTTTTTTTTTTTAAAGTTATTTCAGATTTTATTGGTTGTTCATTACCAACCATTTTCTTTGTTGTTTCCACTGCATACAAAATAATGTGATTGGTTTATACTCATAGTATGGTCAGGAGGAAGAAAAGAAGCTGTGAGCATAATCTGCGATTTAGGTAGATAAATAGAAAAGGCCTACGATTCCATCAACAGAAATGCTCAAGTCGTAACTTGTCTGTTGTGAGAGAAGCGTAGTGAGTTTTGGCGAGGACATAAGGACATAACTGTTTTGTAGTTTTTCCTCAAAGGTGTTGTAACATGTGGATCAGGATAGTGGTCACTGGGCAGTGAATGAAACAAACACAGAACAGTTAGAGTTTGATGTTCAGTGAACTGGCGGTATTGAACAGAGACAGTGAGTGTGTTGTTGGTGTGGAACAGATGGTTAACTAGGACTAACAGATAGATATAGATAAGGAATTGTTAGTATTGAACAGAACATGAATCCGCTGTGCTGATTAATTGTTTTTGGACATTTATAGGTAGTGAATTGTTGTTATTGAACAGAGCATGAATTTGTAGCGCTGGAAGTGAATTGTTGTTATTCAACAGAGTATGGATCAGTGGTGCTGGACTCCTGTTGAATTATTGTCGCTGGACAGATGGTCAATTGGCAGTGGTGGGTAGATATTGGATTGTTGGTGCCGTGCAGGTAGGGGATTGTTGGTGCAAGGTGCTGGTCAGATAGTGAATTGAATTGTTGGTGCTGGACAGATTTATGAATTGTTGGAGCTGGACAGGTAGTGAATTGTTTGTGCAGTGTAGAAAGTGATTTGTTGATGTTGAGCAGATAGAGAATTGTTTGACCTGGATAGAGAATGAATTGTTGGAGCTGGACAGGTACTGAATTGTTGGTATTGGACAGAATGAATTGTTGGCAGTAAACAGAATGTGAATTTATACAGAATGTGAATTTATGAAGATCGACAGAGAGAGAATTGTTGGGATGGTCATTTAATGAATTGTTGGAGCTAGTCAGATATTTGTCATATGGTGGATTGTTGGTGTTGACAGACAGTGAATTATAGGTTCTGGACAGTTTCAGTAGTAAGATTCTCACATTGTGTAATGTGTGTGTGTGTGTGCTCGCGCTCGTGTGTGTGTGTGTGTGTGTGTGTGTGTGTGTGTGTGTGGTGTGTGTGTGTGTGTGTGTGTACATGTTTTAGACATCCTCCTTTTGGAGAAAGAATAACAAATGAGGTAATAAACAGTCTTTGATAGTTTTGCCTCTTTCAAAAAACAGCTGGCACGTGTACAAGTTATACACAGTTCTGAAAGGGCAAGCGATTTGTTCAGACTGCTAGCCTCCCCTATGGATCTCACAGAAGTCACAACAAAATGATTCCATACAGAAAAAAAAAATCAAAAGTGAAACATGGCCCCCATACGCTCTAACCTTGTCCCCCTCTCTGGAATTAGTCGGTGAAAGAGGTTTGTAAGGTGGGTGATTTTCCAGTTCAGTGGGGTTGGGAACTCAAAGCTTGAGTGTATTCACTCCAGACTGCATTCTTTGCTGGGTAAGGGCTGGTGGAGTTTATGTTTTGTCTGTGTCTTTTGAGGAGCTGCGAGGGAAGATTACAACGTGCTGTAGTATGAAGCAGAAGTGACTTCATGCCCGCGTTTATCTTAGCAGAAAGTGTGAGGAATTAACAGTATCATATGATGATATGAAAGGTGGTCTAAAAAGTGAGAATAAGCTTGTGTGTGTTGTGTGTGTGCGTGTGTATGCATGCGCATCTGTGCGTCAGTACAACACTATGTTAATCTGACAGTAAATGGTTTCAGTCAGTCAGTCAGTGTGCTTGTGGTGTTTAAAGAGTTTTTTGGGGAAAAAAAGATAGATAAGAAAGAAACGTAGAAGTATCAGTGATAGTGTAGTTCAGTTAGTAACAGTTAAGCTACAGATTCAGAATGTTGTTCAGTTACGGAATGAAAACAAAAGACAGAGATTGGTTGTTGTCATGGTCCTCGGCATTTTTGGGATAGAATCACATCCAGTACTGTAGTGTTGGGGAATCAGTTGTTCTGCAGTTTGTCTGAGTGAAACATTATTGAATTTTTATTACTGGTGGTTTTCTCCCCTATCATTTGTTCCTTCACTAAATTTAGAGATAGAGAGAGTGGGAAGGAGCTAACAAAGAATGAAATGCAGATGCATGTGACACTAAATCTGCTTCTGGAGGAAATGTTAGGCCTAAACCTCAGGTAATTTTGATTTAAGTGTGTTTTGCCTCTGTTGGATGAAAATATGAAATAGCTCATAAAGTGCAGATTTCGATAATGTTGACATATTTCACAGTTTCTAGTAATTTGAAAAAGATTAAGTGGGGATCAAGTAGTGGGACATCTGTTCTTTAGCCACTTGGATCAAATTGGATAGTTTGGAAAAAATTCCAGAAAAAAAAGTATGAACCTTGTATATTGTTGTCAGTGTCTGAGAAGATGAACTGGTGAGATTCTCTACATTATTATATATTCTTATTCATATTACTTTCGCCACACTGTTCTGAACAAAAGGAGGTCAGAATGGTCCTTGTTTAAAATATATAAATAAGGAATAGTGTATTCCCTTTGTTTTGACCATGGACATTGTCTACACATGCAGCACAGAGAGTTTGAACAGGAAATCATTAGTTTATGCCGAGTCCTTGGTGCAGTTATCAGAAATAGTGGATCCTGTGTACGTTACATCAGTTTAGGCATGTCAGACACACTGACTGACTGTTTTACTGGTTGAAAGAAAAAAAAGATTGTGTAGAATTAGCTTGGAGTTGTGAAGTGAACATTATGAACAAAATTGCTGTGCTTTAAGACTTGAAATAAATTCCATCAGTGAACCTCAGTTTGACCAGTGTTCAAGAAACATCGAGAGTGAAGGTGTAGTTTGAGGGGAACTTTATATTAAGGCAGGGACTCAAGACGAGGAGTGAATCTACCACGATGTGTGAAGGAGTTGGAGATGGTCAGACATGGAGGAGTGTGTGTGCTGGGGAGTGAGCATGATGACCGGCAGGTGTAGTGTAGAAGGTGGCAGCCAGCAGAGACCTAAGAGGATCGCATGTCCTGAGAGTGTGTTTCCATCTTCATTGCACGAGTCCAGATTAAAACGATTGTCATGAAAGTCACAGAGGCCTAAATGATGATATTCTTTCCCACGAGGTTCAACCAGTTCCACCTCAGCCTTCATCCACAGACTTTACGCACACATGATTTGAAGCATTGAGGGGAAAAAAGACTAGGGAGTGACGTGATCAAGAATGATGGCTGTGCATGTTTTGATGTGGTTGTGAGATATTCCTTGCTGTTGTCA
>CM031597.1:83621371-83626371 GCA_018398815.1 Conus ventricosus
ATGGAGTGTGGTAGTTCTTTTTCATGAGCTGACAGAAACAGATCGATCCCTGGCTGTTAGCGGTGGGACTGCTGAGGAGAGCACTTTAAGTCAGATTTGAGTGGTTCAATGTGTGTGGGTGAACTTGCAGTGGAAGCAGTTTTGCAGTGAGGGAGATAATGTGCTATGAAGAGAAGAAGTCGGAATCTATTGTTGAAAATTGAAATATATCTGTATTTCCATGAATGGCAGGTTTCATGATGAACACTTACCCATCAGATGTACTGTTATGATTCAGATTGTTTTCTTGTCATGACAGTTGATCTGTAAGTGCTGAATTTGTGTGTTTTAGGTTTTATTTGTTTACTTTTTCTGTTTTGTTTTGTTTTGTTTTCCTATCGCCATTTCATCATCAGTGCCACCATGCGGCTCATTCCAGCTCCCTGACCACAACCCCCACCCCTAGCTGGTCCCACAGCAGTCTGGGCACCAGCAATCCACTGGGAGCAGTCAGTGTCCAGTCATCCTGAACCAACCCACCAGAGGAGACATGCACTACTGCCAAGTCACTTTAGTGGTGTTCAGTGATGCCTTTCTGATCCAACATAAGCAGGATGCCATAAACTGAGCCCCCTGTTGATCATGATAACAGCTCGTGACCCCTACCAGAAGGTGCCACCATGCTCGTCCTGTGACAGGCCCTGTGATCTTGTTGATAGGGGCAACTTTGACATGAACTCACCAAGGCCAAGACCTGGAGAGGAAATCAAAACTGAGATCACCTTAACAGGGCGTGAAGGGCCAAAGAATTTGAGACTTTTTTTTTTTTAATGCTGACTGATGAGAATGAGGATGGTGAATATGGTGGTATGGGGTTCTCATCCAGTCTGAGACTGCATGACAAGGCGGTACACTGTGTTTACTTTCATACCATATCCTGGTGTGAACTAAGCTGGAAAGATGTAGACACCTGCAGTTTTAGTCAGGAAATTTGAGCTACACTCTTGGAGACTTGTCTGTTAAGCGGATGAAACTCAGCTGTATTGTCCCAGTCTTCTCTATTGAGCCCATAGCAAATTCATCTCTGGATAGTGGCCGGTCGAGTCAAAAAAATTCCACATCCCACTCTGATGGGAATTGAAGCCACAACCTCCCAGAGGGTAATCGGTGACACTAACCATTATGCCGTGGTGGGGCAGTAGGTGTAAGCACTAAGTTTATAAAGCTGTCACTCGCGCGCACAGAAACACAGACAGACAGACAGACACTCTCTCTCTCTCTCTCTCTCTCCTCTCTCTCTCTCTCTCTCTCTCTCACACACACACACACACACACACACACACACACACACACACACACACACACTCTCTCTCTCTCTGAGGAAGGGAGTATGGAAGGTGGGGGTTCTCTCTCTCTCTCTGTCTCTCTCTCTCTCAGGAAGGGAGCATGGAAGGTGGGGGTTGGGTGAACTGGGAGCAGGATGTCTTTCTGTCTGTAGGCCCAGGAAGATGGTAAAAGTATATGAAAACACCAGCACTGAAAAGTCAACCCCTGCAGAGGCTTTCAAAAGGGAAAGGAAAAAACCTCTTCATTGGACCATTTGGGGATAGTTGAATAACTGTCAATCACTTCCAATTCATCAGCAGTTTGGTCATGGCAATCAACTGGAAGTGACTGACAGTGCTTTTATTATCCCTTAGTGGACCTGTTCAGAGGTTTTTTTTTTTCAATTCCTTTTGATCTCGAAAGCCTCTGTAGGCATTGACTTTCCAGTACTGAGATACTGATATGCGTTTACCACCTTTGTGGGTGAGACACTTTTTCTCTGTCATTGTTAGACTCTTTTTGTGCTGCTCCTACTCCCTACCCCTTCCAACCTCAGACACACCTCAACTCCAGTCTTCACTCTACCCTTCACCTCAACAAATGTGTGCGTGCATTTGTGTGTGAGTGTGTGTGTGTGTGTGTGTGTGTGTGTGTGTGTGCGTGCGTGCGTGCGTGCGCATGCGTGTGCGCTCGTGTGTGTGAGTGTCTGTATGTGAGAGAGACTCACAGAGAGAGAGAGAGAGGAGGAAAATGGAGTATGGGCAGGGAAGTATGTGTGTGTGTGTGGGGGATGGAATGTGTTTGTGTGTGTGCGTGTGTGTGTGTGTGCGTGTGTGTGTGTGAAAGAACCAACCTAATCACCAGTGCGTTAATGACGGGAGAGGTGTTCATCAAGGCAGCCCTCTCACAGACACAGCACACCCTCATTGGAGGACTAATTAAATAGTTTAGGTGTCACAAAAACTGTTCATCGTCAGGATTGGCTCCATCAGCCAGAATGAGCAGTTTGGAAGCAATTCCATTAAAGTGGCACGGAAGAGAAGGGAGGAGGGGGGGAGAGAGAAGAGGCTTGGTTCCATTAAATGACGGGTCTTCCATAAAGTAGACACCAGGGGGAGGTAATCTATGTCTTGTCATTTTCTTTTTTTTTCTCTGCTCTTTTTTCTGAATGTTGGTTGATGAGGCTCTTTTTTCCCCCTCCTCTTTAGTTTTTCAGTGCTCAAGTGCTGTTCATGGTGTCCATTAGTCCTATCTTCTGTAAAGAAATTGTGGGCATATGGCTTGTATATGATGGATGCTTTAGTTTTTATCTTTCCTGTTCCTCAAGATGGTTCTGCATTCTTTTCAGAACTTCTTTTTTTGTTTGTTTGTTTGTTTACAAGCAAATCAGGAAATGCATCCTGACATTAGTTGAAAATTTCATTAGACTTTTAAAGGGTGTGGTCAGGTTTAGGGTGTGTGAACATATCCGCTGTATCAGAGCTAAGGTCCACCAAGGAGCAGGGGATATTTGTGCTTCAAACAGAGATCTCAGGAATGTGTGAAGGGTTGAGAGAAGATAAAGGCAGTTGTAAAATTGTGTAGGGTATATGGTCCAGACAACAACCTCAGCATTTCTCATACTGGTTTTACAATTGACAACAGTCATTTTGGGGAGAGGGGGAGAAGGGGGGAGGCAGTGGAGGAGGGAGGATGGTGGCAAGGGGGGATGGAGCTGACACTAGAAGTTTTCATTTTAAATCAGAAAGATGAAAAGCAATCATGTTTTAAAAAGTCATATTTTTACACCTGTACAAATGCACCTTCAGTGATGACTTAACCATGGTTGTATTTACCTGATTTCTTTGAAATTGATGTTTTTATTTCAAAGCTTACTTTTCATTTAAGTGCTTCATTTGAGTGAGCGCAGTCACGCAAACATTAGCTAGATGAGAGGCAGACAGCAGCACAGACGCTGAGGATTGAGTCATCTCTCTCTGTCTCTCCCTTTTGATTGATCGATTGATTGATCAGTCTGTTGATTGATCGATTGATTGATTGAATGATAGAAAGATATATGAGACATTCTGTTGTTGCTGCATTTGCGCCATTTAGAATTGAAAGGTTTCTGTTCTAATTCATTTTAGTAATAGATGTTACTGTGCTAGTCTTCATTCCTGTCTCTCCTACCCTCCTCCCCTCGTTGAAGATAGGACCTTTTTTTTTTTCTTTTGACAGCCCTGACAGGGTCCTTGTGGTTGGTGGGGCTATAAAGTAAACTGAAAATGATACTCAAACCTCCCACAGTCTTTCTCTTTCACCCTCGCCCTCTCCACCTTTCACCTGGCGTCTGATCCTCCCTCACTGGAGGGCAAGTCATGCCATGTATAACATATCACCTGAATCCTTTGGTTGGTTGGCTGGGTTATAATCAACTGAAAATGAAACTGAAGTTTCCTCCCATCCTTTTCACCCCACCCCCTTCCCCATCTTCCCTCCCTTGCCCCAGCCACCCACCCACCCTCGGGCTGGTCTTGGGTTATATTACCTATCGTTTGCGTAGGTGGATCTAGGTTTGTCGCATGGAAGGGTGGAATGCTGGTGTCATGATAAGCGTTTATGAAGTTTCTTCCTGAGTTGACAGAATGGGTGGTGTTCCATGGCCTGTCAACTGTGGAATGGCTTGACGTACACCTTTTCAGTCTCTGTGCAGAGAGACTGACTTGACTGGTGGCGTTTTGTGTGGACCCAAGAAGGGCATTGATTGGGATTGAATACTGTCGCTTCGAATTCATGAGTGCCTTTCAATCCCTCAAAGCCTTGTGTCTGAACACTTGTTGGAAGGGAACATTTTTTTCTATTGAACCTTTAATAAATTATTTTCTGTTGATTTTCCTTTTTTTTTTTTTTTCATCAATATTTTAAAGTTTTGAGAGTTGTTTTCTGTTGGTTCTCTTATGTTGTAGTTTTCTGGTGATTTGTGTATGCATGCATGCATGTGTGTGTGTGTGTGTGTGTGTGTGTGTGTGTGCGGTTTTTGTTGTTCGCTTCAGGGGAATCTCTCATGCTTTGTTTTTCTGTTCTCAAATTTGTTGTTGACTCACTTATGGTTGTTTTCTGTTGATTCTGTAATGTGTTGTTTTCAGTCGAATCTTTCATGTGTTTTTGTTTTCTGTTGATTCTCTGTTGTGTTGTTTGTAAATGTGCTTTTGTTATCTTTTCTTTTATGTGTTTTCGTTTCTGGTGATTCTCTTATGTGTTGTTTTCTGTTAATTCTCTCACGTTTTTAAATGTTTGTTGTTGTTTTTTCTGTCAATTCTTGCATGTGTTTTGTTTTCTGTTGATTCTGTGTGTGTGTGTGTGTGTGTGTGTGTGTGTGTGTGTGTGGCCTGTTGATTCTCTTATTTGTTTTTCTTTTCTGTTGATCCGTTCCCATGTTGTTTTTAAACATGTTTTTGTTTTCTAATGATTCTTTTATTTGTTTCTGTTTTGGTCGATTCTCTTTTGTGGTTTTCTTTTCTGTTGATTCTCTAATGTGTTTTTGATATCTGTTGATTTTCTTACAATTTTTTTTAAAAACGATTCTCTTATGTTTGAAATTTTCAGTTGGTTCTCTAGTTATTATTGTTTTCTGTTGATTCTGTCATGTGTTGTGTGTGTGTGTGTGTGTGTGTGTGTGTGTGTGTGTGTGTGTGTGTGTGTGTCCATGGGCCTTT
>CM031597.1:83631371-83671371 GCA_018398815.1 Conus ventricosus
ATTTTAGTTTTTTCAACACCAGTGAAGTGTTTTGCATGATGGAGAGAAGAGGCCAGAATGAAGGGGGGGGGGGGGGGGGGGGGGGGGGGGGGGGTTACTTATGGACAAAGAGGACATTCTGTTTTAACGTTTTGCACACATATGTAGACAGTATTTGTAGAACACATGCCCTTCAGCTTTGATAATACAACAGTGTGCTGCTTTTCTTCACATGAGCCTGATATTTACGTCAGACACTGTGTTGTAGAAACTATGACTAAAGTTTTTCCTTTTCTTGTTTTTTTTTAACCAGGACCTCTTAATATTTAGTTCTAAACTGCTGTCTGTACTCTGTATTCTATAATCGTCAGACACTTGTGGATGTGAACACAGAAGGAGTGTACTGCGTAGATCTGGAGAGCAGATCGAGATCCAGTACCCTTTCAAGAATGCCTGATGCTATGTCACAGTTAGTCATTTCAGCACCCTATGATTCAGTACAATGAAAAGGGGTGGGAGAAAAATTCCAAAATGGTGAACATCAACTAGCAAGACTGGGGGAGGGAGCGGGAGGGGGGGGGGGGGGGGGGGGTGGCAGCATTTGGAATTGCTGGTTTGTTTGTTCACACATAAAGCATGACGTCATTTCATGGATGGCTGGTGTTCGTCTTGGCGTGAAAGAATGGTTTGCCATTCGCTGTCCTAGGCATGATTGATTTTTATTCTTGGTATTTAGTCTTGCAGCCCTAAATCAATAAGTTGGGACTGACTGGCTCTGTCTCAGCGTCTTCTGTTTCTGCTGAGCTAGCTGATCTGCTGGTTAGGATTTAAATCCTAAGCGTGAAATGTTTGGCTTATTTCTGAACACAACGGTGTCAGTTTGTGACCGAATCATGGAAACCCACTGGTATACATGCTTATATCTTCACAAGATATCGGATGTGAAAATGAAGTGGTTTCAGCTTAGAGTAGTACACAGGTGTTTCGAGACAAATGGTATTCTTAAAAACATTGGTGTACTGAACAGTGAATTATGTAGTTTTTGTCACGCCACAAAGGACGGTATCATTCATATGTTCTGGCACCATGGAGTTGTTCAAGATTTTTTGAAATCTTTGATGAATGCAATGAATGAAAAATGTCAATGTGTCAAATTTACGAATTACAGAACCTCTGGCTATTCTTGGTTCTGATAAAGATAAATAAGCATTGATCAGATCTTTTATTTCATTTTGATATCTGCTAAAGAATATTTGTATCACTGTAAATCAGATGGAAATAGGCCTACAGTGCAAGCCTTTGTTAATAAGTTAAAATACAGATACAATATTGAAGAGTACATAGCGCGCAAAAATATGGTATATAATGATTTTGTTGCCAAGTGGACTCCTTATATAACTTTTTTTTTAGTTGATTTAATCAAAAAACATTCAGGTCTTTTGTATTTGATGAATTATTAAAAAAAAAGAAGAAATTCTGTGGTTTACATGTGGACAGTATGATTCAGGCCCAAAGTAGACATCTGGAAGCCATTTAGTCCCTCTAATCATAGTATAATCCCACTTTCATTTGCTTCTATCCAGTCTCATTGAGTGGACCAAAAAAAAATTGTTCATATATCTGCATATTTAAATGAATGGTTATTTAATTGTTTACCATTTCCATATTAAGTTAGCTGTTTTTCATTTACATCTATTTATCTTCTTCTGCTTTCACTTGTATTGTTGAAACTTATAATGAATACTATGTATATGTATTTTTGTGTCCTACATGTGTGTGTCCCTTATGAGTTGAAATCTCTGCGCACTGTCTTCTTTTGGTGCATCTGTAATTTCTCAACTTATCTGATTAAGATTTGATTAAAAATAAAAGTCATGGAAACCCTTGCCTTGATACTTCATAGCAGTTGTCCTACAAATGTATCTGTGCATGTGTGTGTATGTGCGTGTGTGTGTATGTGTATACATGTATGTGTGTGTGTGTGTCTGTATGCACACGTGTGTGTGTGTGTGTGTGTGTGTGTGTGTGTGTGTGTGTGTGTGTGTGTGTGTGTGTTTAACAGCCGAATGGGAACTGTGTATCTGATGGCCATGGTCTTGTTACCATCCGGATGAAGCCAGACGATCATGGGCGGTTTGGATTCAATGTCAAGGTGTGTTTGGTTCATTCATTACTTCTTTCTTCTTTCTTTTTTTTTCCCATTCTGTTTTTAAAGATGAATGGTGATCTGATATTATTTATTACTCCACCCCTTAAAAAGGATGTGTAGAATGTCTGGTTTGTGATTTGAATTGATGTCAGAAATCATCATTCTGCAGTGGACAGAGGTATTTACTGCATACAAACGATTTTTCTACAAAGATAACTGTAAGAATTCTTATGAACTCCTAGGGGAACCAGTCTTTTATACAAACAGAATACAAGTTGGGAAAAAAAGACTATTTTGGGAAAAGCATGGATCAACAAGGGCACATATTGCATTGCTCATTTTTTGCTTGACAACGGCCAGTTTATTTCTTATGAACAAATTAAACAAAAGTATGATGAAAACATTAATTTTGTCACTTTTTCTGGCTTTAAAGCAGCTATAATTGAATATATACAAAAATCAAAGTGGAAAATACTAATAAAGGTTTGAATATGCACATATGTTACAAAAAGTTGACGTCAGTTTGTAAAGGGTCAAGATTATATTATGACATTTTTATAGATAATCATACACGCCCGAAAATCTGTATGAACTGGGATGTAAAACTGAACGCTGAAAATGACTGGAGAAACTGTTTTCTTTATCCGAGTAAAATTTCTGACATAAAAATGAAATGGCAACAGTTATGAATAATACACAGATGTCTTGGTACTAATGTGGTGTTCAAAAAAATGGGTTTATTGAACAGTGATGTATGTACTTTCAGTACCTCTGTTAAGGACAGTATTACACACATGGTTTGGTATTGTACGGTCATACAACATTTTTGGGAAACGTTGGTGGATTTGATGCATGAAAAATGTATGTGTGCATTTAATTTGCAGATAACTGAACCATTAGCCATAGTCAGATTTGATAAAAATATACATATATATAGATCATATATTTTATTTTATTGTATTTTTGGTTTAAAACACTATATCAGTGTAGAACAGAACAAAAATCACCCAGACTACAAGTATTTCTTAATAAGCTAAAATACAGGTATAAAACTGAAGAATACATAGCTTGAAAAAAATTGGGTGTAACGATTTTCTTTCTAAGTGGCACCCATTCATATATACGGATGTTAGCAGACCCAGAATGAATTATTATGATATTGTACATTATACTAGTATAAGGATGATTATAGCATCCTAGAACCATTACATCGCCTAAAACAATCCCATTGGACACTATACAGATAAGATAAGATAATGTTGCTTATAGCCCAGCCGACTTTAAGATAATGTTGCTTATAGCCCAGCCGACTGCAAAGGGCCACATACATTATACAGGACCTTAAAAAAACAAATATGTAAAATTTCATAATACATTCGGCTTGCCTCATGTGCTCTCTCTCTCTCTCTCTCTCTCACGTAAAGAGGTTGTAACCTTTTGTCTTCAAAATGTAGAATGGTATTATTATCACTATGTTTGATATGTCGGTTTCTTCTTTATTCACCATTTGTTTGGATTAAAAAAAATTTATTTTCCATTATGTTGTACTATATGAATTTATTTGAATGAAAAAAAATTGAAAAAAAAAGTAGGGCTGTTTCTTTTGTTTCTCACTGTTTGTTATATTAGTTACATGCCTGTGGTGTGTGTCCATCCTTTGGTCAGTCAGTGTGTGGAATCATTGTGTCCAAAGGCATTTTTGACATCACTGCAGGGAGGAACTGACCAAGGCATGCCCATCATTGTGTCGAGGGTGGCACCAGACACTCCGGCCGACCTGGCCATCCCACGCTTGAATGAGGGAGACCAGGTCCTCTTCATCAACGGGCGTGACGTTTCCCAGCATACCCATGAACAGGTAGGCTTTGGACAACCTCTGATGAGAGGAGAGGTGGAGGAGAGGGGTTGAGGTTGTCAGGATATAGTTACGACAAATGAAGATACAGTGAGGAACAGTGGCCATAGTGTGTGTGTATGTGTGTGTGTGCGTGTGTGCATGTGTGTGCACACACATCAGCATGCACGTGCGCAAGCTGTGCCAGAAAAATATATCCATCACTTTGGTTTACTGATTTCAGCTGTGCTTTAGATTTATCTCGGACAGAATTCAGACTTTTTTTCTTTCCAAGTCATAATTGGTCGAATGGAAGATGATGCTGATGGCATATGAATGTTCACCATGCCCTACCGGTTGGTTCTTTATCTTGTGAATGCTGTGATTGTCTTCTGTTTTGAATCATTTTGTTTTGATTGCTCATTATGGAGAGGAGTGTGCAGTATGTTGTACACTGCAGGTGCCCAGTGACTGATTATGTGGATATAGTTTGTTTGTTTTACACATGCAATAATCCCAAACTTAGAAACAGAGGACTCCAGTTGTAGATTCTGCTTTGTTTGATGTAAAAAAAAAAAAAGTACTTTGATACTCATCTGGATGTGCACATGTGTTCCATTCTGGCTGTCTGTAGCTCCTTAACACATGTGTTCCATTCTGGCTGTCTGTAGCTCCTTAATACAGTAGCTCCTTAACACATGTGTTCCATTCTGGCTGTCTGTAGCTCCTTAACACATGTGTTCCATTCTGGCTGTCTGTAGCTCCTTAATACATGCACATGGATAACATTTTACCCACAACTGTTTCATTTATCAAGTTTGAAGCATTTAACAAAATCGTATTGACATGCATAGGGCATCTTGCTGATTTCTTATATAAAAGAAATAATCTCGAAGTTTTGCAATTCAAGGTGCCAGCTGACACCCAAAAGTTAGGACTTAGTACAGGTACAGCATTTATAGACTAAAGATGTGAGTATTAAGAGGTGTGTGCATGTGTGCGAAATCTCCCAGTGTATGTTTTTATATTGTTAAAAAGATTATAGTGAGTATTTGCAGTGTGTGTGTGTATGCATCTGTGTGTGTGTGTGTGTGTGTGTGTGTGTGTTCCCCATTCTTACATTGCGCTTTGAGTCCAAAGTGTTAGAAATGGCATTCTCTTCCTTTGTTTTACAACATGGGGAATTGTCATCAAAGAAAATTTGCATGTCTGCTTCCTATATGGGTCATCGTGTTATTGATGTTTGATTTCCTGCCTTTTGTCCAAATCAGTCCGTGGTTCCCCCCTCCATCTCCATCGCTCTCCTATCCCCTTACCCCCACCACCTTTAACATACCTTGGTCATTCACTCCCTTCTCCCACTCCCTCCTCCCACGTGCACCCAAACCCTCCACTTCCCACAACCCCTTCCACAAACCTTCCCTCCACCCAACCTCCACAACTTCTCCCCTGACCCTACTACCACCCCTTCCCCCCAATATAATGAAAGGAGTGTTGGAAGTAGGAGAATGATGAAAGTTAATATGCCTGTTGTGCAGGTGGTCATGTTCATCAAAGCGTCAAGGGAAACCCATTCTGGAGAACTGGTGCTGATTGTGAGACCCAACGGTAAGAGTCCACTGACACATGCGTGCAGGCATGCATGCACAAACACGTACACACATTTAAGCGTGCACACCCACACAAGTACGCAAAAATGTAAACACACACACACACTATCCACACTAATGTGCTTTTACACACACACACACACACACACACACACACACACACACACACACACACACACACTCGTGGACGCAAGCATACACTCTTGGATGCACATGCACTCTTGCTTGGTATGCTCTCACATTTATGCTTGTGCACACACATACATTTGCACACACATGTATGTTTGTGTAAACTCATATACTCGCATGCATGTGTGTGTGTGTGTGCACGTTCACGCACGCACACACGCACACATGCTAATGCAGGCACGTGTGCACTCACACTCATGTACAAATCAGCTTATTTCACTCGTTTGCTCACTGTACAGTCATGTTTCATACTGTAATTCAGAAAATTAATTTATCTGTAAACCACATTTTAGTACAGTTTTTATTCAGTTGACTCGGAAGTGTGATCTTCAAACTTCTGGCATATTCTGTTCCAAGTGCGAAGTAGCAGAAAAAAATGAGTGCCATGTAGCATTGAGAGTTGTATGGCAGAGACAGTGAGTGCGGTGCTGCAGAGTAAATGGGTGCTGTGCAGCAGAGACAGTGAGTGGTATGCTGCAGAAACTATTAGTACAGAAGAGACAATGAGTGCTGTGCAGCAGACAGTGCTGTCAATAGAAACAGAGAATGTTGTGCAGCAAAGACAGAGCTATGCAAGGGAGACAATGAGTGTTCTGCTGAAGAAAAAAGGAATGCTGCGCACTGAGGACAGAGTGATTAGAGGGCAGAAATATGGAATCCCTTTGTTCCACTGATTCTGTAGGTTTTATTGAAAATAACAGTAGTACAACCTAAACTGTCTGAGGGTAATTTTGCTGTCCAGAACAGCTCTACTATGACCTCCATGGCTGGCTGGGCTGTAACTTGGCTGATCTTGTCTTAGGCTGTGCGTACATGTTGCTCAAAATGCGACTATTCTATCGATGCCAATCGCTGCACACAATAGTTTGAAAACTGGCCTTGCTACAAAGCGGATACTTTCTAACCTGTATATTTTCTGAACAGAACTCCTTCCAAATTTTCTTATCCTAGCCAGTGTAACAGCCGATCGGTAGATGCATTTTTGTCACATGACTTGGCACGACAGTTAGTCAGTGGTCAGTGGAAAGAGATTGACTGCGGTGTCTTCTTCCTTTTCTCTTACCTGTGGGCCCATCGTCAATTTTCAGTCAGTCTAGTGCTTAACTGAAAAACACAGGGTTCTCTGTAAAACTAAATCTCACTGGCGACGATGGATTTTCCATTGTCGGTGTTCCGTGCAAGCTGCGGTAGGATAGGGTGGAGACTGGAGGGTTGGCCATCGTACTGTCCAGGCTTGTACTCCTGACATGTTTTGCATATTGAGAGTAGTTTTAGTGATATGTTGGTCGCTAAATTACCCACAGCTGAATTAATTGTTAAGTTTCTGTCGTTGAGTTTGTTCTTGAGACAGTGGATATGATGGCCGCAGAAGTTTAAGCTGTTTTAAGTGTACTGTCTTAATGCTCAACTCTTCCAAAATGACTGGTGTGTTCAGAGGCAGCAGGTCAACCTTCCACAGCTAGATCGGTAGTAATGTAGATTAGTTGTTGAATGTCCTGCTCCTAATAAGAGGTGGCTGAAAAGATTTAAAGATGAAACTGATGGCCAGTAAAAACTACATAATACTCTGACATTAGCTGCTTGTGTTCTGGTGTATCTCTTTGGTACAGCTACAGTGATTGTATAATGTAGAGATGTCTGCATAGCTGAAATGCTCATAGAATATATATGTGTATGTATAGATGTATACAGTTAACATTGGTAACGTGTTAACTACCAGTCTCCTTGTCCGCCATTTTTTGTCACTCGGATCCACATGGCGAGGGTGACAATGTTTTGTGTCCAGGTTATTTAGGAAGGGTAGAGCTTGAAGACAACTCAACTGTAATGGTCACCATGCGCAGTATGCATTGTATTGAGCCAAAAAGTCTGGATTTTTTAACTTTTTTTGTTTTTACACCATATATAGAGTTTCAAAATTTGGTTGGATTGGGGCTTTCAGATTGTGTGTGTGTGTGTGTGTGTGTGTGTGTGTGTGTGTGTGTGTGTAAGTGTGTAATTTTTGTCTGACAGTACCCAAGCTTCATGAGTTCATCCAATACTCAAAATGGAAATATGGGAGTTTAGTATATGTTCCAGAAACAAAACAAACAAAAATTTTCTGGTTACAAGATTAGCAGTACACCAGGTGCTAACCCACAGTGGGTGTTCTTTAGTCTTGCCGGAACTGATAGTCATTGATGCCTTGGTATTGTGTGCAGTGTACGTAGGTGAGGAGCCAGCAGACGAGCCGGAGTACACGTACATCCCAGAAACCCACCAGATCGCCAGTGCCTCCTCCTCGGCCAACACTCTGGACTCCTCTCTGCTGCTGCTGCAGGAGGGGCTGGAGAGTGGGGCCGCCATTGCTCAGTTTGAGGTCAGAAGAGGTCACGTCATTGGCCCGTTATATCTACGCTGGTTTGTGCATGTACTGTGGCAGGTGTAGTCAGGATCGTGAAGATTCATGCTTGGGGGGAAAAAGATGCTGTGGCCGAACAAAGTGTTTTCTTGATAGGTACAAGTAAGATGGGTTTATGTTTGATGAGTGTCCATAGCCCCAAGGAATTTTGTGCAAAGGTTTAGACTCGTACTGCCAGAAGTTAGACAGAAGAAACATTACATATCCACACTCGTACATACACACAACAGCACGCACATACATGCATGCACTTACATATATCCATAAGCACATGCACACACACTCAAATATATCCACAAGCACATGCAGACAGCACAATATGTGTGCGCACGCGCACGCGCGCCCGCGCACACACACACACACACACACACACACACGCACACGCACACACACACACACACACACACAGAGCAGTAATTTGATGCTTTGATATGCAGAGACCAAGCTTTGATGGAACAGATTGACTTTATACGTACACAGATAAAATTTCTGTGAATAGGGAATAGGGTAATGCTTGATCCACACACATATCAAGAACATGCTCATATACATACACAGTTTTACTCCAGTCTTGTCACGTCCAAGTCAAGAATGCTTCATTATCTCTTGCAAGAAATTCAGAATGGATAAAGACTAGTACAACA
Source organism: Conus ventricosus (assembly GCA_018398815.1). Taxonomy (NCBI): domain Eukaryota; kingdom Metazoa; phylum Mollusca; class Gastropoda; order Neogastropoda; family Conidae; genus Conus; species Conus ventricosus. The sequence continues at coordinate 83,640,178 of CM031597.1, forward strand.
CAAATGTAGATTCAGGTAAAACCATAGCTGTTTATTTGGTTTTAGATAAAAACGGGCACCTGTTGAATTTAGAAAGAGTAGGGGTTAGTCACTGCCAAGGTCTCGGACAAACAGAGTACAGGACAAAACACCTGTTGGTTCAGATGAAAACAGGATTGTGACTTTTTGTCTGTCGGTAGATTTCCACTGAAAAAGGAAAAAAAAAATGTTTCTCTCCTACCCCTCTATATTGCTTTAGATGGTAAGGAATGTCCAGCTGGGCCTTTTTGCAGGTGTAGTTGTTTGTATTGTTCAGATGAAAGACTGATTCATTATGAAAGATGGATAGTTTTGTATGTTCAGATAAAGAAAAAGAAAGGAAACAAAATTGTCAGTTGTTTGTTTTAAATGAAAGATTTGACATTTTTATGTTATGTAGAGAAGACTAACAGATTTGTATTGTCCAGATAATGCCTGAAAGCTATTTGTGTTATTCAGATAGAAAAATAACAGCTGTTTGATTGTTTTGAAGGTTAGTCAGTTCATTCATTTATTGTTGGTTATTTTTAGATAGGAAAACGTTTGAGAGAGAACGCATGGGGGGAGAGAGTGCGAGTGAGGAGCTGGTTACAAGAATTGTCTGATTGCACTGAATATGGGATAATTGGTCAGTTTTAGAACAAAAATGATCAAATACAAAGACTGTATTCCCAAGATAACCACTAAACTGGTTTATTGTGTTTACAGCAATTGTACCGGAAGAAGCCAGGACTGACGGTGAACATTGCCAGAATGGACGCCAACATCAACAAGAACAGATACAGAGACATTTCACCTTGTGAGTCCGCTTTTTTTTTCATGCCTTCTGTTTTTTGTTTTTTTATTTTGTTTATGATTGATGATCTCGATTGTGATTGGATTATGCGCATATTGAAGACTGTTGGATTCAGTTAGTGTGAAGACCGTGCTCTTTAAGTCACAAATTTTTGTTGGCGGTCACTTGGTGCTGTCACAGCTTTACATTTCCGTCCTTATTGAGACACTTAGTGAAAGGGCAAACAAACAAGGCTTTACACATTTGTAATCCAATATTTTTGTTGCTGTAGTCTGAGCAGAGGCATGTATCAAACTTGTGTACTACTTAACTATGGAAAATTAACTTCCCAGAAAGTGATGACGTCATTTTTGCACAATATTGTGTTTGTTGTCATTGTTCTAATATTGCCTGACCACTTGCGTACAAGCTTTCTTGCGGCATCTATGTTATCTACAAGAAAATAAACCCAGTCGAGTTTGGTATTAAAAGAATTGTTGGGAATTCGCCAATTCAGTCATCTCAATAGTGCAGATATATTACATTTTTCATGACAATAACTAATTATCAAACCTACAGCCCCATTTGTAATGGCCGCTCAACCTTGCCGAACGCATTGCTGCCAGACCAGCTATGAACAGATGACATTCAGTTGGCCGAATACAGTGCGGTTAGCTGGCTGGTGGGGAGCGGCCTGCAGAAAACATTCCTTTCCCTCACCTGCATTCACGGCTTGGTCTCTGCAGCTGTAAACTCCCCTGAGACTCAGAACTAAGTAACTTGCTCTGAACAGCCGTGCTGTGGATAGGTCCTTTCAACATGTAGTTTAGGCGTTATGTAGAATGAAAGATCTCTGGGGCAGAGAAACAGTAAATTTGTCTGGCGGGGACGGGTGTTTCAGTTCAAGGCTCTCCCCTTCGGACTCTCCCTGGCTCCCTTCCTCTTCACGAAGGTAGTCAAGGAGATGGCCGCCCTTGCCAGACAGGAGGACATTCGCCTCTTGGTTCACCTCGACAACTGGCTCGTCTTTGCTCCCACTCAGGCCTTGGGTCAAGCCCACACCTCCAAACTACTACACCTTTGTTCCTCTCTGGGGTTCGTCACCAACCCCTCCAAATGCGAGCTCTCGCCCAGTCAGCGATTCACCTTTCTGGGCATGAGCTTCGACACCACCTCCATGATAGTCTCCCCGACCCCGGAGAGGTCCACCCGCCTAGTGGACCTCATCTCCCACCTTCGTCTCTCTCCCGTACGTCGGCAAGGACACTTTCCTCCCTTCTGGGGATGATGGAGTCCCTGTCACCTCTCATTCCCCTAGGCAGAGTTCCCAAGCGACAGCTTCAGAGGGAGTTCCGCCGTCGTTGGTCCCAGACCAACGACAGCTGGAACCAGACCATTCCCCTAGGGCCTTGGTTTGTTTGGGCCACGGAGGAGTGGCTCAGCCCCTCCACCCTGGGCCCCGGAGTTCCCATCTCCCTCCCATCCCAGGCCCTAGAACTTTACACAGACGCCTCCAACTCGGGCTGGGGGGCCCATTTGGAGAGCAGTCACGCCTCGGTGTTTGGGATCAAACTCCCCATATTTGTTCAGATGCTCGCCTTCAGCTTTTATTCGGCAATTGAAATGTTGCAAAAGATTTCTCTGCATGAAATTTATGCTGCTACCCCAGCACAGAGGCATTGCTTTAATAAGGCATCACTGACTAAATTCTGTTCTCTTCCCAGGTTTTTTTTGCTTGTTAATCAAAGTGAAATTTTGCAACAGATTGGTCAGAGACAGTTTAACATTGCTGTGGGTTCTTTCATGTGTGACTAGTATGTGCTGCACATGGGACCTTGATCTCAATACTATCTAGCCGAGAGCGGCGCGTGCAGCACAACTCCCTGCTGCCACGCGCTCGCGCATGGCACTCAGTCCCTGCCGACGCGCATATTTCGCCACTTTTTAATTTATTTTTACAGTAGGTAGACAATAACTGACAGTGTTGTGTTAGGTGTCATAGGAAAGAACAAACACTCAGCTAATCGAACATGGTAATTTTGAATCATTTACTTTCAATGTGTAGACACGACTGTGCATTGAAAAACATGTCTGACGAGTAAAAAAAAATTCTTTGTTTACATTCTATTCCGTTCTGTTACAACACCAAATCAGAAGATGAAGGGATGGCTGCATCTTCAAACAATTCACTTTCCTCTTATCTTTCATAGTTTTCTGTCTCTCTATCATTCCCCTCATCACCAGATCCACTTTGTAATATGATTTCAAGCGCTTCATTGAGCGAGAATTCGCTACCACCCCTTCGTCTGACCAACATTTTTTCGCGCGCACCTAGCGGCAAAGCCCGGTGCCATCAGTTCCTTTGTTCCAAAGCTGCTGGGGTCAGCCAAGTTCACGATAGAGCACTGAAAGTAAGGTCTGCAACTCGCTACAACATCCCCAAGACTAGTTACAGAGCTTATTTCCCTTGGATCATTTTATGGAAAGTGTAGGAATTTTTTATGTTCCAATCACCCGATAGTGTGTGACACGGCAGAATGTACGGTCTGTTCGTCACCCAGCCTTGGGTGCCTAGGCTCGTGGGAAAGAAATCCCGTCACCCACGATTACGTGACACGGCTGGTAAAGGTTAACCGCAGGACCAGCGCTCAGTCCGTCTCTCAAAGCATTGTGGAGTGTGGGAGAGAAAATCTGACATGTGAGAGAGAAGAATTGTGAAAGAAAGTCATTCACTTCTGATGGTCAGTTGGTTTCTTTCACTCACCCAACACCCAGATTGCCCACTTATAAGGACTAGGTGGTGTGGGTGCGGGAGAGGGGGGATTTTAAGCATACAGTAAGAAATTTAACCCATTTGCATTTTCCAGCCCAAAACTGCTCGTAGTATTCACATTTTTTTTGAGAAATCAGTGGACTGCAATCAGTTCATGACTCGTCTTTTGAATGAATTGTTTCCTACATCCCATACTACTGCTGAGATTTCACTGGACACCTCTCAGGGATGCCTATTCATTTTGGCCAGTGTGAGGGGAAGTAACGAGGCACGTGCAGCCGGTTGCGGCGGTAACCAACTCGAGGGAGACAAACAGAGCGGCCGGATACAGGCGAAACAAATGCAAGAGGGTTAAACTTCATGACTGATATTCAAACACTGGATTAGAAGAAACAAAAGTTAATTGGTCAATTTATCTGGATATTTAAGGGTGGAAAAAAGCACTAACTTTACATTTTAGCATTGTTTTACACAAATCTTTCTTTTCAAGAATGCAACAAAGAAATAATTCTAAGGGGTTTTGTTTAGTATAATTTTTATATGTACCCTGGAATTTCACAAAGATATCAACGTAGTGAATGACTTTGTTTTCACTCTTTTGATAGTTGAAGACCTCAGGCCCAAAACACTTTGCATCCTGTTTCATTTTCTGTTTTTCTAGCAAGTGCAGTAAGAGTCAGTAAATGGGGACAGAGAATTTTGCTCCCAGAGTGCAACAAATTAAGGCATGTAACTCCAGACCAGTAGTGTTTGTAGTTTCCTAGCACATATGCAGGCCAGAGGCACACAAACTAAGCATGGAAATTTACCCTGAAAATGAAGTTGCAAATTTGCGCTTGTATAGTTAGTTATGTGTTGCATAGCATTGTATGCCTTGAATTGTTTCACTCTGGGAGTTTAGTTATGTGTTGCATAGCATTGTATGCCTTGAATTGTTTCACTCTGGGAGTAAAAAGCTAATGTCTCTTTTCATTATTTACTGTTTACTTCTCCCAGCTTTATGTTAGAATTCCTTTCTGTGAGTCAGTTTGGTAAAATACAGGGTTATACTGTTTGTCTCCCAATAAGTATGTGTTTTCTGCTAGGCTTGAAATGGAAAGGGGGAGGTGGAGGTGTTGAATGTTGTGAAGATGTGTATAATAATTAAAATTGTCATTCAAATGTGAAATGACACAGTGGGGCGAAAAAAAGCTGTAAACTGCCAAAATCTGAATTCAGAGTTTCATGCCCATTGTGACATTTGTGTCTCTGTGTTCTAGATGATCAGACCAGAGTGGTGCTGAAGAATGGCCTCAATGGAGACTATGTGAATGCCAATTACGTCAATGTGAGTAACATGAGAGAAAGTTCCAGCTTAACACTGAGACTATGTTAAAGTCAATGTGAGTAGTATGAGAGAAAGTTGGGCTTAGCTCTCTTTGTCTGTCTCTGCTGGTTTATTTGTGCCATTGTCGACAGTTGAAAGTTAATTTGTTTGAGAAGTAAAAAAGGTTGTTTTAGTTTTGCTCCATGACCTGCTGAACTGTGTCATACTTTACTGTACTTTATGAAATGATGCTGCATTGTTCTGTGTTGTTGTATGAAATTAATTGGTATTGCATGGCAAGAAAACATGTTGATTGTTCATCACAGTAGAATTTATTTCTGGAATTTGATGTTCTGTTTTGAAATGCAGAGAAAACAACAGAGAAACTGAATACTATAGAAATTAACAGTGGATGGTTGTTGGTTCTCACATGCAAGTATGCAAAATACAAAGTGATCCCTTATTCTTCGCTCTGTCTCTGTCTGTCTGTCTCTCTCTATTTCTGTGTCTCTGTCTCTCTCTCGCTTCCATCTCTGCCTCCCTGTCTGTCTCTCTCTTTCTCTTTTCATACTGTCCAGTTGTTGCAGCATCTTTTTCCATGCACTAAACACGCTTTGTACACAGTACTCCACGATTTCAGTTTTGAATTTTTTATTTTGGTTGAAAAAGATAAAAAAGAAAAAAATAGATAAAGGTAAGGTAAGGTAATGTTGCTTATAGCCCAGCTGACTGCAAAGGGCCATATTAGGGCTGTCACTGCATTGGAAAAAAAAGAATGTTACAGAAGGTGAGATAAGTAAATGCATAAATCAGAAGGTGAGATAAGTAAATGCATAAATCAGAAGGTGAGATAAGTAAATGCATAAATCAATTCTTATAGTTGTGCCGATAAATGCCATTTTGCTGAACATTTGAAATAGAAATTAAAGAGTATATGTTCCCATGCGAGAAACTGAGTCATTTTTAGATTTCAAGACAAACAAACAAAATGTTGATCAGGCTTCTTATAATGTGTACCGATCTACGTAAGAAGAATAAAGTTTTAGCAGCCAACAGTGAAGTCCAGCTTTCATATGATGATCTGCAGTCTGGTTCATGGCTCAGTCACCAGGTGAACACAGCTCAAAGCAGGAATCATCCACTTTACACATCAGTCCAGGGCACACATTTGTATTGGATCACATCTGCGCATTCTATTCTGTAAGGCAAATAGCATGTCACCTTCTGCACCCCTCGCCCCCCTTCCTAAAAGAAAAAGGGGGGAGAGTGAACCTCAAAGACTGCAAGATTTATATATGTGTCAGATATTGATCATGCAGATGAAAACACTGATCCAAAACTTACTTGAAGAATAACTCATATCTCGTGTTTCTTGGTACAGTTAAATAAATACAGATGCCAAAAAAAGCTGTCAGTGCTTTGATTGGATGCTAATGTACTGTGACACAGAGGACCATTGTTACAGATGGAGATCCCGGGGTCAGGTATCATCAACCGCTACATTGCTGCCCAAGGCCCCCTACCCAACACCTGCACCGACTTCTGGCAGGTGAGGTGCTGTTGTCACACCTGTCTTGTCCTGAATCACTCAAGATTACAGAGAGTTTAACAGCACCACAAAGTAGTGGTCTACTGACTTCTGTTCTCAGTTTTTCCATTTGGATGCGTGAGCAAGTTAGATTTGTATTTTCCTTGTATGCTGGGCACAGAGAAAGGAGGTAGTTATGGGAGTTGTTGTTGTTGTCGTACCCTGGCTAAAAGACTCCAGGGATCATCCGAACAGCCGAAGTATTTGAACACTATGGCACAAATGCATCAGCTGGGGATGAGAACATTACGTGTGTGACCGTTTTTGATTACCCCGCCACATGGGCAGCCACACTCCGACTTCGGGGGATTTGGGAGACTGATAATGTTATGCTAGGAGCTTGTCACGACTGAAGACAATCCCCACATAACTATGCAGAGCATAACAACATTTTGATGTAGCCTTGGTGTTCTGGCCTATGTCAATTGGTCTGACACAGCCTTATGCCAAGGCACGGTTATGGGAGTGAAGAAAGGGTTTGTAAAGATGATTTGTATGGGCACATAAGTTTGGATGGGGATGGGAGAGCAGGGAGGGGTAGGAGTGTCTGTTGCACCAGTACTGCAGCTTCCGCTCCCATGGCCTAGTGAATGGTGTATCCTCCAGAAGTGCATAGACCGGAGGACTGTGATGCTGAAACTCAAGTTGCCATCAAAGGTTAATGGAAACTCTGTGAAGAAGATGAAGTCCTCGTTAACTGTAGTCTTCTGATGGAACAGCACATAATTACAGCCGCTGTCATGTCTGGATAGACAATCAGGGTTCTCTTTGTGTCGGACAGAATCCACTGGTTCCAACAGAAAAGTCTGTTGAAAATGGTAGGAAGGCATGAGTTTTTCTCTCATCTTCATCAAATTGACAGTTGGTAACGAATTGATGATTTCAGATTTTTAGTCTTTAATATTTTGGGTTTTTTTTTCATTGGTTGGTAGCTGTGGAGGAATGGTAAAACCAAATTGGTGAAAAAACTAGTTCAATGAAATGAAGTCTTGGTGAAGGAGGAAGAAAAGAGTCTGTAAGAGAGGAATGTTGGGAAACTGATTGAAAAGATTGCACTTGAGGCATTCATATAGTACAGTGCTGTTAGCTTGAAACTGAAAACAAAAAAGGTACCAGTGACTTCCTAATACTGTCATGTCGCTTGGTGAGTGAGGAGATCTGTTCTCTTTGAATGTGGCAAGGTCTTTTCTTGCTTTCTGCGCACGCAGGCTGATACTCCTGCGGACACTGCCTGTATAGACAGGCAGTGGAGTTTTGTGTGTATGACCGTTTTTTATCCTGCCATTAAGGCAGCCATACTCCATCTTCGGGGAAGGTGCATGCTATGTGTAATGTGTCATCCATACCAACGGCCAAACTGGCCTTCTCTTCCGAAAGTTGGTGATGGGATTTTACGTGTGTGCAAGATGTTATGCGTGCGTTCACACACGGAACCTCGGTTTATAGTCTCATTCGAAGAACTGTATGGGGAATGGCATCAGAACCAATGTTAACTCCGAGGGAAAAATCCCCTGTACCGAAATTCGAACCCGTAACCCCAGGATCATGAGTCCGGCGCTTTACCAACTGAGCTATTCCGGCCCCCAGTGGCAAGGTCTGTTCTCTTTGAATGTGACAATTAATCACTAGAAAAACGAAAATGTTTTGATTGTAAGAATACTTTAGTATCGTGAAACTGGTTGAATGAATCATGGTGAAGACAATCTGTTTGAAACGGACATTATATGACAGAACCTTTAATTGTAACATTTGAATGTGCTCCTGGAGCCTAAAATGCATTGAACTGTACCATGAGAAATGGAAGAATAAGGATGATGCTGAAAAGTGCATGGGGTGAAGGGAGAATTGGGTGGGGGAGGGGGTGGGGGGACAGGAGGATTTGTAAGGTGTAGGATGAAGATGAACAGTTGGGAGTTGCTGGCCTGGTGTGAAATGGTGCTCACCCTTTCTTATCTGCAGGGGACACGCCACAAATAACTCAAAGACATACTTTGTATATGGATTTTGTGGGAATGGTCATATTAATTTGATATAGATGTAAGAGGATGATTGAACAGGGCTAGAAATACCTAGATCATTTCTAGTTGACCTGGGGGAGGTCGATTAAAAGAAATCTGCTTTATTATATTGCAGATAGTGTGATAATAGTTATGGAGAAGAACTAGATGTTGCATGCAAAAATGATGGATAATGTTGCCAGCATAAACTTAGTTGTTAACAAATCTTTGAGGTTAAATGTACACATTTCAGACATGAAGTGAAATTGGCTTTTTGCAGTTTGTTTAGAATTATCAGTTTTTTTAGACGAAATTTTTTACCTCATTTTGTGAAATTTTGGCCCTTTTGCATGATTTTCGCTTGAACATCACTTTGTTATAGACTGAGTGTGGGGAGGAGGAGGAGAGTCTTTAGGGTGATGTGAAGAAGGGGATGAAGATGACTGTGGATGAGGACTGTGATGTCTTGGTCCGTGTGTGGCAGATGGTGTGGGAGCAGCAGTCATCTCTGGTGGTGATGCTGACGACCAAGGTGGAGCGGGGCAGGGTCAAGTGTCACCAGTACTGGCCCCAGCTGTACGAGACGGAGGACTTTGGGGCGCTGCAGATCACCTGTGTCAAGGAGGAGGAGACCCCGTCCTTTGCTTTCCGTGAGTTCAACCTGACCCATGTGGGCACCAACGAGGAGCGGCACATCCGTCACATGCAGTACATCGCCTGGCCGGACCACGGCGTGCCGGATGACCCCAGCGATTTCCTGGAGTTTGTCATCAAAGTGCGACAGGCCAGAGCTGGTGTGGTTGAGCCTACTGTTGTCCATTGCAGGTCAGTCTCAAAGTTACACATCTTGTGGGACATGTGGTGTTTGCATGACGTGTCATATGACACATGCTTCTTTTGTATTACATGTTTTGTTTGTGATTTAGGTATATTTGTACAGTCAATACTTGTTGATATACTTACCGATTTCTTCTGTAACTTGTGGATATACGTTGGCTTTAAAATCTGTTTTGAACTTTTCTCTGCCTTTTTTCCAGCAAAATGTACCAAACAGTTTGGTTGATTTTCTGAGGTGCAAAATTAAATGGGACTCAGAGATGTAACAAAAATTACTCCCCCCAGTACCGCTATCCCTGTGCCATTTTTTTCAGGCAATTATTATAGTGAATATGTTTTGATGTGCATGGGTGTCTGTGTTGCTACTGATTATTAATGACCACAGTGGTCACTCACCTGTTGTTAGACGATTCTGTATGCCCACACAGACTCGCCACATTTACTTTAGTAATGTGATGCAGGTATGAACAGATTTCAGACACATTTTTATAGTTTGTGCTAATCCCTGCATTGTCATCGATGCAGAGCGCTGCTGTATCATTCATGGTCATGTGATGCATACTTTTGCTGTCACCCACTTACTGTTGTTGTCTGTTACTGTTGCTTCAAGGTGAAAAACATCTTAAAACCTTCCATTTTTGGCTAATTCTGGAAGCTAGGAATGGTGACTGGAGAAATGAAAGCTACCAGGTCAGAATGTTTTAATCTTAATGCTCAGTGCTTCGCAAGTAACCAGTATAGTATCAGGAGGTAGAACTACCTCTTGACAGGCAGATATGGAAAGATTAGTTGTGAGTGAGTGGTGGCACCTGGCAGATCAGAGTTAATCTGCACACCATTACAGATTTCTGACTGTGCAAGGGCTCTGTGTGATTATGCTTTGCCACAATTGGAATGAACTCTGTGTTTTTGAGTCCTAAGGAACTTCAAGACAACTTGTAGTGTAATTAGATATGTGAAAGTGAGTTTGTGTAATCTTTTCTTTTACACACACTTGCCTGAGTTCATTTGTATCCACACGTGAGTGTATACACGCTTAGACACACACACACACACACACACACACACACACACACACACACACACACACTCTCTCTCTCTCTTTCTCTCTCTCATATATGTACACACTCACTTTTGTACATACTTATACATCCAAAGCCAGCAATATGTTCATTGCTAATGAATCACTAATGAAGTGATGTATTGTTAATGTGTTCATGTTTACTGGGTTCAGTGCGGGCATTGGACGCACTGGTGTGCTGATCACGATGGAAACAGCCATGTATCTGATTGAGGCCAACCAGCCTGTGTACCCGCTCACCATCGTACGGCAGATGCGGGATCAACGGGCCATGCTCATTCAGACCTCTGTGAGTCCTCCTCCTCTGTCTGTCAAAGGGGGATTTGAGGGGAAGTGGATCTACCAACATAAACAGGGTGTCTATATATAACTGCCAAGTTGATAGCATGTTACTGAGCTATGCTTTTGTCAAATTGACATTGGAAATAGAATTTTCAGTATCATTTTTACCAAATGGATGTGGCAAAGCAGCCCACTGCGTTTCGTTTCAAACAGGCTACCCATGTTGCTGACCAAGGAGCAAGTTCAGCTGGGTTAGATCAATGTTGCACTTCATTTTTTCCCGACAAGCATCGAGCCCAGCTTAAGAGCCATTTTGTACATGCTAAAGAAATATTGAAATGAAAAAGCAGCAGTAGGCCTACAGAAACAAATCGGCTTTTAGGAAGGTGTCAGACGCAATTTCAAACAAAATATTGGAAGAAATATGTATGCATCATGGCTGCAACAATAAGGTCTGTGCATGGTGCAAAGTATTCTGCCTTCATTTTTCTGGGAAACGTTTCGGACTGAATGCTTCAAATCAAAAGTGCAAAGGCTTTTTACCAAGATTTTTTTCCTTCTTCCTTTCTCTCTTTCTTTTTTATTTTTTTGACAACATATTCACAGATGTGTGTGTGATTCAAGCAGAAGTACTGTTTACTGTTTTTCTGGTGAAACGCAACATTTTGTTCTCAGCAGCCGACTATGCAGGAAAGCTCTAAGAGAGAGAGAGAGAGAGAGTGTGTGTGTGTAATGGTGCTGTTGAAATTGTTCAGAAAACAAGTGAAATTAGTAGTAGCTGTAGCTGCTTCTGTTATTGTTTTAAGGAGGGCAGGGGAGGGCTAGCTCCAGGGAATGGGTTACTCATTTACTATGTTTCCTTATGCTCTCTTGGAGAATAGAAAATAATCTGTTGCAGAATCTGTTGTGCTTTTTTTTTGTACCCTGCAGCCATCAATCTTACGTGAAGTCATCAAGATAAGCTCTTCAGCTTCCTCATTTATGTTTTGTGAGAATTTTATTTTAATAAAAGACCATCTTTGAAATTGTAGTGGGTTTATTTTTCAGTTTTAGTCTTTGCTGTTTCATTTGATAAGTACTTTAATGTGTTTGGCATCTACATGCCATCTCAGCAGCCATGCTTTTTCTCTTTAAACACATGTCACATGGGATTGCATACATAGAAAACAAAGATCAGCAGTGAAAGGTTTTTATCTTTCCAAAGCCCAGCTACATGAAAGAAAGCACCTCTGTCTTGCAGCCACTGCGGTTTATTTTTTACATTTCAGACTGTCTTGATAGCTCTTCACTTCCAGAATAAGTAGTACATGTAACACTTATATATATGTTGAGCATGTACGGGCAGAGATCTGTTTAAATGCCATTGTTATACTAACTGCATATGTGAAATAAGCACAAATGAATGATGAATGCGAGCACAGTGTAATCTTGTGAAATGCCACGGTAGGTTGTTACTACATGCTCTTGAGAAATATGCAGATTATTATGATTTTAAGTATCTCAGTTTGTGATTGTTGCTTGTATATTTGAATTGTCTTTGTCAGCTTCTGAAAATGGAGTATGTCTATCTTAATCATTCAGTGTACACACAAAACACTCCAGCCAGTTTCACTCTGTGGCAATTTTCATGGGTCTTTTCGGTGTCGCTGTTAATCAGTATAGCACAATATGAGAATAGAACTACAAGAATGTTATCATTAACATGCAGATTAAAAATAACCTCTCTGACGAAAAGTCTCTCGAAATGAAAATGATGATGGACTCAGTAGTGAGCCTTGAACTCAGTTTAACATCACATTTAAATCCTGACTAAGAAGAGATTGGAACTGATGTAGCAGTCAAAGCACACCGTTGACTGTTGTTTATGACATCCAGAATGTGGTATAGAATGAAGGTGAAGGTGGCATTGCTTTTGCTCCCTTGCCCATGTCTCTTCTTCCCCTTCACCATGCGCACCTCTTTCTACTGCAGCCCTGTTGCTTCAACTTTTTTTCCCTCTCCCAGCTGCATGCCTTCTTATGTGGCATTTCTCTCACATCTCTCATTCCAGCTCCCCTACACACATCCATATCCAGGTTCATTCCATCATTGGCCTAGCTGCAGCAGTCTGCAAGGAGCTATCTGCATCTGTGGCTTTGGGGCAACACACCTTATTACATACTGTGCTACTGCTTAGTGATTACAGTTGCTGTGTTCATTTGTTTCAGAGTCAGTACAAGTTTGTCTGTGAGGCAATTTTACGTGTCTACAATGGTGAGTGGGAAATATGTATCCGGTGTTGTCTATTGAATGACAAGTTTTGTTCGTGAGCTCCTAGTGTCCCAAACTATATCATGTTTGTATTTATGAAGTCATCCTGTGTGTCTGCAAAATAATGACTTGTACTGCTCATGGTGTTTTGTATCATGTTTTGGTGACACTTTTTGGGGGCAGATGTAATTGTCCCACCAGTATGTTAATTGCAGCTGATCAGTAGGCCAGCAGACTCTTGTTTAAGGGACGAAGTGGACAGTTTTCAGGGAACCTATTGAAAATAGCCGAGGAATGGACTGAAAATCTTTTCATAGGTGAATGCATACACATGCACACTCGCATGTAAACACACACACACACACACACACGCACACACACTTTTATGCATGTATGCATGCACACGTTCAGAGGTGTGAAAAAAAGTATACTTTGTGCACACTTGCTTGTTAATGTAGATCTTGAATGAAAGATGACTTCCTTTTCATGTTGATGTATTTCTATCGTACACCATTCTTCTCTCGCCCTCAGCCACTTATTTGTTTTGCAGAGGGTCTGGTGAAGCCGCTGGACGACTTCAGGAGATGAGGACGAGGGGAGACAGCTCTGATGAGGTTTCTATAGCCTAGTGTCTGACAGACAGGGAGATGGACCAGCAGCTGCTGACCTCCACTGACAACCAGTCTTTGCTGTCTCCTCAACGCTTCCATCCACACTCTTGTCCCCGGCTGTTCTCTCGTCAGACAAATCCGCCAGGCAGTTGCTGCCCCTTCTCTGTAGGGTTGGATGCTGTTGGTGAATGCAATTTGAGCCTGAATTAACCAGGGTGGAGACGGCACTGGGCCACGTAGGGAGGTTGGGGTCGATGGTGACTCTGCTCATGGACAAGGTATGGGAAGACGCTACACCCACATGCCGAGCTGGGCACCTGTACTGTTGTGATGTAAATGTGCCCGATCAAGGGCAAACCTCTGGCTGTGCAGACAGGAGTCTGTCTGGGTGTGCAGTGTGCACCAGGAGACTTGGGCCTGGCTCCACTCCAAACACAAAGATTCGGACTGCTGCGCAGGGAAGTGAAGGGTGAATCTTTTTTTTTTCCTTTCTGTACAAGAGTGCATAAAGAAATGTGGCCAGCTGTGCGCTGACTTTGACGGAACCAGGTGGGGTGTGAAGCAAGCACACAGCAGACACGGAGGGGATGAGATAGAAGTCACAGTGGGTTGCGTTTCATGCAACATGCTTTGGTCACCCACGTACATGTCAGGAACAGTCCTATTTGGATTGAAGCAGAATTGTGTTACACGTGATGTTGTGGTGCAGACATTTCCAGGCTGACAGTAACTGTGATGGAGAAAATAAACAAGTATCATTGCATGTGGAGATTAAAGAAGAAAGAAGATAACTATACAAAAAGTGAGACTTCCTTATTTTTCCCTACCATAAGACAGTGAATGCCTCACACTATATTTAAAAGTATGTAAAATGCTTCCGTCACAACCGGTTTCTTAACCAATGAGAATGAGCATACACCATCTGAAGTGTCTTTTGATAAACCTGCCACAATGCATTGTCAATTTGATGCGACTTGATTGGGCCCATATACCTGTGGCTATGTATTTCCATTTCATACATATGTAAACGAGACTCTGTTACCGTGTTTGGTTTGCAGACGGTGGACATATTGTTGAGTTTTTTTTTCAAGAAAGGAAATTGCATGTTAAGAGATGCAGACGCAGAGGAAGAAGGGGGTGGCATTCATCAGGAAAATAGTGTGGTACAGGGCATGTACAATCCACAAAGGGTTCGACGGACATTGGAGCATGGAACGCGTGATTGAAAGAAAAGGAAAGACTGTAGGCCGTGTGAAGGAGCAAGTGCTAGTATGATGGGAGGAGCATGAAGAGTGTGGCTGTGGGAAAGGGGGCAGAGGACTTGCAGATCATGTGAAAGAGTGAGTGTTTAACATGTGTGGGATTGTTCGTCTGTGGGAAATGTAAACTGTGTGAATTGTTTGTGCAAGGGAAAGAGCATGGGGTGTGTGATATATTGGAAATGTAAGCTATTTGAAGGAGTGAGAGTGTTTGTGAGGGGAAGAAGTATGGGATGTGTGACGGTGGAAAAGAAAGTGGTAGAAAGATAGACCACGTCAGTTACTATGTGAAATAGGCAAGTAGTTTTCTAGGCACATATATGTGTGTACATATCATGCTCTGGTTTGTGTTAGAGCGAACATATTTGTGTGTGGTCGAGTGAGTGATCGTTGGAAGTAGGTGCATGAATTATGTCCACGTTTGATCATCTTTATGCTCTCGGACCCCTCTCCAGTGATGCTGTGTCTGCGGAGAGACGACAGTGGGTGTGTGGGAAAGAGCAGATGTACATACTTGTCATCCTGTAATTTATTTTGCTTCATGTGGAGAACTCGCTGGTGATCAGATCAGTGGACAAGGGTCAGAGACTCGTCCAGACAGAACAGACAGTTTTTTTCTGTTCACAGGATCTGGACTTTCTGAAGTGTCTTAACTTGGATACATACACTCTGTGTATACATTGTGGATTGAAAAAAGGGCATGTCATAGTAGGTACCCCTTGTTTTTGTTCTCCCGATTTTTTTTTCTTCCTTGTTTGCTACTTTCTTCCATCACCA
Organism: Conus ventricosus; assembly: GCA_018398815.1. Lineage (NCBI taxonomy): Eukaryota > Metazoa > Mollusca > Gastropoda > Neogastropoda > Conidae > Conus > Conus ventricosus. The sequence goes on from CM031597.1 coordinate 83,655,732, forward strand.
TATTTCCACCTTCCAGTCCTTTTTTTTTATTTTTTACATCATCTGTTTTTTGGGCGAGTCAGGATGAAAAATATGAAGTTCTAACCAAGTGCGGGTGCATGGATGTGTATTTGGAGTTTTGAAAGAGGAGAAGGTAGAGAGGTCTGGCAAGGAACAGTGTCACACTCATCCTCAACATTTAACAAGTGAGCAGTCCAAGTGGGCGAAAGCTTGGGTTTTTACCTGTCCTTTTTTCTCCTGCATTACGTGGGTGTTGAGGGATGTGCAACCTTAAGCACATGCAGGACAACTTCTAGGCTGTTTGTTACGATAGGGTTTCTCATAGAAGAAATGTCCTTGTGCTGTTTTTTTTTCCTTGTTTTGCTTTGTATAGATGTTATGTTTTGGACTTGTAGGGTTGTCCACACTGATGGCATTGCTTCCATGGCATTTTTCTTTCAGCTGCGCAAAATGGCCTTGCCCGTTGTCTGTGCAGTGTCATTACAAAACTGGTAAGTGACATAAAGAACAGAGGGACACAGGTACTGCATCACGATATTAAGATAACCTCATTACATCGTTTGTATTAAGTTTTATTAATACACTGTGCATCTTCGTTTTACTTGGCCAGTCATTTGATTTAATTTAAACATTATATTCAGTGCTCAGTTTTACATGCATTTTTAATGGGGAAATATGTATTTGCTTTTGGTTTATAGAACAACATGTGGAAGTTCAATTAATCAGGATACACCATGTTAAACTTCAGAAATTCTTTGAGACCAGTACATGATCATAGTGAGGTATTCAAGACCAGCTTAGTATGTCAATTTAAATTCAAGTTACCTATGTAAAACTAGTTGGCTTCTTGTTTATATAGTTCATTGATTTCTGCATCTGCTCACGTTACTTCAATGATAGATGTCATATGTATATCTGCTTACCTTGCCTGGGTTGAGTTTCATCAACTGCTCTCCTTGCTTGTGTCGTCAGTTAATGTCCTGTAAGTTGAGTACCCTCATTTGGTTATATTGCATCTTCAGCTGATTATCGACATCATCTTACTATATTACATCTGTGGATTTCACACATCGGACACCATGCCAAAAGGTGGGCTCAGAGACAGTGACACCCGGATCAGGAATATCTGGTCTAAAAAAAAAAGAAATGATTGAATGCATGAAAGAACATCAAAATATGTAAAAGAAATAAGTTCAGACCAAAGCTTCATCACTTAGTGAAACAGCAAACAAACGGTATTGCAAACAAACAAGTCTGATGTAAAAAGATTGTTTTATACTTTTTCAATAATTTTATGAACCTTGCATTCGAATGTTCAAAATGATAATGCATCGTTATCAATTGATTTAAATTATAAACTAATGTGCGTACCAAATACTGTTTTCAGTTGCACTGAAGTTGACTGTAATTTATCATTCAAATGTTTTTTTGATGCTGCAGTTGTTGTTTTTTTTTAAAGTGTAATCTAACTTCTGTGTGGTAAATTGGTAGTATTCTGTTCATGCATTTCCAAACTACATGAGGTTTGTCATTAACATCTTTTGTATGACATCAGATATTTTGAATAAATTCTGGATACTTATCATTTTCATCCACTTCAGTAATAGCATTATACATACTCTGGATCATCAGTTTCCAAAGTTCTGTGGTTCCTTCTTAAGCTCCTTCTTAAGCGTGCTTTTAAGATGTGTTATCATTTTCTGTAATCTTATGCACAACACTTTTCTCCGGTGTATCCAGGATTTGGATGTATTTCATCAGCCTATACAGTAATAACAGTATAAAGTTGATGGAAGCGTTCTTGTCATTTTGTATCCAACACCTGCCTTTCATGGTAGGGGTTTTTTTTGTTTTTTTTTCCAGTTTTACTTTGTTGTAATCATTTTGTCATCTTATGTACTACAACACTATCTTAAAGATGATCATAATCATTTTGTCATCTTTATGTACAATACTATCGTAAACTTTGTTCAAGATGATCATAGAGTTGAGACACTTTAGTGACTTTATATAATGAAGAAAAAAGCTTGGTGACAATTTTGTGAGCAATGAAAATATGTGAAAAGTAATCATTGTAACTCTTAACCTCTTCCCTGCTTGCCCCGTGTCTATTACGGGTCGTTTTCACGATCTTGTACACCCGTAACCGTGTCTACTAGGGGCACTTATTACTTGATTATATTTATTTTTATCGTACTAGTGACCAGCAAAATCAATTATTATGATACCACATCATAGCGCAGGGTATAAGAAAAAAACATGCAAAAAATCTAAGAGACATCTCAATAAAAAAAAAATGAGTAGTGAACAGGAATACTGCAATTTGGCCCCGGCACTCAGCAATACAGAAAAAATCATATACTGTGGCAGGGAAAGGGTTAAGTTTGACATTATTTGCTGCAGTTTCCCATTTCATAATTGTCAAATGCATTTTAATCTCAACTGAACTTTGCTCCTCTGTATTCTGTGCACACTGTTATCCATTTGGATGACATATGTGAGAAAACGGTTTCATTACAAAATGTGACATGTTGAACTTGCAGATGTTCTGTGCAAGATATTACAGCGTACTATATTTTACAAGCCCTCTTAATTAAATGAAATTCTTTCACATATTGACAGAGTATATGTAATCGGAGAGAACCTGAATTCTTTCACATATTGACAGAGTATATATAATCAAGAGAACCTGAGTCATTTGTATACTGAAATTAATTAAGCTGTGTTTTGAAGTAATAACAGAGAAGAGAGTTTGTGATGCAACTTCGTATGTACAACTTTCTGCCTGTTTTGGTACTGAAAGAAATATTGTCCCAAACGGTAAATGTAATTGTCTTTTTCTTTTGCACGATTTCATTGACAAGGGATAGTATAAAAAAAAGACAGAAATACTGCATGAAAAAGCAAATGTACTTTTTCAGCCAATTGTAAAGACAGAAAACTGCATGAAGAAGCAAATTTACCTTTTCAGCCAATTGTAAAGACAGAAATACTGCATGAAAAAGCGATTGTTCACTTTTTGTTCCCACCTTTTGGCACAGTCATCTGCTTTTCTTGCTTTATCAGTTAATTTCCCACATCTGCTGACTTGACATCATCAGTTGATTTCCCACGTCCACTCAGCTTTCATGGTAGTTGGTTTCCTACACCCGATTTCTATGCCTCATTAGTTTTCCTTGTCTCATTTTTTTTTTTCAGTGGATTTCTTGCAATTGCTTACCACACTTCATCATTCTTAATAGGCTTCTTAGCTACTTTTATCAGTTTCAGCTGATCATTCTCCACTCAGGAAAAGAAGGAAACAAAGTCTTGATTTAACACAGTTCATCTGTAGTGTGATAGAATTTAACTTACCAACATTTATTTTTTCATTATTTCTTGTGTTTGTTTATGGCCACAAGCGTGTGTGTATGTGAGAAGGAATTTTGTTAACTTCTAGTCACAGATGAACTGATGTGGTGGTTTCTCTTTGCAGCTTTAACATACTTTAAACTTGTTGAATGCACTGTGGATGATTTTTTTTCTAACAGATGGCTTCCACAGAAGGACCAGGTAATTTTTTATACATGTACAATTTTCACAAAAACAGAAACAGTCAACTTCACTACCTCTTTCTCAGTTGCCCGTGTGCATGAGTGTACCACTCTGCATTGGCTGTGTATGGGAAGCTTTGGTCATTGAGATTTTGTTTGAAAAATCTAGCTCTTTGTAACTTCACACATGCTATGTGGCCGCATATGAAGCCAATTGGTGTGACGCTATGATGGGTCATTATTAGTGAAATCTCTCTACAACCACCTTGAAAATCATGATAAATAGAATTTTTTTTTTGTATCGGGGTCTGTCTTTACAGGGAAGCGGACTTTCAACAGGCATAAACACATGCTTGTGAACAAGTTGATGTTAGCCTACGCACACATACACATGCTTGTACACGAAAAAATCAGGTGCTTGCAACACATGGAGGTGAACATAGGACAAGCTTGGATAGCAGTGTATCCATGGAAGTGCCGGCTGCCAGAAGCCCATCTTATCATTTGAAATGTTTCTGATGGGTAAACATTTCCTTTTTCTACAATAGAGCTGTTTATGTGGTGGAACTCGCTAATAACAGATCAGTTCCTCCATGTTATTTGTAGATGTCCAAAAGTGCATAAGCTAGACAAAGTTCCATTCAACTGAGTCATCAACCACGTCAGCTCGGACTTTTCCCTGCTCCCGTCTAAGAGCAGTGATGGTTTCGTGTTGGTCCTCATCAGCCACATTTGTCAGACTCGGCAATGCCCTGTTAACATTCAGAGCTCTATGCAGGGACCTTCCTAGGATTAATTTTTCACCAACAGGACTGAACCACTTTCTCCCATTAATGAACCACTCCCTCACTATTTCATTTTAGCATTTGGATGTTGTTAGTTTTGTATTGTAGCCCCATATTGTTGGCACTTTTTCAGCAATTCCCCCATTTTCATAAAATCAGTTCCGAGTCTTGTGTAATCATCTGAATTTTTGTAAAGACCATTTCCCTTTGTTCACCATGTTTAAAACTTTCATGTTATCTTTCAGTGCTGAAAATGTTGGTGTTTTTTTAAAAATTTTGTTTGTTTTTTCTTTTCTTTTTTAACTTGAAGCCCCCGCTAGTAGATGTGCAGCCAGGATCGTAGCTGTGTGACATTCAAATGTTGCGTTAGCTCTGAATCACAATAATGCTGTCACAAATATGAACTGATTTCCATTCAAATAATTTCTTTTAATTTTCAAAACCTTACAGTTGTGCAAGTGCAATGGAATAGAAATGTTCAAAAATAATTAGTTGTGTCACTGCGTAGAAAAAGTAATAGAATTCCTCCTCAGATCAATCCAAACAAGGGTTCAATGTCATGTCATGTACTTTAAAAAGAAAAGTGGTTGTTCGTTTTATGGAAATCATTTGTAGTGGGAAAGCAAAAATCTTTTTGTTGAAGGTCAGGAGGTTTTTTGAGTAGGGAAGTCCATGCAGAGGTTGTTGATAGGGATTTCACTGTGTTACAACGCAACGAACGTGCCCTTTGAACATGCATATCACTTGTCCAACATAAGGTTAGTTATAGTAGATGTTACAGAATTATGATCTGAACAGCAGCTTTCAGACCTGCCTCAAATTCGTAAACCAAGAGCCAGATGTGGACAGGAATCTGAACAGGAAGGGAATGCAGTATTTTGTACACTGTTTTTTTTTGTGTGTGTTTTTTTTTTACTGTATCTTCATCATGTGTTCTTGAACATTTTATCTTGTTGATGTTTTTGTCCCATTGTCTGGAGACTTGAGCAGGGAAGAAATAGCTCCTTCAAAAGACCTTTAGTTCCTTCATTTGCAGCAGAGTGTTGACACTAAACTCTTTTGTGCTTTGTGTCTTTTTTACGCAGTTCTCGGCTTGAAAATATTGCCTTGCAAAGATCAAGAGTCCAGGGACTTTGTGACATTCAGCAGTAATAGCAGGAGAGGGGAGGGATGTGCAGCGATGGACATGGTGGCGATGTTTTTGAGCAGAGGTGGGAAATGCCATGTCCCCAAGTCAACGAATCCCGCCGTCAGAGTAGGACATTGGTGGCCCATCCTTATTCTGTGATTCATATCCATTCCCTCCCTTTTAGCAAGTTCTGGAGTGATGAGAATTTTACTTTTTCTTTTTTTTTTTTCTTTTTCTTTTTTTTAATTAAAGATACAAGAAGTATGGCACTTTGCCATTGATGCTGTTCTTCAGTTATGTGATGGGTCTGTAGGTGTAACTGTTCATTTTGTTGTTGGTCCAGTCACCTTCATTGCCCCAGTGGTCCTGTCCTTGTTTTATCCCCAGGTGATAATTTCCTTTAACACTTCTGAACCAGTGAGTGTTTGTATGTTGCAGTTGTTTTCCGTTTTAACATTGGGAAGCTGAAAGTGATCAGAATGTGAATGTGTATATGGATTTTTAGTACTCTTTTAGTATTGAAGCTGTCCATGGCCCTTGCACCTACCTAGTTGCCTGCAACACATGCCACCGAGATGAGCTGTGTCAGCTGGCCCTGCTGCCCGAGCATCCAATTTTTTAAGTAGGCATTAAAGCAAAGTCACCTAACTAATAATTGATCTTCCCTCCCCGCTTCCCCCCCCCCCCCCCCCCCCCCCCCCCAGTCTAAATGATATGAAGTGCGTAGAAAAGCAGTTGTTTTACTTATGCAATCCTTGTACTGTTTTCTACAACAAAGAAAAAAAAATTCTGTATATGTAGATTTTGCAGGAATGTCTCTGCTTTTTTTTGTGGTCATAACTTTCTTTCTTTAAGGAATATACATAGGATTTTACAGTTTTAAATCTAGGCTGTTTTCACCTTTACTTAGGATGTACTTGGCTGCAAGATCATGAAGCCAACTCGGTTATCTGCCTGGTTTGTGGGTTGGGTGTGGTGAACAAGATGCCTGGTTCCACACAACTGTCCTTGGTCAAAGAATGAATCCTAATCCCATGGCTCATGCTCATGGAGAGTCTAATTTTACATAGATGGAAAACATCAAAACTACAGGGGGAGAGTGGGGTGGGGGGGGTACGGGGTAGTGTGTGCAGGAGAAAACCATATCTGTCATGTGAAGAGTGTACGAGATCAATTTAGAGCCAGCACCCATCAAAAACCAATAATGATGATTTGGATATGCAAACACATTCACAGCATTTAAAAACTATTTGTTAAGAGAGGCAGTAAGTGCTATATGATCTCCATGTCTCTTAACCCCTGTTGCACACACTGATAGTGACACACACACACACACTCACCTACCTGTCTGAATCATGGATATTGTACTGCGGTAAATGAAACCCTCTCCTACAGAGCATGTTCTGGTCTTTTCATAATGCTCATATTAAAGCATGAAAGGAAACCATAAAACTGGAGAAGGAGAATAGTAAAAGTGTGTGAAAAACGGAAAGAAAAAAACCCCTCCCAAGAGGTGCATTGCTTCATCCAGGAGGCACAGGTAAATAGACCAGATTGTGGAATGACGACGGATGACAGATTTACCAATCCTGGTGGCCGGTGGCAGCATAATACCTCTCACATAGGCACAGATGACAACTGGTGAAAGAACTCCCCACTGGGCAGGGAAATGCGTTGTTTTTTTTTTATATGCAAAGGCGAGAGACATCTACCTCGGTTTTTTCTTTCTTTCTGAATATGATTGTGGGTTGTTTCACTGAAGGAATTTCAGATCGAATCAGCAAATTCCAAGCCCTGTTGCTTCTGTGTGGGAGGAGAGGTGGATTAAGGGGTTGGAAGGAATGGGTGGAGGGTGTTCTCACCCAATGGGGCTATTTTTCTGGCCACATGAAAGTGTTGCGCGCCCCCTCCCCACCTCCTCCTTTCCCCTACATTTGTTGGAGTACAGTCAGAGACCAAAGTTTTCATTTATTCCTTTCCAAGTTTTAAATCCCCATTCTCACTTGAGTACTGTGGAATAAATGTTATGACTGCCAGGATTTTAAATTGCAAATGAGCAGCTGTTCAGATTTCTTAATTAGAAATGGGTTATGTTGGGATTCTTCTGTGATTGTTAATAGAAAACGTGAGCAAATCACGTAAACAATTTCTTTACAATTCCTTTATTTCCTAGAATCTGTGCATATAAATGTAGGGTATTCATGATAGATCATTTTCACTTGCGCTACCAACCAGCATATATTTACGAATCTTAGAATTGGATCAGTCAGGATTTTCCGTCGTGATGTGGTGGTGAACCTGGTCATCATGTAACAATGTATATATATATATATGAGCTTTTACACATTACTGTGCATTTGGATGTATGATCCAGTCAGGTTGTTTTTATTCTCATCGTTCATTATCTTAGCAATGTGAATGAAAACTAAGAAAATAAGGGCAACAAAACAGACTAGTTGCAGTCAGCCAGTACAGTTGTTTGTTATGATGGTATAACTTGAAGCAGTTGTCATGGCCAGGTTTGTGTGGATGAAACTTTTTGTCAAGCCGCTGTGAATGTAGTTCAGGCAGGATTGGTTTGTCAGGTCATTGTGGATTCATATTCAGTCAGAAATATTTGTCATGCCATTCTGTTTTTTTTGTTCAGACAAAATTTGTTTTTAGACAATGGCACATCATAATTGTTTTTACCATGCCAGTACCTGTAATTTGTCATGATTTTTTTTTAATTTTACAACCCCCCACTGACTTTATTTCTTACCCGCATTGTGTCCCAAGAGTAGGTCCACCTCATGACTGCATTCTGATCTTGCACCATGTCGACACGTTTCCCTTTTCAGTCTTTATGTGCTGCTAGCTACTTCTTCGGTCTACACATTGGACTTCAGACTCCGCCTTGTATTGCCCCGGCTCTACAGTGAGATCCAGGTTTCCTGCAATGTGAAGACTGTGGTCCCAAGTTGTCATTTTTTTTTTTTTTAACTTCTATTTCCAATAACACCATGTACACTTTATTATATGCATGCTAAGATACTAAGCATGAGTTGCGGGTGTGAATTAATGATCAGGGAGAGAGGTATGCATGCACACATGGAACTTCATATAGATATACGGCAATCAATATTTGTGTGTGCATTAGGCATATCAGTCATGATGGGAAAGACAGGTATGCATGAATGTGTTGCTGAATTTTTTTTTTTTTCAGAGGCTATTTTTGCAATATTTGGAAGACAATGTCCGCTTCATCAATACCTTGTGTAGACAAATTTTTGACCATAGTGATATCATCCATTTTCACATCTGTTTAAATGTCAAAGGAAAGAACTTGCCATTGCCGTTTTATTCAACCCCCCACCCCAATTCTTCCCACCTTTCACTTTCCATTAACAGTAACTGAATAAAAATTGATGTCCAACTTTGCTGTTTGTGCCGTCTTGTACGATATTTGAGAAAATACTGGTTCATATTTTGTCTTCTTTCCATGATGGTGTTCATGTTACAGGCATTGGAAGACCAGGCAACCCTGAAATGCCTGGTCTGCCCCAAGAGTATTTTGCTTATTATTAACACAAATGTTGGAAGTTGCTTTATGCCTTTGTCCGAGGAAAACAGGAGGAGGAAACGGCATATCACACAACAGGAATTCGGGAAGGTAGTATGTGGTATCAAGGAAAGGGGAAGAGGGCAAGGATGGGTGGGGAGGGATGGGGGGAGTTCGCGGTTGGGGGAGGGGTGAGGACGGGTCTTACAAGGTTGTGATAAATGTCTGTCTTTTTTATTGCCAGCTTAACGCATGTCTTGTCGGCCAAATGCAGGAGTCTGCAGCTACAGCTAAATTGCTTCTCATGGATCAGACAGACTTCAGATTGGGAAGGTTTACACCATGACAAAGGAGGAGTGTTATCTCGACCTAATTTCTGCCAGGCCTAGCAGTGTTATCTGTGGTCAAGCGTCCAGTTCCATGTCGAGGCTTTCTCAACAAACACAAGGCTCATGTACTTCAGTTATGTTGGTGCATCAAGTCTGCAGAACCTGCCAAAGATACTCGAGAAAATCATATTTTGCTTGTATTCTTAAGGACTGCTTGTGTCGCACAAGGTTTACGATTTTCTTTGCGTACATTCATATTTTGCAGAAGTTGCCCAAATTCTGTGTACGCTCTCATCCTGTCCCCTTTTCCTCGCCCTTTTCTGTCAATGGTATTTTTATGTGATAAAGAGCATGACTGAGCCGATGATGAAGGTACAGTTTCGATAAAACTTGAAATTTCTTGGTACTATTTGACTCGATGGATGATGCTCAGAGTGGTTACACCACTTTCAGCCCTGGCATTGGATGAAAACAGGCCCGTTAAAATTCAGTCTTTTCAGCTAATTCAGCCTTTTGAAAATCATTCTCCAATCGTCATGAAAAAAACCTTTTTACTTAAAAGAAATACCAGGAGTTAAAAAAAAGAAAAACAAGTTAATTTCATTTCTAAATGAAACTTTCGCTGCAGTTGATTTCCATTGTTGAAATGATGATTTCTTGGAAATGGCTAGTATAGAGCTAATATTCTGCAAAAAACAAAACAAACAAAACAAAAAAAAAATCTGTAGTTGAAGAATGAGTTGCCCTCTTCTTTCATTCGTTACTACACGCATAGTCCCATCTCTAAAACGAACGTGGCTGTTCTCTGGGGCTATCTCACGCATTTCCAGCGCATCATTGCCCCATCTGGTCTAGTTTTGTCTCTCAGGTCAGGAGAAAGTGACCATTCGTGTAGGCCATGCTGCACAATCTGCTCCACCTACCCACACTGTCAGTAAGGTGTGGGGGCAATCAGCCTTGCCCTATGACCCCAACAGAGGCAGTAGCCACTTGACCCTGCCAGGATGGCTTTTGCAGCCTCCGTTAATTCCACAGCACGAGTATTTCTAGTTAAAGGTTTGTTTGTCACTATCTGTTTCCAGGCCTGGGAGCATCGAGCAGATATCCCCCCCCCATCTCCCTGTTCAACACATGGGTGGACTAGCTAGAAGCTGACCCTTTGTGCGATGTGTACACACTGGCACAAGATCAGGTATGCACACTAACAAACCTGTGTCGGCAAACAGTGGGTTGTGGAAACAAAAAATACCCAGCGTGCAGTTGGGTATGTGGAGGGAAGATGGACAAAACCAGTCCCCAATCGGCCACTCGATCGTGATGAACACTCAGTAGCGACAGAGTCGTGTCCCCTCTATGACTTGGTGGTCAAGAATAGAGTGATAAAAGAACCTGGAGTGATACGAGCATGGCAAAAATTCAAAGACCAACTGAATGGAAGAATATGTATATATTTTGAAGGGGAAAAACCTGGTGTAACTTGTTGAGGGTTGCATGATGGTGAACGTGACTGGAACCCATGAGTCCCCTTTGGAATGAGAGACTTTCCGCAAACCACCTCCCAAAAGGTGTATAGTACCGCAATTTAAGTCATTCATGGTAATGTTTGTCAAGTGCAAAAAGTCGGATAAATCAATGTTCATTAGGCAGACAATTCTGATCTCTTGGGGATTTTCTATAATTACAGCTGCACTGAATGTTGCTGCCTGACAGATGTTACATTTTACTTGAAAATGAAACGTAGGGGGATGAAATGTCAGCAATATATGCCCCACCCTCCTACATCCCCTTCAAATTTCAACATGAATTCCTCTTTATTAGACTTCTTTTTTCGACTGTAGCTTTTTTGTACTTTGGTGTGGCGTTAACAGCCCAGTCTTACTCCTACGGACATCTCAAAAGGTTGGTACATGATTGAGATCAATACTGACAGCAGTATTGCTGGTCATTCACCTCTCCTCCCACCAACTCCTAACACTCCACACCCACCCCCCCCCCCCCCCCCCAGCCCATTTTATCTGCCTCTTGCTTATTCCAGCATGGACATTTTGTTGCCAACCCTTTGTTTGTTGATCCATTTTCGTTACATTCCTGTAGCTTGCTTAGCGGACAGCGAACGTGTCGGTGAAGGTTGCAATGCTGATCTGTTGGCTTTGCCTTTTCTGTCCCTGGGGCATGGCGCATGCTGCCTGCGCTCACCACTCGATCTGTCTGTCTGTCTGCCCCCCCCCCCCCCCACACAGGTCCTACTCTGGCGCTCACTGAATAAACTTGTTGACATGTTGCCTGCCTGCCTCTGCATGAAGTGTGTTGGTGTGTGGGTGGGAATGGCTGGCTGTGCATGAAGTGTGCGGGTGGGAATGGCTGGCTGTGCATGAAGTGTGTATGGTGTGCGGGTGGGAATGGCTGGCTGTGCATGAAGTGTGCGGGTGGGAATGGCTGGCTGTGCATGAAGTGTGTAGTGGTGTGCGGGTGGGAATGGCTGGCTGTGCATGAAGTGTGTATGGTGTGGTGTGGAATGGCTGGCTGTGCATGAAGTGTGTATGGTGTGCGGGTGGGAATGGCTGGCTGTGCATGAAGTGTGTATGGTGTGTGGGTGGGAATGGCTGGCTGTGCATGAAGTGTGTATGGTGTGTGGGTGGGAATGGCTGGCTGTGCATGAAGTGTGCGGGTGGGAATGGCTGGCTGTGCGTGTGCGCACAAGTTCAGTTTTGTGCTGGCATCTGGGAGGAGGGGGGGGGGGGGGGGGGGGGGGGGGGGGGGGGGGGGGAGAACAGTAAGAAAAGAAAAAAAAATGTAGGCCTATCACTGAAAACTGTTGCTCGTTGAGAGAACTACAGTCAGGAGACGATCGTCACAACAAACCATCGACCAACTATTTGACCGTCTTGGAGGAAGATGGCAAAATATTTACATTTATTTTACAGAAAGCGTCACATTTCAGAAAGCGTCACGCTGAAGAACACGGCGCTAAAAACAGGCACCAGCAACAGGACCTCGCACAAAAACAGCTGTAGAAACCACCAAGTGGATGGAGGGCATGTCACGGGTTTGTCCTAGCCCAGTGGTTGATCAGGGCCGACTTTGTGTGCAGCCCTGGTGATGAGGACCAATTGTCTTTCACTAGTTTCAACCCATCGGCTAATCAGGACTGTGTAGCCCAGTTCATCAGAACTGACGTCCTAGTTGTTCATCAGGACTTGGTCACAAGTGTCACAAGCCCAGCTGTTGATCGAGACTGATTACGTTTATAGCCTATTTGTTGATCTGGAGTATATTTATAGTCCAGTTGTTGATCAGGAGTATGGTTGGAGTCCAGTTGTTGATCAGAAGTATGTTTATTGCCCACTTCTGGATCAGGTGTTGCTGACTGTAGGCCAGCTTTAGATCAAGAACAAATAGGTCTGTAGCCCGATTGTTGATGAGGACCTTTTATTGCCCAGTTGTTGATCTGAACTGTTGACAGCCCAGTTGTTGATGAGGGCTGTTTATGACCCAGTTATTATCAACAGTATGTTGACAACCCAGTTGATCAACAGTATGACTACAACCCAGTTGTTGATCAGGAATGACTTTATAGCTTGGTTGACGAGCACTGATTTGGTTTTCAGCCCACTGGTTGTTCACTACTGTTAGCTGCCCAGTTTTATGGTCCAGAATTTGTTCAGGACTAAGTAGCTCTGTTGTTTAGCTCTGTTGTTGATCAAGATAGACAATTACGATTTCTTAATCAGGACCGACAGAATAGCCCAGTTTTCGATTAAGACAATTATGTTTATAGCTCAATTGTTCATCAGAACGAATTTTTTTTTATAGCCCAGTTGTTGATCAGGGCTGTCTTTATTGATAGCCCAGTTTACCTCAATGGTCATCTCAGGGACTCGCCGTAAGTGTAATGTATATAATAATCACTAGCATGAGAAAAGCCTTTGGAGTAATATATATGATGGATAATTCCAGATATGGTGAAGAAAGAAACTTCAACCATAATCACACTCTGCATATATATGAAAGTGGATACTAACTGTGAACTTGTCCATCTCCAAGGTCCACGATGTTAGTGTATCGAACTAATGAACACACTGCCAACCTGTCATCCATGTGCACAAGAGGCAGCACTATGCGCTCTCAGAAGACTTAAGAACAGAATTCTTTACAGCAAGATGCAAGACGTCGGCTAAATCACACTGGTAATAACCTGTGTGAAATAACTTCCGTATGGTAGCCGCTCTATAAAAGAAAAGAAAAAAGCGAAGAATGAAGAGAAAAACTTGACAGCTTTTACAGCAAGCTTTATGGGGTTTTTTCCTTTAAACTGGCGCGTTCTTCAGAAATAAAAAAAGTGACAAGCATCACAAACGGGATTTCTTGATTATGCCTTAGTTTACGATTTGAAACATGCAACGGTACTTACAATGAATACGCTGTGCACCTGCACACACATGGACATTCCCATGCACACGCGTTAAGTAATCTTGACCACTCTATGAAAATCCATGACACGTTCTACGCACCTGTTATCCATGGACTGGACACACAGTCTCCACCGGGGTCGGGATTTTCACGTCGTTTTTAACAGCAATACCAAGGAGAGGGTTACGGGATGGGGTGGGAGAGGGGACAAGGACAGGTATCACACGAGGGAACTTTCAACACAGGAAATGCAGTCAGTACAGCATGGGTTAACTGGGTGACAGCTGACAAGCCAGCTCTCATTGTTTTCCTGCTGCTTTACACTATGTGCAGAACTAGAATTAGGAACCAGCATAGAACTAGAACTGGAAACCAGCACAGAACTGGAATTGCAGCACAGAACTGGAATTGATACCTCCTCCCCAAAACAAACAAACAAAAAACAAACCAAAAAACGAACCAAATCAGTGAAGAACAGGAACTGGAAACCAGCAAAGAACTGGAATAGAAGCCAGCAAATGATTATTATTGTATGTATTCGCAGTTTAAAGCTTCTTACTATTCCCCATTTCGAGTTGGCGTCTTATTCAATGACAAACAGGGATTTTTCTATACTGGAGAGAGGACAGCTCAGGTAGGTCGCAAACCTGGCCAAACAATAACCGGACTATACACTGAACACCGAGTTTTCTTGACAGAAGACAAGGTAAAGAAGCAGAGCAACAGGGTCTCGTGACAGGTTTGGACAGAAAGCAGAAAGATATCCGGCACTGCCCATGATACTGAGTATACAACTTGAACGTAACCATGCAACATGACAGTGATGACATGGTAACAGAGATGATAAAAGCACAAGCCGTGTCCTCCATTTTGCCGGTAAACTAGACCTACATGTCTCAAACCACATGGATACAAACACACACACACAACTTGATGAAATGGTGGATGAAATGACTGGTCTGAAAACAGCGGTTAGGCATGCAACAATCAGTCTTTCATGGCGACCTTCACGTGAGAAATTCACAGCCAAACTGTTGTTGCCTGGTCTCATGGTCAATGCGAGCACATCAAAGCCCATCTCCGGAAGAGCCTTTGGGACTTGCTCGGGCCTCGTACAGCAGCAAAAATAATTATCACCAGCTCGTTTGTTGTGGCTGCTGGCTCGTCTACCAGACATGCTGATCGTAAAGAGTTTACATCATGTTTTTTTTGGTATAGAGTACAAAACGTGTTTGTCGCAATGTCTAGCAGGCTAACAACCCTCTTTTCTTGTTCCATTTCCGCCTGCAGTCTTTTGCCTTCTGCTCGACACATGATGAACAAAGGGCCATCAAACTTCTCTTTAGACGTTCAGCAGATTCAGGGGTAGGTGGTGGTGGGACAAAAAAACAAACAAACAAACACGTAAAACGGAAGGGCAGGACAGGGAGGACAAAAGGAGAGACCTCGCTTTTATCGTGCCTGGGACGAAGACCAGATGAAAACCTGCAATCCTCCAAACAGACACCGACTCTAGAAGGGAGGTCGGATCAGAAGATTAGTCTACGGCCCACTCAGTTCCTCCACAAGGCAGTTACAGCACCACACTAAGCAGCAACAGTCGTTTTGCGGTGAGGAAAATCCATCAGGTATACCCCTCCACACCTCCCCTACCCTCCCTTCCCTGCTACCCACTTCCCTCAACTGTGTCACTGGCAGTTAGTTATAACATGGTCTCCGTATCTACAATACAAACTCGTTTTGATCAACAACTTCCGGTGGCTAAATGCAGGGGAGAGAACGCCTGCAAACTCGAAACTGTTGACGTAAAATTACTATCAGAAAAACTCCATGCTGTCACTGAAAAGAAGACGTTTTGATTATATGTGCTCTCCCCACTTCATGCTGAGATCTTTGTCGGCAGGCACAGCATA
>CM031597.1:83676371-83683871 GCA_018398815.1 Conus ventricosus
CTCTCTCTCTCTCTCTCTGCATCGTGTTTTAGTATAAACAATAGATGGGAGATTAAATGGCAATCTCATTTCAATTATTTACGCAAGATTATCTAAAAAAAACACCTTTTCCTCTTATCTCAACTGCAAAGGGCTATGTCAACAATACTGCGCTTAAACTTTTCTTAGAAGCTCGTGTAATGGCACGTATCAGTTACGCTTCAACTATATGGGATAGGAGCAGTGATACCCACACAAAAAAGACAGAATTCTCTTCGTATACGTGCAGCAAAGCTACTTCTTCCAGCTGTATTTCTAACAACAGATGAAAAATAAAAAGCACAAAACATACTTCTTCAAAATAAACAGATTGAATTCGAGAAGGCATCATTTCTGTTTTAATTTCGACAAAAACCACGTTACATGAACACTCGTTTTACACAACAGCAGGAGTTCCAGTTCGCGGAAATTCCTTCTACCCTATGTAGGCACTGATCAGTAGAAATTCCTTCTACCCTATGTAGGCATTGATCAGTAGAAATTCCTTCTACCCTATGTAGGCATTGATCAGTAGAAATTCCTTCTACCCTATGTAGGCATTGATCAGCACAAAACAAACCTAGCTTGCTCTGGACCATATGTCTAAAAACTCGCCTCCAGTTAGTTTACAAAATACATATTCACTCAAACATGTTAAGAATCATGCTTAATATCTCAATAATTCAATTGTTTTGATTTTGCCTACCCAGTCCGTCATTGTTAATGTATGGACAATCTGCTTGTCGGTAACAGAATTACGTTTGCAGTGTTGCCATACTGATTTGTCACAATGAATGATGGGCACTGAAATGTGGTGTGCGCGATGAGGACAGATTGTAAGACAAGACCTCGGTCTAAAGTCTTCATTCTTGAGTATCTAATCTCCCTCTTTCTCTCTCTCTCTCTTTCAATAACAACAACAACATGTAATAATAATAATGATAATAATAATAATAATATTAGTGATAACAATACTCACTCAGCTGAAAGGTGTCATCATTGTCACTGTCATTCGTCTCAGAATCAGACCCTGCACAGTACAACTGGTGGTGTCAATCAGTCCTGCCCAACGTACGTTTACTCAAACAGCTCGTTAACGACATCAGCTCACCCATCATTTCATTCATTCACTCACTCACTCACTCACTCACTCACTCATTCATTCATTCATTCACCCATTCATTCATTTCTTCATTCACCCATTCATTCCTCTCACACGCGTACGCATCCAATCAACTAATATCTCAACGACAAATGTCAAAACAGAACTTCACAAGGCCCCTGACCATGTTCAGATGAACACAAAAAGGGAATGATCTGAAGCACTGACTTCTCTCTGGGTCCATGCCATACAAGAACAGACCGAAAGACGGGAAAGAAAGTGAATCCTGAAGCAGCACTGCACTAGTGAACAGCGGCGCAAGGCAGAGGCATGAGAGAAATAGACTGTCAGCTAATGCCATGGCATTGTACGGATGGGAATAAAATATACCAGCAAGCCTGAGGAGTGAGAGAAATAGACTGTCAGCTAATGCCATGGCATTGTACGGATGGGAATAAAATATACCAGCAAGCCTGAGGAGTGAGAGAAATAGACTGTCAGCTAATGCCATGGCATTGTACGGATGGAATAAAATATAACAGCAAGCCTGAGGATGAGAGAAATAGACTGTCAGCTAATGCCATGGCATTGTACGGATGGAATAAAATATAACAGCAAGGCTGAGGAGTGAGAGAAATAGACTGTCAGCTAATGCCATGGCATTGTACGGATGGGAATAAAATATAACAGCAAGCCTGAGGAGTGAGAGAAATAGACTGTCAGCTAATGCCATGGCATTGTACGGATGGGAATAAAATATAACAGCAAGCCAGAGGAGTGAGAGAAATAGACTGTCAGCTAATGCCATGGCATTGTACGGATGGGAATGAAATATACCAGCCAGCCAGAGGAGTGAGAGAAATAGACTGTCAGCTAATGCCATGGCATTGTACGGATGGGAATGAAATATAACAGCAAGCCAGCCAGTAACACACTAAAGAAGCGCACAACACCAAAGCATGGGTTAATTTCGTTCATTTTATTTCTATTAACTGTTATAGTCCAGATGACCACAGGAGGCCCTTTCATCCAGAGTAAATATCAAGGAAGTCTTGTCTTGAAGCGAAACACACACGCACGCACGAACGGACGGACACACACACGCACGCACACACACACACACACACACACACACACACACACACACACACACACACACACACACACACACACACACACGCGTGCGCGCGCGGCCCTTTACAAACCATATACATAAAATTTACAACATGACGAGCCATCCCCCACCCAACCCCTCACCCGTTCTCCGTCATCCTCTGCTCCCTTCCTTCCCTACCGTTCCGCCCCCTCCCCTATCCTCACCCCTGCCCCACTCTCGTTCCCCACCCCCCTCCATGCGCCTGTGCTTACCCCGGTTCCCTTCTCTCATCCCCCCGACCACCTTTCTCACCTTATTCTGTTCCCTTTCCCCCAGTCGTCCCTGAATTCCCCATCTACCTTTTCTCCTTACCTACCTATCCCCGCCCCTTTCTAT
The DNA here is from genome assembly GCA_018398815.1 of Conus ventricosus. Lineage (NCBI taxonomy): Eukaryota > Metazoa > Mollusca > Gastropoda > Neogastropoda > Conidae > Conus > Conus ventricosus. The sequence continues at coordinate 83,678,984 of CM031597.1, forward strand.
TGCCCGCTTCTGTTCTTTGCCTTAAACGCTATACAAAAAAAAAAGAGTGTCTGAACCCGAGATCGAACCAGGAACCGTTAGATCCACAGTCTAACGTTCTCCTAAATAAGCTGCTCCGGCTGACAGAAAGCAAATCGCTTTTAATCCATATGCATCTTAATCTTTCAACCCCAGTTAAAGAAAAGGAAACTTGATGGAAAAATGTTCAAACCCACCAAAATAATGGTTCGGAAAAAAAGGGCAAATAGACATTGTAGAATGAACAGCATTCACTCTGGACGGTGTGTTCAATTAGGATACCCATACGCCTGATTAGAAAAAAAACAAACAAACTGGAGCGCTATAGAAATAAAAATGAAACAAAAAGCACAAAGACCATATATAGAATAAAGACAGGGGGTGGGTCACAGAGGTAGAAAAACAGTGGACAATACTAAATTCATTTGTCAAAAAAAGAAGTAAAAAACCATGGAAGGGGTAGGATTGAGGGGTGGGGTGTGGGAGGGGGTGGAAAACCAAAGACAGTAACATGAAAGAGAATTTTTTAAAAAATCACTTGCAAAGATCTTCCAGAAGACTGGACAAAATTTGTAGTGAATTAAAAGACACCTTCGACCCCCTTAAATCCTGCCTCCCTACAAGCAACAGGGGATAACAGTAGTTCCTTTCTTCACGCACAACGAAATACCGGCGGAATGACGACTAAGAAACACACACACGCGCGCGCGCGCGCGCGCGCGCACACACACACACACACACACACACACACACACACACACACACACACACACACACACACGCACACACACACACACTGGAAAACACCCTCAACCAGAAACTCGTGCAGTGGACCATGTTGTATGAACCCAGACACGCTCCGATGGTCCAAAAAGGGACCGTACAGCCACTCTGAGCGCAATCATCACAAGTGGATGACGTGACGGTGCCATGAGAATTGCTGAAAGTACGGATGGAACGGCTAAAGTCAACGAAGCACTGACAATGATATCTGCCAGAATAGACAGGGGGAAACGTGGCCTAAAGAATGTACGTAAGCCCTAACAATAGCCACTACCAGAGAAAGGAAATCTCTCTCTCTCTCTCTCTCTCTCTCTCTCTCTCTCTCTCTCTCTCTCTCACACACACACACACACACACACACACACACACACAAAACACACACACACACACACACACACACACACACAGAGAGAAACACACAGCAACACACACACACACACACACACACACACACACACACACACACACACACACACACACACACACGCACACACACTCACATCGGGTTTAAGAATTTAGATTTTTTCAAAACTCTACACCAAGCATGTAACCACTGATCGGTTGCTGGTGGGAAGGTAGGCTTAAAGTTTGGAACGGAATAGTTGATGTCGCGAACAAACTCTGAACTCATTTGGAAATTTGACATGCAGGCAAAATCTGTCTGGACAACATCATACGGCCTAGTTGGTAATGTGACATGAATTATTTCTGAGGAACAGTAGATGTAAGAGGTGTATGTGTGTGTGTGCGTGCGTGCGTGCACACGCGCATGTCTGTGCGTGCGTGCGTACATGTGTGTTGTGTGTGTGTGTGTGTGTGTGTGTGTGTGTGTGTGTGTGTGTGTGTGTGCGTGCGTGCGTGCGTGTGTGTGTGTGTGTGTGTGTGTGTGTGTGTGTGTGAGAGAGAGAGAGAGAGAGAGAGAGAGAGAGAGAGAGAGAGAGAGAGAGAGAGAGACAGAGCATGTGAACACGCATGTGGATAAAGACAGGCATGTATGCGCACACTGCTCTTTTTTTTTTTTTTTTTACGCACACGTGTTCGTCTTGGTTCACAGAATAACAGAAAACCTAATTATAATACAACGTTACTTTGTGTGTGTGTGTGTGTGTGTGTGGGGGGGGGGGGGGGGGGGGAGAAGGGAGGAGGAAGGGGAGGGGGAGGAGCATGGAGGAAAAGTACCACGACTACCCACACACAAAATGTCATCTGTTCTGTGTGCGGCACTAAACACGCATTACCGAACAGTGTGTCTGTCTAGACAATTAATCTGCTTCAGTCTACAAGGGACATCTGATATTTGTCTACACAATTAATCTGCTTCAGTCTACAAGGGAGATCTGATATTTGTCTACACAATTAATCTGCTTCAGTCTACAAGGGAGATCTGATATTTCCGTCTTGGCCCACAGTTCGCTGGTGAATTCAATTTTCTAGTAGCGAAATGCCAGATGTTGATACCAACAAGTCAATTTTCTTGAAAGGCTTTGGGGTCAAGAAAGAAACCTCTTGTAATCATGTAGCTTACTGCTATTCTCCAACCCCCCCCCCCCCCCCCTCCACCTCCTCCAGTCCCCCACCTCCCTCTACCCCAACCCCTCCCCAGGACACCAAACCTCTGTTTGTTGTATTTTCGTCTTCAATATGCGTCCCATTACGACGAATAAAAGCGTGGTGGAAATACATACCCATGTGTCGGATGGTGTCCGAGTAGTCAAACATGGTTCTCCCAGGCCCGTAGTTTCGACGAGAGAAGTTCGGCCGCGTTGTGCGGGGCTGGGTGAAGGTGGGGGGCTGGGGCGTGGCCACGGGCGTGGCCGCTAGGGGCGTGCGACACTCCTCCATTCCACGAGGGGAGGCCACTCCACTGCCTCTAGGTAACACTGAAAGCGTAAGAACGTTCGAATTGAGGAACAACATCCCCCTTGTGTGAAAAGAATTCGTGTAAAATGTGAAAAGGAAGATTTTGTCGTTGAATGACATTCGTCAACAGGAATTGCGGCAATTTGCATAAACCATGGACTTCTTGTGATGGCATCCGTCTGTCTCGAGAGACGATGGTGCTGCGCCGTGGATCAGTCAGTTGCGGAGTTGCAGCCTCTGCTGTCTGAAGAGCCCGATCCTTGAGCGGCCGACTCTGTTGCAGTCGCTGCAGGTGAGGACTTCTGGTACTCCTTCGAATAGTTAGGGAACGGGTGTTTGGGAGTGAAAAACCTGGCAGACGATAGACTAAACAAACAAGGGGGATCATGCCGATTCTGCTTCCACATAAAAACAACAAAACTCTGAATCTGTCCCAGAGTCAGCTCAAGGGTTGAATTGTGTAGCGAATTCATTTTAATGGGGGCTGATGGTCTGATAGATATTAAGGGTTGAATTGTGTAGCGAATTCATTTTAATGGGGGCTGATGGTCTGATAGATATTAAGGGTTGAATTGTGTAGCGAATTCATTTTAATGGGGGCTGATGGTCTGATAGATATCAAGGGTTGAATTGTGTAGCGAATTCATTTTAATGGGGGCTGATGGTCTGATAGATATCAAGGGTTGAATTGTGTAGCGAATTCATTTTAATGGGGGCTGATGGTCTGATAGATATTACATTCAGCTTTGAGTGTAATGGAGAATATGTAGCGTTTGGGGCCTCATTTGTAACTGTGCTCTCGGACATTAATGCGCAATACAGCTTAACTGTACATGAAACCGGGGATTAACGAGCACTACTGTAGAGTGACTTGTATTGTTGAACTGATGAACATCAATGGACAGTACTATACTTTGCGAATTGATGAGCAACCCAGCGGCGGATGCCAGTGAAACTGATCACTTCTGTAAACTGATATGTATGAATATGAATTTCTCAAAACAGAAAAATTCTGTACCACAAAAACTTAGAATTAATGACTAAAAACTGACTTCCACCGCCGAATTCGTGGGAATAAATGGACTGAAGGTAAGAATTGATAAAAACGAACTGACGTGTATCCTGATCAACATTTTGAGAATGAATTAAGTGCACTGACCCGTCCCACGGAACCGACAACAAACTTAAATTTATTTATGAACTACAAAACAGACTTATAATATGTCACTGAAACTGATGATCAATGAACTATAATAAACTGAGTTATACCATTGAATCTGTGGTCACTAAAGTAACGTTATGAACTGACTTATACCATTGAAACTCTGGCAGTTTACTGTAATCTTGATACCTCTCATCTAAAAACTGAGGAAATGTCAACCGACTTGTACACGCACCATTCACACTGTGATAATGAATGAACTTAATAAAGTGACTTGTGTCACTGAGACTCTCAGAATCAATCAACTCTGAACTGACTTGTAAGAGCATTATCACTAAACAAGATAGAAAACTATGCTTTAGTGATAACACCCAGCTGTCGCGTGTAATTTTAGTATTCATTCCAAATCATCACGCGTAATAGAAAGTATGCTTTAGTGCTAGTATTCAGCTGTCGTATTTGACTTAAGTATTATTCCAGAGCGACTCATTGCAATAAAGAAAAAGATGTTTCACCGTATAAGACAACCCTCACTAATTCACAAGACAGCTTCTCATTCAGTTTGACACGCCAGATTCTCACTCCAGCAGGACAAGTTCTCACTCTCGACAAGACAATTTCGCACCCTCGGAACGACAGGCTGCACGCCAAACATTAATGCGCCAGGGCCTTCCTTAAGGAGTCGAGTATTCATAGACTGGCGCAATAAGATTGTTTTGAGAATTTTCATTGTGTCTGAAAGTTGAGTCTCCTCGTTTTCTTTCATATGGCCATCAAGGCACAAGCCAGGTGGTTCCAAGCAGACATATTTAAATCAAAGGAATGGGACTGTTTGGGGGATTCCAGCGGGCGCAAAGATAGGGTCACGGGTGAGTACAAAGGCCTGAAATGTGAGGTCATCTAAGAGGAAGGTCACGTATTTGAAGACTGTACGTGAAGTCATCGGTGGAAATCCCCCAAAACAAGGGAAATAATTGGTGGGAGTTGTTCTTTTGATCAGTTCACAGTCTAACATTAAATGCTAGCTCAAAATTATGGTAGGCCTCAAAATTGTTGTTTTGATCA
>CM031597.1:83688871-83693871 GCA_018398815.1 Conus ventricosus
TCATTCGTCAAACAACTGTTCTGGATATTGATTCAGCTGTTCTCTATGACCGTAAAGTGTCATTCGTCAAACAACTGTTCTGGATATTGATTCAGCTGTTCTCTATGACCGTAAAGTGTCATTCGTCAAACAACTGTTCTGGATATTGATTCGGCTATTCTCCATGACCGTAAAGTGCCATTCGTTCTGGATATTGAGACAGCTATTCTCTATGACCGTAAAGTGCTATTCGTCAGATAACTGTTCTGGATGTTGACAAGGGTATTCCCTATGACCGTAAAGTGCTATTCGTCAGATACCTGTTCTGGATGTTGAGACAGCTATTCTCTATGACAGTAAAGTGCCATTCGTCAGACAAATGTTCTGGATATTTAGACAGCTATTCTCTATGACAGTAAAGCACCGTACGTTAGAACCTGGTTTTGGCTACGAAGGCAGAGCTGCTGACTGTGATTGTACAGAGGCATGCATTATATAAACTGGAACAGCTCAACTGGTAGAGCGGTGAACACGTGGTCCAGGTGATCCTGGAGTTGGAGGTTTAAATCTCCGCCAGGCGTTCCAGTAAAGGAGAGCTGACATTGTTTTTGACTCCATTTCCAAAGAAAGTCCTTCGAATGAGACTATACACCGAGGTTCGGTGTGTGAACGCACGCACAAGATCTCATGAACACGTAAAATCCCATCACCAACTGTCAGAAGAGAAGGACAGTTTGTTTGTCTGGATGACACATATTCGCATAGAATGCATCCTCCGTAAAAAAAAAATCCGTGAAAAACGGAGGAATGGGCGAAAGTCTGAGTGACTGCTATTCGACAGAATGACACGGGGAAAACGAACAGTCAGCGTCCGCAGGCAGTTCTTCAGCCAGCTCTACCCAGGTAGGTAGCCTGTTGTGTAAAACGTGAGCGTGTATTGTAATGCGCTAAGACCTTTGTCTGTAGCCAAGGATAGGCGCGATACAAGTGTCCCCGTCGTCATTATCATCATCATCAAAGACATCATCATCGTAATCGGTATCATCATCATCATCATCATCATCATCATCATCAACAATGACGTCATCATCATCATCAATGACATCATCATCATCAATGACATCATCATCATCATCGTCATCATCATTGTAACTGTTCTAGATATAGAGGCAGAGCAATTCTCCGTCATAGCTAAATACCATGTACCAGGTCATTGCTCTGCGAAATATGGAAGCAGAGCTGTATAAATTTTTCATCCATTAGTACTACTATCACTGTTACTATTATTTATGCTATTCATGCTACTACCACTATCATCATCATCATCATCAGTAGTAGTAGTAGTAGTAGAAGCAGTAGTAGTAGTAGCAGTGTCATCTTCATCATCACTATTATCATTATTGTAGTTACTGTAGTTATGTTATCATCATCATCTGCAGCAGCAGCAGTAGTAGCAGTAGTAGCAGCAGTGGTAGTATTAGTAGCAGCTAGTAGTAGTAGTAGCAGTGTCATCTTCATCATCACTATTATCATTGTTGTAGTTACAGTAGTTATGCTATCATCATCATCATCATCATCATCATCATCATCACTATTATTAATACTACTATTATTAGACAGACCGTGTCTGGGGGAATACTATTACAACAAACTGAGCCATGGCAAACCACCCCCAATGATTATTCAGTGATAGAAATCCAGCCGTCCCCCTCCATCCTTTCTCTTTGTCCCGTAATCATCCTTCTCCCATCTCTCAATCCCTCCTCCCAAATTCCCCTCCCAGTATCTACTCTATCCCGAGACGGCCAGACAAACAAAACATCCCACATACAACGTGAGGAGCAGCTATGAAGATTCAACGCTCCAAAAGATCATTTTTTTCCTCGTAAACTCCCCCCCCCCCCCCCCCCCCCTTCCACAGCAAAACAGCAGGATTTTGCACGTGAAATCATTGATTGCAGGCGTAAAGAACACAGTATTTAGGATGTCTAAGGAAATAATTTTTAGAACTTTTGACGCTGCCAAAGCATCAGACAGCGAGTCAAAAGAACAACAAAACACTATGCATTAACCTTATGACCATAGTAAGCCGTATGCAGTGAACACAGTAAATATCCGTTAATAAGCCGTACAACAACAGCCTCGTGTTCGCGACGATTTTTCAGTATGCATGCACACAAGATTTTTCATATCTTTCTTCTTTCTTTCTTTCCCCTTCCCTCCCGCCCCTCCCCCTCCCCCTCCCCAAGCTGTCTCATCTCCTGTATTCCTCTTTACGGCATTACTTCCACGCCGCTTATTTCGGCTCCCCCTTACAGACCCACACCCAGACTCGTCGCACTACGTTCCCAGCACCAGCACACCCATAAGGAGCCATCAATAGCAAATCGTCACGAGGCAGCCCAGCACAGCAGACACGGCACTGCTGCCCAGTCACGTTGGTGATGTTCAGTGGCGCTTGTTCCGTGATACAACACAACGCAGGACATCACCTACGAAGCTTCCTACTGATCATACGAACTATTCGCCTAACTTGCGTGAGTGAGTGAGTGTCTGCGTCCGCGGGGCGCCAACACGTCCATACCACGATAGCCCCCAAGAACTTGTCGCTAGCGATGACTTGGACATGAACTCAACGAGGACATTGACATGAAGTGGAAATCGATTCTGAGGCGACTGCTTGAAGAGGGCATGAAACGCGGTAGGATTTCAGACTTTTCTTTTATGGTCAACGAGGATGACATTGATGATGATGATGATGATGTCGTGAGATTTTCAGTCTGGTCTAGGACTGACTGCATGATAGGGATGTTCTCAACTTTTTGATTTGTCTCGGAGAGTCACTGTTTCCGTGTGTCCCAATTACCTTTGTCGACATGATTTACTAACAGTGCAATATTAGACATTAAAATAGTTATAAAGAGCAGAGCTACCTACTTCACAGGAAAACAGTACTTACCATTGTGTTCAGTGAAGGAAACTGACCGGTTTAAGTGCTTTAGAGCCTTGTGGTTTCCCATATGTCTGGTGGAATGCCGTGGCAACAAGAACCATGCCTCGAAATCGCGCACCAAGGGGTTGGGTTTGGTTTGCGATACAATCAAGTCAGTATGACCCCTTCCCCCTTCCCCCCTTTTCTCCTCACTGCACTACCCTCCCCCGCGCCCCCCCCCCCCCCCCACTTACCCCTCTCCCCCTTCCCCCTTTTACCGATCCAACCCCGGCTCCACCCGAAGACAACCAGACAAGGTAAACATCCCAACATACAGTTGTCAGCAGCATCTATCACACCGATAATCGGACTCGCTAGCTAGCGAGGGGAGGGTGGGGCAGAGGTGTGTGTATAGAGATGAATAGGGGGGGGGGAGTAGGGCGGGGGAGTTGAGAGAATGGGGAACGGTAAGGGAGGAAAAGAAAGGGGGCCCGCCGCACGATAATCATCCTATAAAAGCTGCGTTAGTGATCGGGACGCAAATCTTGCGCGCATACGTTGTCCTCGCCACAAATGAAAATAATGCTGCCATGTGTACATTGTAGCGTCCGATGGCTTGTCCTTCAGAAGTCTGTTAGAGTTGCATTAAGAGATGACACACTTTATTTTGTTTGTTTGTTTGTAAAACTAACTCTACAAACAGCCCTGTGTCAACACTGGACCAAGGTCACACTTCACTTTTTTGTAATACTGACTCTACACACAGCCCCGTCAAAGATGGTCCAAGATCAGCCCAGTAGTGAAGTGTGTTGTATTGTACTGTACAATTATGCCAAAGACATAGTGGGAAGAGGATCAACATATCGCCTCACTTTCCCACTATTTGCCTTTCTGGAGTCCTGTTCGCTCGCACAGGTCACTAACAACTTCCGGGTGAGAATCGTTCAGCTGGCTGGGCTCCCTTCCCAAGTAACGAGGTGTGCCAGTTTCTTCTTGTCCATTGTACATACTGTGGTCGGCCTACAGCCTGCGTATAGGCTTTGCCTGCCAGCAAACTTCCGTGTGGTGTGTGTTGTGTGTGTGTGTGTGTGTGTGTGTGTGTGTGTGTGAGTGAGTGAGTGAGTGAGTGAGTGAGTACGTGAGCGTGCGTGCGTGCGTGCGTGCGTGCGTGTGTGCGTGCGTGCGTGCGTGTGTGTGCCCGCCTTGACAATATGATACTACCAGCAGTGAGGTGTGGTGATCAGACAGCCAGCCATTGTACGGGAGGCAGACACGGAGACAACAGGAAGTAGCAAACACCTTCACTATGCGCCATGAAAATCCAGCTCGCGAACAGCCACGATGCTGATCCTGCCTCCCACCCTCACCCCGACCCCCCTCTTCAGCATTTGTATCTATACTTAGCGACATCCGCTGGGAGATCAACAGACAACACCACGCTGCAATCCTGTCATTGAATTGTCTTTTCCCAACAAATTGAATGCTGACATTGTACTGGTCTGGGGTTTTAAAGAAAGGCGGGATTCTATGTGCTCGGATTCAAAGTAACGCAATCTGCGACGGGCATTGAACTACAATAATGTGATCCTATGGCGTAAACAATGGTCCCTCCCGAATATGGATACGTGTGTTATATTGTATTACACTTCACTGTATTGTATTGCATTGTCCAGTACTGTAAAGTACTGTGTTGTGGTGTATTGTGGTGCATTGTGGTGTATTTTGATGTGCTTTATTCTGTTGTGCTGCATTGCATTTAGTGTATTGTAATGTGTTGTACTGTGTAAGTTAAGTGTATCATCAGAATACATTTTTCCACGTTTTCATCGTAGGCGCTCTTCTACTCCTCCCCTCCCCCCCCCCCCCCCCCCCCCCCGCGTACTGTATAAGTGTATCATCAGAATATATTATTCTGTGTATGAAAATCAGACAATCTCCGCGTCTTCATCGCATAGCGACTTCCACTCCCTTCCCCCCAGCCCTTAATCTGCACATGGTTTTGTTTCCCGGTCACAGTGGATGTCTGTTACAGAAAGTTGCCAGGAACATCTCCCCAGCTGCCGTGAAGTCTTTAACGTGCGCACATGGA
>CM031597.1:83698871-83723871 GCA_018398815.1 Conus ventricosus
CGTGTGTGCGTGCGTGCGTGCGTGCGTGCGTGCGTGTGTGTGTGTGTGTGTGTGTGTACGCGCGCGCGATCGCGCAGGAAATCAAGCAAAAGACGCAGCCCCTGAAATTGCATTTGCAGCCAACATCAAATACGAGTCTGGTTAACTGGCCAATTTGCACATGGCCATCCAGCTATGACACGTCTGGGAGTCACGGTGAAAGCGTCCATGAAACGAGCTGAATGAGGTGGAGTCGGTGTGGTCCACTTACATGGCTGCTGCAACAGGAAGGCAGCCTCTCTCCTTCTTCATGAATATTCATGGCCCACTGTACCGCGACTGCATCCTGTCAGTTCTAAAGATCCTGGCACAGGAGACTGCGCGGTGCTGGGGGGGGGGGGGGGGCAGTATTGGGGGGAGGGGGTAGGGGGACGGAGTGGGGGGCAGAACCGGGGTTGGGGGAGGGGGAGCGGGAGAAGGATGCATCCGCTCCAGCACCAAAACGTACAGTACAGACTTACACAGCAGTTTAGGACTAAAACCGTGAAATTTGCCACAAATTTCTGATTTCCGAAACTGGTTTTTGTCTCGTGTAGGTGTGCTACTACTTGCAGGGTTGTGGTCATCGTGTAGGCTGCTGTCCACTCACAGCAGTTAAAGGTGTAAAACATTCTTGAAAATCAAGAAAAAATTATACCAACCAGCCGCCATGGCGAAATGGTTAGCGTCGCGGACTCTAGCGTATGCCGGAGCAGAACACGCACCATTGAACACCACCACAGAGATTCGGCAGCAAGGCAGTGTTTCCTGTGGCGGGTTACCTTATGACTGTCAACCTCGGGGTATGTCAGTGGAGGAAGGACTAGCGCACAGCCCAAACACACTCACAGCTTGCTTACAATCTCATTCATATATCATGCATTCGTCACATCAAACCACTAGTAAAGTCTATAACTTTACTACACATAATCATGAACAAAAACATCAATGCGCATGAAGTCAAACAAAATAAACATTCTCTCTTTCCTTGAACTTCACAAAACCATTTATCTAAATCATCATTAACTAACCCGGGTATAAATAGATTTCTACTTTACCTGGCCAGGTGATCTTAAACTATTCACGAATCACTGTCTTTCCTTTTCTTCTTTTTTTTTCTTTTCTTTTCACTGTCACTTTCACAAGCACAACACAACTGCTGGCACTGGTCAGGTTGGACCGCCAGCACTGGTCAGGTTGGACTGCTGGCACTGGTCAGGTTAGACTGCCGGCACTGGCGTTGGCCTGTGGTTCTGCTTGACGAAGTGACGCTGCCAGGTATGAGGTCGAACCCCGGTTCAGGTTGAACAGTGACTATCAGACATCGATCTGTTCTCCTTTCCTTCTTCCTGCATTAACGCATTGCACTCTCTCTCTCTCTCTTCTAGTCTGCTCTATCAAATGGACATGGTTGCTTTTCTTTTCTCTTTTTTTTTCCTTTTCTTTTTTCTTCTCTTCATCAGTTAGCAACTCTCTCTCTCCACATCTCTCCTTAGTCCTCCCTCTATGGTGCTAGTGCTACAGCTCGGTTCTCTTCACCCCTCTCATCATCTCTCTGCTCTTCTCTCGTCAGAGCTTACACCCAGAACCTCTTCCTCTCTCTCTCTCTGTCTGTCTTTCTGTTCGTTCCTCCCGTTTTTACTCACGCATTCCTCTCTTATCCTAAAAACCCATCCGTCAAAGGGCGAGTACCATTGGTCAGTATTTTCCCGCCTTATACTTGAGGTTGCCTCCCCTCTCATTTCATTGGATATGTAAATCATGACAGTCACATCTACCTGCCTTGCTCTCTGTGGTGGTCAATGGTCATTTAATTAATTAGCTAGATTTCACCCCCACTACACACTACCTTCCCCCCTCCTACTTCAACTGGCGACGTCCGACTTAATTGTGGACACTGGTCCTACAAATTGGCTGGATGAGTCTGGCCCAGGCGCCGAGATCCGTCTGGGCAGACATCGAGGCGTCGGTCAAGCTACTTAGTCTGTCTGGCTGGACCGTACCGTCTCCGTGGAGCCTCTCTGCTATGCTTAATTGGCTGGACCCGACACATGAGGCCGTCTGCCTGGCGCCCAGAATATTTGAGTTGGAGCTTATGTCCAAACAAACTGGCTGGCGACTGACACGAATTCGGTCTTCTATTTTTGTCCGTGACAATGACAACTTCTTGCCGATTGCTCCCTGTCGACTGCAGCGCGACAGGACAGCCTTCATGTGGCTGTGTATCAGTGACTGGAATGAGCAGCCTGGAAGACATGTCAGTGAGGGAGGGGGGGAGGGGGGGGTCCGGGTCACTGTTCATGAACGAAAAGGTCAACACTGACCACCACGTGTAATGCTCCTGACTAGTGCACACCAGACAATCATGATCTGATGATCGGGGTGTCACCGGACCTTCACACTGTTCTCCACACGGTACGCTGAATGATATGGTCTCAAAACGGAGAGATTTACAGATGCAACGTCAGCTTCGATGGTTCTGATTTGAACGACCACAACAACCACAACAACAAGGCTGCCTAAAAGAAGGTAGGGACACCCAAATACCTCAGTCGCTTGCAGCAACGTTTTTTTGTTTGTTTGTTGGTTGTTTTACATAAGAATGCCAGTTCGAATCTCCAACATCTCTAACCCTCCCCCAAACAACAACAACAACAACAAAAACAAATTAGTCTAAAAGAAGCTAGGGCCACCTGAATACCTCAGTCGCTTGCAGCAATGCGGTTGCTTGTACAAGACTACCGGTTCGAAGTTCCAAAATCCCATGTTCCACTCCTCCCCCAAACAACAACAACAGCAACAACTACAACAACGACGACAATGATGACGACGAAAACCAACCCGCCAACCAACCAATTTTCGCTGCCTCCCATCCCGTTTTGTCTTTCTGGTGGTGTCAGTGTAGTGTAAGAGCAATGCCTGACACAACAACAACCCTCCCCTGTTTCCTAAGTTGGTCATCAACCGCCCGCCATATCACACGGGGTGGATGTCATCAACTGCCCGCCATATCACACGGGGTGGATGTCATCAACTGCCTGCCATATCACACGGGGTGGATGTCATCAACTGCCCGCCATATCGCACGAGGTGGATGTCATCAACTGCCCGCCATATCACACGAGGTGGGTGTAGACAGTAAATAGAAATTATAACCGAACCACACGGAACATAAGAGACCTTGCGAACGCTTTCAATCGTGGAGAGATCCAGAACTTCTCAACTGAACTGACTCCTGGCCTCTCACCTGAACTGACCTCCGGCCTCGCAACTGAACTGACCTCCGCCTCGCAACTGAACTGACCTCCGGCCTCGCAACTGAACTGACCTCCGGCCTCGCAACTGAACTGACCTCCGGCCTCGCAACTGAACTGACCTCCGCCTCGCAACTGATGACCTACGGCCTCGCAACTGAACTGACCTCCGGCCTCTCAACTAAACTGACTCCTGGCCTCTCAACTGAACTGACCTCCTGCCTCGCAACTGAACTGACCTCCGGCCTCTCAACTGAACTGACCTCCGGCCTCGCAACTGAACTGACCTCCGGCCTCTCAACTGAACTGACCTCTGGCCTCGCAACTGAACTGACCTCCTACCTCGACAGAATGAAGGACATCAACAGCGGTTGATTTGGCAAGGAGGTAGATACATTTTCTTCCAGCATGGGTGGCATTAAAAAGAAAGAAAACTCAGAGAGAGGGAATTAACAAGAACAGTCTGAGAGAGAGAGAGAGAGAGAGAGAGAGAGAGAGGAGAGAGAGAAGAGAGAGAGAGAGAGAGAGAGAGAGAGAGAGGACATTTATTCCTGGCACGGGTGGAATTTTAAAAAAAGAACAGAGATACGGAATTGAGAGAGAGAGAGAGAGAGAGAGAGAGAGAGAGAGAGAGAGAGAGAGAGAGAGAGAGAGAGAGATAACGCATGCACACACACATGCACAAAAGTGTGCATGTGTACACACTTCAAGAGAAACACCAGATTTGGCATGGTCTAATGAGCTCGGCCGGGCTATAAACAAGATGACTTCACATACAACACACAACACACTCTCCAGCACATACACACAGCAACACACACAGACACGCACATAGACACAGTCACAGACACACACAGACACACAGACACACACACACACACGTGTTCACGCTTTGAAGTCCCAGAAAGATTGGACGGCGTAGGATGGAGAGGGATGGGGTAGGGGAAGACAATGTGTGTGTGTGTGTGTGTGTGTGTGTGTGTGTGTGTGTGTGTGTGTGTGTGTGTGTGTGTGTGTGTGTGGTGCACGCATACGTGCACTCGCGTACATTGTGTGTGTGTGTGTGTGTGTGTGTGTGTGTGTGTGTGTGTGTGTGTGTGTGAATGGGGAGCAGATAGCAATGCAGTCTCTCTCTCTCTCTCTCTCTCTCTCTCTCTCTCTCTCTCTCTCTTGGTCCCAGAGTACATCAGTCTGTCTGTCTGTCTCTCTCTCTCATACGACCCCTCAGGAGCAAAAGCAAGATCACTTTTATTTTTCTGGCACAGTTCCAACAAAACAACGGTCCAGCCATGGAATTACATGGGAGGCCACCCAGGGGATAAGCGGGGTGGATGGAGGTGGGGAGTGAAGAATGTTTTACCACGACATTTCCATTCTCTTGCACCCCCACCCCACCCCTCTTATTCTTCTCCTCCCTGCTCAGACATTCCTATCTACATTTGAGGCGCGCGCGCGTGTGCGCTCACACACACACACACACACACACACACACACACACACACACACACACACACACACACACACACAAGCGCGCGCACTCGCACGCATTTGTTAGAGCGTGCGTCCATCATGAATTCCGATCTGACAGGCTGGGCTTATTGATGGATCTCTCTTCTGGGCCCGGGGCAAATTGACTTTGAGCCTGGAGAGTGCGCTTTGACGTAAAACATTCGGGTAAACTCCGAGTTATTTTCTGAGATTACGTCATTACGGATGACGACAGACGCGTCAGCAGGTTGACCTCTGGTTGTCTGGCCCAGTGTCATCCAGTTCTATCCTGTGTCTCCAGTTGCTGTTGCTGATATACGAACTGTGGGCTAGCACACAGGCTACCAGGACGATAAAATGAGCTGCTGACTGCCACCTATCACGAGCAAGTTTACAGGATACAATGAATGCACAAAACTCGAGGCATGTGTACGTATATAGCTACACAACAGAAAAAAAATTCTTACAGGAAAATGAAATAAGTTAAACGTTAAAGAGGAAAACAAATAGTAGCAATCCTAAGATACCGAAATGTACCCGACCAGATGAGTATGGTAGGAGTTATAATTTTTCCAAATCATTATAAAAAACCGTCATTAGGCTATCAATAAAGAAGAGAAGCTGTGATGTGCGGACCCTTGTCACATGACCAAATGAAAGCACCAAGTACGTTGAGAAATCTAAAATGATTTGTGCTAATGAGCAAATTTGCATGAAAATTTCCGAATGTAGTCAGAATGATGCAAAATCTAGCAAGAAGTTAGATGAAAGACAAACCTCTACACTAAGCGTCTACCTTCTGAACGGTAACTGGCACGAAGACCAAGTTGGGAACGGAATCGTTGCTGTCGGAAACAAACTTTCAACTCGTTTACAAACTTAACATGTGGGCAAAATCTGTCTGGACAACGTCATAAAGCCTAGCTGGTGATGTGTCGTGAAATGATTCTATGGGGAACGGTAGATGTGTGGGGGTGGCGTGTGTGTGTGTGTGTGGTGTGTGTGTGTTGTGTGTGTGTGTGTGTGTGTGTGTGTGTGTGGTGGTGCGTGCCTGTGTTGTGTGTGGGTGTGTGTGTGTGGGTGTGTGTGTGTGTGTGTGCAGGTGTGTATGTTCCTCTCCCTGTCTGCCTGTTACGCACAATGAATGGCACTCTGTCACAGCCAGCACATGCATCAGATGGGGAGAGATGTGCTGCCAGGGTCGTCAGGTACCTATTTGCTACTGTTGTCTACAATAAGAGAGTTACATTAACTAGTCTCTCTCTTCGTTTATAACCACTTTCTCTTCATACAAACGAGACAATTACGTGTGTGTGTGTTGATTCGCCTGGTTGTGATGTGTGTGTGTGGTCGTGCTGTGTGTGTGTGGTGGGCACGGTGTGTATGTTCCTCCGTCTGCTTTAACGCACAATGAATGCACTCTGACACAGCCGCACATGCATCAGATTGGGAGAGGGTTTCAGTCGCGTCGTCAGAATCTACCTGTCTGTCTACCATAAGGAAAGCTACATTAACTAGTCCTCTCTTCGTTGTAGAACCCACTTTCCTCATCAAACAGACAAGAGAGTCTTTAAAATTCCGAAGTGGAATGTGGCTGGCCTTAATTGCGGAATAAAACGCAAACACACGAAACTCCATTGCCTTCGTTCCTACCACAACTATTTATCCTGCCTGTATGAGAGGGCGCCATCGAACGTGATAACACGTGGACGCAACGAGAGAGCAGAGAAGAGGAGAACTAGTAACGAGAGAAGAGAGGATGAGAATAGTAGCAGAAGAATGATCCTTTAACACTAGAAACCAGAAATGAAATCTTTTCCAATACTACCACTTCCAGACAATCCCTGACCCACCACAAACTTCTCATGGACCATATAATAACATCGTTATGTTCCCAACACTACTTAATTCCCACTACATACGTGTTTCATCAGAAATGTTATGTGTTCTGTGTGTTCTCCTTCATCAACTGAACAGCTGCTTCAGAGGTGACGTAAGCAGACTACCAATGTCACCTAAAACGAACATGAAGTATATTCGATTCTTGCAAATTCAAAAAGTTAAGTTTTAATCTCAGTTTGATAAAAAAAAAAAGTGTTCACAAAGTGTTGAAATTTGTGATTATCAATTATGCCTAAATGGTGGAGAGAAAAAACATTCCAGATACGATTTGTCAATCCACTTTGTCAGATCTGACTACGTCATGCAGACACTGTATTATAAAGACAGATGAATACACTTTAAGGTCAGGTGTGGTAAGGTTCAAAGTACTCTGCAAGTCTCAACAATAGATATTATCACCCCCCCCCCCCATCCCCCCCCCCAAAAAAAAATAATAATAATAAAATTAAAATAAAAAATAAAATAAAAAATAAAGGCACCAGCGACCAGCACACAATTTAAATGTAAGGGCACATTACAGTAAATGGTAGGTTGTACCAGAGATGATTTTTGATGGGCAATCATAATTAAATTGCAAACATCTCATGCACAAGGCACTGACGCGCACAAAAGTGAATATTTTCAATAATTAAAAAAAGACAGGTCATAGAGCAGATAAATAAACTCACGATTGTTGGACAACGTTTGCCTTACGACAAATGCTCTTTTTTGTTTTGTTTTTGTTTGTTCGTTTCTCTCTCTCCCCTCTCTCTCTCTCTCTCCTCCTCCCCCCCCCCCCCCCCCCCCCCCCTCCCTTAGTTTGTAGACGATGTATTCCTCCTGTTTTTCATTATTCATTTTCAAAGCATGAATATGGGAATTCAAAACTAATTTACAAGTCAACAGACAGAAAAGCAGCGAGCGGAATGTAGGTGAAAGAAGCTTCTAAAAATAAAACTTTCGGTTGTAGAGTTTAAAAAAACAGGGACTAAAGCGACGGAGCAGAAAACAAAATTGTCGACGGCGGTTGTGAAATCACATGGGCTTTAGAGAATATTATTTGGAATATGTAACATTCAGAATGCTATAAAGTGTAGCACGATATATTAATGGGAGACAAACCAGTACACGACACGCAAAGATAAATATCACGGCCTGTGACATGTGGCTGCACGCCCTGAAGCCTGTAAATGTATAGACATTACAATTATTTGAGTCACAATATATGAAACCAGCAACCCTTTCTTTTTCGTCAGTTTATATGCAAGGCCTTGTTCGCCCAATGAATGGGGCGTGCAGATTTAAAGAACACGCTTGATTCTTTACATTTCAACGTCAGAAGTACATTTCGCTGCTGGCAACAAGTCTGGCATGCTGATTCAGCCCCTTTCTGCAAACGCAGCGGTTGTTTACGAAAACTGCACAGTTTCTGCACCAGTAAACGCAACATTTGTATGCAGGGGAGTGCTAATTGACCAGCCCTGGAAGGTCCATTCCCTTCAGGGCTCTGGTGAAGGTATCTGTCCCAGCGTCACCACGAATCACGGTGTCATGGCGGCCGACTAAGCCGCTGCAATGGGCTCAATCGGACCGTACTTATCTCCCTTGACACGATGAATATTAATGACATCACATTATGGGCGCCGTCTGGTTTGGGATCATATGCCGCCACCGCGCCTGAAACTGGTCATTCGTCACAGATTAGGGAGGGAAATTGCGCTGGCGTCGATTTGACTGACAGAACATTCTGCTGAATGGTAAAAAGGGATGGCCAAAATATGAATGCAAGCAATAGCAGGTCACGCAATTAAAAGAAAAAAGAAAAAAAAAGTTTCCGTTAAATAAAGTTAATCAAGGAGGCTGTTTGCAAGAGGTACTGGTTCATATACGTTGGATACACATGTGCTAAGCTATGAGGCCACAAGATGCTGGAGTTCCAGGTAAATAAATGAATGAATAAATAATGAGGAGAGTGTTGGAGTAATTGAGAGGAGAGGGCGAAAATAGAAAAAAGTCTAGACTGGATGATACAGGATGGGAAATGAATGTGGGCGATTGGCAGTGGGTGACAGGTGAGTCTGCAAGAAACAAAACTTATCATCATCATTGGAGGACTTAACGGATGGTGTCCTGTTTATGTTGGATCAGAACAGACACCGCTGAACACCACCAAGGTAGTAAGGTATCTCCTCTGGTGATTGCCATATAACAACTTGAAATGAACTGCTCTTTGTGAATTGCTGGTGGTAGGGCAACGGTGGGACAAGCAGGGGTGTAGCAATGGATGGAGGATCAGAATGGGTGGCACGGGGGTAAGGTTACAGAGGTGGAACAGAAGACAAAAACAACAATAACAACAAAAACACGAAATATAAGAAAGTTGAGTTTCTGATTGTTCCTTAACTCGTGTTGAAGTCTGAAGGCAGCAATGAAAGTCAAATGAGTAGCTGCCAATCGACAGAGTGACTGGTTCAGTTATAAATTCTCGAGTTCGTGTTCAGGTGTCCTTAGTTCTGATCCAGCTGTCCCCAACCAGGAAAACTACCATTGCCACTGGCCTTCTTAACATGTTGTTGTTCTGGTGGTATGTGTAGCCTTAGGCAAATCCCCTGTCCCCACTTTCCCGGCGTGGTCAATCCTATTTTGTTGCATTGCATTCTGTTACACTGGATGTTTTCGGATTGTCACTCATTAACCAATTGCCACCGTAGTCAAATACAAAACAGGCGACGCCTAAAGATCGCATAAACGGCGGTGGTATAAGCTGTGGGAAATCATGGCTGTGAAGCTCACCAAGTGATAGAAAGACAAAATAACTGAAAAGTCAAGACTTGTTACTATCGTCACCAAACGGGGCTTTGCAGATTGTGTTCTGGTTGCATATATGCTAGACCAGAACAAGCACCACTGAATTCAACCAAAGAGATTCAGCAGCAATGCAGTATCTCCTCTGGTGGGTTGCCTGCCCAATGACAGCGTCTTACCGACTGCTCCCTATCGACTGCGTTGCCAGGGCTGTGACAGGACAACCTTGGTGTGACTGCACTGGTGGCTGGGATGAGCGGCGCGGAAGAAATGTCACTGAGAGAGGGTGGCGACGGGCGGGGCGGGAAGCATGGGTGATGAAAGAAAAATTCAACATTTATCACCAGGTAATGGCTAGTTTACATCAGGCAAACATGCTCTGATGACTGGAGTGTCCCCTGAGCTTTAATCTATCCTCCACACATTATGCTGAATGATGTACGTATATATATGGTCCCAAAACGGAGAGGTTTACTGATGTGATTTGAACACACAACCAAAGAAGTCTGTCTGAAAGAAGCTAGGGGCACTTGAGTACCTCAGTCACTTGCAGCAATGGGGTTGCTGACAAACGACCGCCAGTTCGAACCTCAGACGCCCGACACTCCTTTCACAACCCCTTCCCCTAAACAAAAATAACAACAATAAACAACCATCCAACCGACCAAGTAGCCAACGAAGCTATATTCGCTGCATCTCACCATGTGTTGTCTTTCTGGTGGTGCAAGTGCAGTGTCAGACCCACCCCGGACACAACAGCTCCCCCCCCCCCCCCCACCCCCTCTGTTTCTGGGATGCTCATCAACTGTCCGCCATATCACACGAGGTGGATGCTGAAAGTCAAATACGAATTATAACCGAATTAAACCGGATAGAGGAGACGTTGCAAACACTTTCAGTCGTGGACGTGATCCCAAGCTTCTAAAATGAACTGATCTGGCCTCTCAATTGAACTAACCTCCAGCCTCAACTGAAGGAAGGACATCGATAACGGTTGATCTGGCGAGGAGGTACATATGACATTTACTTTTGGCAGGGGTAGTATTAACAAGAACAGAGAGAGAGAGAGAGAGAGGGGAGAGAGAGAGAGAGAGAGAGAGAGAGGAGAGAGAGAGGGGAGAGACCACTTTGATATTTTAATTGTCATTACCAAACAGGTCTTTTGACAAGGGGGGAGAGGTAACAGAACAATAACATTTCCCTCTTCCTTTCCTGCAAACAATAGTACACATTCATTCCTAAGGTGCACCAAATAAAAGGGTTTAAAAAAATAAATTCATAACATTTACTTATGTCCTCACGCACAGGAGTAATGCAATTTAAAAAAAAAAAAAGACTAACTCGACCATCCACTCGTTCAAATGATGACAATGAAATCTTACGGGATCTTTCACTGCGATGAATGATAATATTCTTCAGATATCTCTTATAATGCATTATTTTAAATTTCACTATCCTCCACTGTCTAATTTTCAATGTTTTCTGCGATGAATTTCGCAACTGATTTAATTACAAGTTCATCATCTGATGATAACACGACTGCAACATTTTGTCTTTTCGCTATATCTAACTGGAAAAGTGAACAATTTGTCCGCCCCTTCATTATAAGCAGTCCCAGTGGAACAGAAAGGGTTCTTCGTCATCAATAATGTGTCCACATGCAGGACAAGGAGATTCTGTGGATTTTTCCCACATTCAAACCATCTTTGTTCGCATTAAAACCTAAAGTTCTCAACCTAAATCTTGCGTAATTTATTCTGTGCCATCTGTCTGTTATGACATTGAGAAACTTTTCAGAATGAAACACATTCTTAAATGAGAAAAAACCAGCGATATTTTTCTTACTTTCATATCTGAGTGCCAATTCTGTTAAAAGAACAAAAAAGCCTGTCTTTAAATTCCGCAATAAACTGATGCTCATTCCCTATTTCCCTGGGCCATCCACACTATTCCAAAACCCTGTTCTGAAAGGACTTTCTTTACTTTATGAGCCCAGTTTTCTTTACCTTTTTCCATTTCTAAAAGCATCATATCATAGGCTTGCCTGCTAAAACGGGACTGGGGTAGCTTCAAGATCTTCAACCAGTACTTAAAAACATTTCACAAATGTACTTATGTACAAAGGGTATCTGCCCATCTCTCCAATAAAACGGTGTTTGGATGAATGAATAGGTACTTAAAGGGAAACGCTTCATAGCATAGTATGTACTTTTTCCATCATCAAATTTTTTCATGTAAGCCCCAAATTTCAGCTGCATATGTAAAAAGAGGTTTTATCTGTGTATCAAACATTTTCCAAAAATATACTACAGTCTGTCAATTTAGTTTTCTCAGGGATTCAGATTTCCATAGTACTTTTTTCCCCTTTTCTTAGAGATTCTTCCCATGCGTAGCGGAAAGTTAATTTTGTTGAAATATCATTCCAAGATATTTATATGGAATTAACTACTTAAAGGTCTGCTTTTCCCCATAAGACCATTTTTCACACACTGATAGGTGGCCACCCATTTAAAGACCACAAATATTGTCTTATCCAAGTTAACTGTAAACCAAAGCGATCTGCTTCTTCTTCAATACATTTATTGGCTTTGCAAACCTACAACTGTTCCGGACAGAAGACAACATCATCAGCATACAGTAATAAAACTAATTCAACTGCTCCAGGTATTTTCTGGATACCATGTCTGCCTTTGCGGGACAATTCCACAGCCAATTCGTTTATGAAAAAAGAAAACAATTGTGGAAATTCAACAAGCATCCTTGTTTTACTCCATTTGGACAATCAAAATAATCGAATACTCACTCTTCACACGCGCACATGCCAGCACTGAGTTGTAGACCCCTCTAATGGCATGTAAAATTTACTATTAACAAACCCCTTTTCGGAGTACATTCCACAGAGGGATTTCGATTTACCGAGTCAAGGCCTTCTTGAAATCTACAAATGCAATGTAGAGCTTCGACTTGCAGATAGATGTTTTTGAATCAAAGAATATAGTGTAAATATATGGTCTATGGTGCTGTAATTGGTTCAAACCTGCTTGTTCTTCCAATATTTTTTCTTTTAGTTTCAGCCCTTCAGTTAATCTTGTATTTAGTATGTGAGTGTAGATTTTACTTAAAATTTCTGGTAAGTGATACTCCACGATAGTTGTCGGATTGTTCACGTCTCCTTTTTTATGAATTGGTACAATAATTGATTTAGCCCACTCTGATGGAAAAATGCCATTATCAAAAAGTTGGGCAAAAAAATGAACAAGGAAATCGATTAAAAGTTGTGTTTGCATTCTTTAACATTTCTGCTACAATTCTATCTGGTCCTGCACTCTTTCCTAATTTTAAATGTTTAATACCAGCAACTACTTCTTCACTGGAAATAGGCTGATTAAATAATGGCTCAGTTTCATTCTCTTCTACCACACCGGTCTCTTCTTCCATACTTTATTATCAAACAATGAAAACGCCCCAAAAATGGTCCATGCCACTGTTGAACTGAGATTTCGTAATACACAAAACTCTTTTTATTTACAGATCTTATCACTGACCAGAACATTTTAGAATCACTGGGCTGAATTTTTTAGTTTCTTTAATCTACTTTCTTTAAACTCCAGTTCCTTCGTTTTCCCTTTGTGTAACATCTCTTTACGTGATACAGCGTATTCTCCTTTTTTTCTACTTTTATCCTTGGGTGTTTTGCACCTCTGAAATCTTTTTTAAAAACCTTTTAACTTCCTGTTTTTTTCGTTCGCACTCATTATCAAACCCAGTCATTGTATGTTTTTGCTGCCCCTGCGAATAACTCGAACCATACAAGCTGCGGCTCCGCAAAGGCACTGACAAATTTATCTAGACTCTCATTCAATTATTTGTAATAATTGAGGCGCTTTCTGCATGCTGTCTAGAATTCATCACAGTCAAGTTCATTTCTGAATATACCGCATATTCCTCAGCCCAGACAATTTTTTCCCTTTACATGTTTGGGGAATACCTCTTCTCTAATTACAACAATTACTTCTCCATATAGCTTCAGTTGGTAAGTGCCATGAATAAATGCAATCACCAATGTGTAAATCAAAGTTTGACAACAAGCCATTGTGAACCAGTACGTAATCGATCACACTACATCCGTTTGGAGACACAAGAGAGAGAGAGAGAGAGAGTGTGTCAAGTTTTAAAGTTCAAGAAAGTGGTGGGATAGGGAAGGGTGTTGAGAGATGAAGTGGGGAAGGACGGTGTGTGTGTGTGTTGTGTGTGTGTGTGTGTGTGTGTGTGTGCGCGCGCGCGCGCTCGCGCGATTGTGTGTGTGTGTGTGTGTGTGTGGTGTGTGTGTGTGTGTGTGTGTGTGTGTGTGTGTGTTTGTATGTGTGTGTGCATGCGCGCACGTACGTGAATGTGAGGAAGTGGTAGCAATGCAGCCAGTCCTTGTGTCTCTCTCTCCCCCCTCCCCTCTCTCTCGGTCTCAATCGGTTTGTCTGTGTATTTTTCGTCTGTCTGTGTCTGTTGCCTTTCTGTCTGTCTGCCTGCCTGTTGTCCAATTCTCTGTCCTTGTCTCATGACCCCTTGGGAGCAAAACAAAGATCACTGTTATTTTTCTGGCACTGTTCCATCAAAACAACAGACGAGTCATGGAATCAGACGAGAGGCCACCCAGGGGATAAGCGGCGTGGGGTGGGGTGGAGGAGGGGGGGGGGGGGGTGGAGGATATATTTTACCACAACTTTCCATTCTCTTGCCCTCCCCATAATCTCTCCTCCCTCCTCAGACAATCCCCATCTGCATCTCGAGGCACGCACACACACACACAAGCAAGCGCGCTCGCACGCATTTGTCAGAGCGTGCGTCCCATCATGAACTCCGATCTGATAGGCTGGGCTTATAGGCGGATCTCTCGAATGGGCACGGGGCAAATTGATTTGAGCCTGGAGAGAGCGCTTTGACGTAAAACATTCGGAATAAACTACGTCTTCCGTTATTTTCTGACATGACGTCATCATCGGTGACGACAGAAGCGTGAGCAGGTTGACTTCTGGTTGTTCGGCTGACGTTTACCCATTTCAGTCTCTGACCAGCTGAGTATGACCGGAGTTACCAATGTTTAAGGTTACTAATAATCGTCATTAGGCTTCAACTAAGAAGAGAAACATGTGATGTGTTGACCCATACCATGGGACAAATGACCAAATTTTACGAAGGCACTAAGTACGTTGCTGAATTGAAAATGATTTGTACGAATGGACGAATTTTCCACGAAATCTTGGAATACAATAAGAACAAATTAAAAAGAAATCTAGCCTGAAATTAGATTAAAAGAAAAAAAAAGCCTCTACACTAGCGTTTAACTTCTGAAAGCTTGCTGGCATAAAGGCAAAGTTTGGAACGGAATCGTTGCTGTCGCGAACAAACTACACTATTTAGAAATTCGACACGCAGGCAGAATCTGTCTGGACAACATCATATGGTCTAGTTGGCAATGTGTCGTGGCTAATTTCTGATGAACGGTAGATGTGAAAGGTGTGTGTGTGTGTGGTGTGTGTGTGTGTGTGTGTGTGTGTGTGTGCTGTGTGTGTTTTGCTGTGTTGTTTTGTGTGTGCGTGTGTGTGTGTGTGTGTGTGTGTGTGTGTTTGTGTGTGTTGTTGTGTGTGTGTGTGTGTGTGTGTGTGTGTGGTGTGTTGTTTTGTGTGTGCGTGTGTGCACTTGAGTGCACGCTTGCTTGTGTGTGTTGTGTTGTGTGCGCGCGCGTGTGTGTGTGCGTGCGCGTGTATGTGGTGTGTGCGTGCATGCGCGCGTGTGTGCGCGTGTATGTGTGTTGCGTGTGTGTGTGCGTGTGTGTGTGTGTGCGTGCATGCGTATGTGTGTGTGTGTGTGTGTGTGTGTGGTGTGTGTGTGTGTGTGTGTGTTGTGTGTGTGTGCGTGCGTGCATTCTTGCGTGCGTGAGCGCGCGCGTGTGGTGTGTGTGTGTGTGTGTGTGTGTGTGTGTGTGTGTGTGTGTGTGTGTGAGGTGTGTGGTGTGTGTGTGTGTGTGTGTGTGTGTGTGTGTGTGTGTGTGTGTGTGTGTGTGTGTGTGCGCGCGCACAATATTTTCCCTATGCACAACGAATGCCGTTCTGGCACAGCCTGCACATGCGTCAGTCGGTGAAGACAGTCTTACGGGCATCATGTACTTAAGCCATTGATCTATCTGTCTACCTATAAGAGAAAGTTTACGCTAACTAGTCTCTTCCCTTCGTTTATAGCTCACTTCATCTTTGATACAAACAAGACAAAATCTAGTCTTTAAAAAAATCTGCGACTAGAAAAAGATCTCTTTTTAAATTACGTAATACTATCAGAATTAATTCCCCACCCCACCCCACCCCACCCCCTCGGTCCATAAATAACAACATCGTGTGATTCGTCACAGATGTGTGCACCATTCGTGTTTTCCCTCATCAACTAAACAGGTGCTTCAAACGTGATGTACGCAGGCTACCACTGTCACCAACCATGAATATGAGCATGTTTGATTCTTGCAAATTCAGAAAGTTCTAGTTTTTATATCAGTTGGGGAAAAAAGTGTTCACGAAGTGTGGAAATTAGTGATTGTAAATCATACCTGAATGCTTGGGGGAACAAAGGACAAAGGAATGCATTTTAACGTCCAGTGTGGTAAAGTTCAAGGTATTCTGCAAGTCTTCATAACAGGAATAGTATTTCACCACCACCACCACCCCCCCACCCCCCCACCACCCAAAAAAAAAGATAACAAATAAAGACACGTTAATCCCTTTATATACTATGGTCTCTGAGAAACATGCGTGTTGGTCTGTGATCTGCACACAATGTAAACGTGAGAACACATCACAATGTATGGCAGGCTATCCCAGAGATGATTTTGGTTTTGTGATCATAATTAAATTGCAAAAATCTCATAGCCAAGTACTGACACACACAAGAGAACATTTTCAATATGACAAAAAAAAGACAACATCATGGAACAAATGAACATATTCACAGACATCATGGAACAAATGAACATATTCACGATTCTGGGACAATGTCACAGACAAACTAGCACACAACACAGAGATAAATATCACGACCTGCGACATGTCCATGCACATCCTGAAACACATATATGGTCATAAACATTATTTGAACTAAATATACGAGACCTGCTGCCTTTTCTTTTTCATCTGTTTTTACACATGGCCTTGTTTATGCAATGGATGGCGCATACAGCTTTAAGGAACAATGTTTACGCTTGTACGTATCAGCGTCAGAAACATTTCGCTGCTGGCAACAGGACAAAAAAATGCTGTCCAGCTCCTTTCTGCATACACGGTACGTTTCTGCACCAGTAAACGCGTCGTTAGTATGCAGGGGAGCGCTAAGTGACCACCCTGGAAGGTCCACTCCCTTCAGGGTTCTGGTGAAGGTATCTGTCCCAGCGTCACACGAATCACGGTGTCATGGCGGCCGACTAAGCCGCTGCAATGGGCTCAATCGGACCCTGCTTCTCTCCCTTGTCACGATGAATATTCATGACATCACGTGACGGGAGCTTTTTTTTTTTGGGGGGGGGGGGGGGGGGGGGGGGGGGAGGAGTAGGGGATGGTGTGGGGAGCGAGATGCCTACTACCACCACGGCTGGAACTGGTCATTTCTCACGGATAGGAAGGGAAATTGCGTTGGGCGTCAGTTTGACTGACAGAATATTCTGCTGAATGGCAGAGGGATGGCCTAAAATATGGACTCATACAACCGCAAGTCACTCCATCCAACAAACAAACAAAACATTAAATCAGTTCATTCAAAGAGACCTACTGCATTCGGACTGCTCCATATAGGCTTCACCCACATCCGCTAAGGCAACGAGACCTCTGCACGAATTCCAGAGACAAAACAAAGAAGACTAAACAAACAAGAAACAATGAATTGAATGAATAAATAACGAGGAAGTAGTTGGAATGAATGAGAGAAGAGAACAAGGACAGGGGAAACTAGACTGGATGAGTGGGGGTGAGAGGTGGGTGGGGTTGTGGACGGTTTGTGGGTGATAGGCAATTTGGCTACGAACAAAGCGAAAATGAACGCATCTGCTTTCTCTCAAAATGTCCTCAAAAGAGGAAATACTGGCAAGGTTCACATTAATTATCCCTTCCACACACACCACACACACACACACACACCACACCACACACCCACACCACACATACACATCTACATGCTGGCAGAGAGAAGAAAAAGAGAAAAGAGAGAGAGAGAGAAAAGAGAGGGGAGAGAGAGAGGGAGGGATGGAAAGAGGTAT
Source organism: Conus ventricosus (assembly GCA_018398815.1). Taxonomy (NCBI): domain Eukaryota; kingdom Metazoa; phylum Mollusca; class Gastropoda; order Neogastropoda; family Conidae; genus Conus; species Conus ventricosus. The sequence continues at coordinate 83,716,605 of CM031597.1, forward strand.
TTAAGGAGAGAGAAAGGGGGGGGAGACGCGGGATTGAAAGGCAAGCCACTGAAGGGGAGGAGAGGATGAAAGAGAGAGAGAGAGAGAGAGAGAGGAGAAGAGAGAGAAGAGAGAGAGAGAGGAGAAGAAGGAGAGAGAGAGAGAGACGGGAATGGGAAACGGTTATTTAATGAGGCCAGAGCCCCTACTGAAAAGGGGGGGGGGGGGGGGTTAACTGCAACGAGAGAGAAGAGGGGGGGGGGGGGATGGGAAACGGTTAGTTAATGAGGCCAGAGCCCCTACTAAAGGGGAGGGAGGGGGGCAATTGACAACGAGAGAGAGAGAAGAGGGAGGAGAGAGAGAGAGAGAGAGAGGAGAGAGAGAGAGAGAGAGAGAGAGAGAGTGTAACTAAAAGGCTAATTACCCTAATTTGGAGAGTATTCACACTCGGAAATTTCAAGGCGTGATCTCCATCGGGTAGCGAAGAACACATGTACTTAATTGACGGCTGATGTGCTAGCTACAAAAATACTCCTAAATAAACACTTCTAAGAACGACGGTATACATATATAAGATTAAGCTAATGTTAACAACATCGGGCGCTCCCCCCCCCCCCCCCCCCCCACCCCGCCCTCCCCTCCAAACACAGACACTGACGCCGACACAGACACACAGACAGACAGACAGACAACACACACACAACCACACTTATGTTTCATTGTTGTGTGTGTGTGTGTGTGTGTGTGTGTGGTGGAGAGGAGAGAGAGAGAGGAGAGAGAGAGAGAGAGAGAGAGAGAGAGAGAGAGAGAGAGAGCATTTCAATGATGAAAATGGAAGCTGCGTCGTAAATAAAGGAAGAGAGCACTTCTGTGGTTTTTTTTAAAACCAGCACCCCCACTCCTCTGTCCACCCATTCTCTCCCCCTTCCAACCGATAGCGATCAAGAAAGACAGGACTATATGACACACTATTAGTATTAAAACTTCAGATACCTTATCTCTTTCATGAGAAGAGTACATCATGATAATAACTTTCATCCGTATTACAATAATTTTTTTCCAGATTTAATGACAATCATGCCATAAAAGTGACAAGGCATTCAGTTAATAATTATAATCCTACAAGAAACTGACGGTGGGTCATAATAATGTTGACGTCACAACATTTTCATTTACATATTTCGATTGAACGCTAGACAAAACAGTCTCCAACATCACAAGAAAACTTTTTTTCCCCCATGATATACAATTTTTCTTTTTCTTTTGCATTGAACATTAGCATTTTTAAGAGAAAATAATACAGGTTTTCTGACCAAAAATTATTTTACTCTTTTCACGGTGAAAGTTATTTTCATGCCTTATAATATTAGACATTTGATCTGCAACGTACAAACACTATTGTTGTGGTCAAATGATTATTTTCATGAATCAAACTATAAACCAGAATCATAATCATCCTATTTGACCCTTCTACGGTAGAAAATAATAAAGACAGCTGACCCCCGTCTGACCCATCCAGCTACCTACTATCACGTATTCAACACAATTGTTTTCACATTAATTTTGGCACTTTTGAGCAGGAAACTTATCACATACATTCAACGTATATGTACTGTGTTCCAGATCCGTCCAAACCAAAAGAGAGTTTCTCTTCTACCTCGGTGGTCGCAAAGAAGAAACAGTTTTATGCCGCTGCACGCTGGCCATTCGTTTTTAACTCATTCGTATCTCCCCAAGAGTGAAGAAGAGCTCCACGCCTTTGGCGTTCTCATGTGTCAGCATTAGACACATTCTAACTGAATGTAGGGAGCGACATGATGTTAGACATTAACACTCTACAGGTAAGCTCAATGAAGACCTTGTTCCGGGATGTTCCTCTGGATTTGGTATTTCAGCTTTTGAGAAAAAAAAATCAATGTTTTTAAGAAGATTTGATTTTAACTCGAGTGTGACAGACTGTCTTTTTGCAGGCCTTTAGATGTAAATAAATGACTGGCATTTAGTTTTAGCTTTTCATCTTAATTCTCTCACTTTGTTCTTTTTTCTTCTTTATAGTGTTTCAGCTCTGATCTGGCTTTGTGGTCGGCAGGGCTAAAAGCAACATGATTCGATAAAACTAAATCTTTTGATTTAAACTATTTCTTTCATGTAAAAACAAACAACACACAAAAACAAAGACAATTTTCACAACGAAACTTACAAGCACGCCTCTTGACGCTCGTCGAATCCCATAGACTGGGCTTTAGGCACAGAAAGCCCAGCGGGGCCATTTAGCAGCCAAGTGCCCAAGTCCATCGATTGACGGATGGGCGGCTGAAGCAGCCTGTAGGGGTTTGTTTACCATCACTCCTGTCACTAATAAACGGCAGGGATACGCAACGCTGCACACCTTGTGGCCCCAATTTGTCCCTTTTTCTCCGTTTTCTCGTATCGGTAAGATCAATCTGCATCTCCCGCCTGTCCACCTCTGCCTCCTGTTTGTCCACTTCTCTCTCTCTCTCTCTCTCCTCTCACTCTCTCTCTCTCTCTCCTCTCCCTCTCTCTCTCTCTCTCTCTCTCTCTCTCTCTCTCTCCCCCGAGCAGACCGACCACACCTTTAAAATTCAGACTTGGAAGAGCCTGCATAGGTATTGCAGGGGGAGGGGGGAGGGGAGAGTTCTGTGGAAAGTAGTGAAGATTTTCTCTCTATAAACCTGTAACTTCATGCACTGAATTTATACCAGTTTGCTGTTACCCTGCGATTCTGTCCTTCAAGCCTGTTTGTCTCGTACGCGTGTTTATACTAACTGTCTGCAAAGTAGCTTGAAATACTTACATAAAAGAAATTCAATTTAAAAAAAAAAAGGAAACAGCAAGCGCGCGCATAAAAAAAACGCAAGCGCGTGCACACATCACACACACACACACACACACACACACACACACACCATCTCTCTCTCTCTCTCTCTCTCTCTCACACACACACACACACACACACACACACACACACACACACACACACACACACACACCTCGCCCCCTTCTCTATCTCTCATGCTTGCGCGCCCCCGCGCACGCGTGTAAGTCCTCAAATCTTCTAGGATTGTTTGTAGACCTAGCACCTATAAATAACTTTAATGTCGAATTCTTTTGGAAGTTTGGGTCCCTCGGAATGCCGGGGTCTCTTGACATTTTGATATTTCTGAAATGTTGAAATATCGAAGAATTTTACGGTCTCTTAAAATTTTAAGATCTCTAAGAATGCCGAGGCCGTATAAAAATTAGGGCGTTAAAGTCTTATAGAATGCTGAGGTGTTTTAGAACATTGATGTCTCTGAGGCAAGATTTTGAAAGTGCTGAAATATCTTAGAATGTTAAGGTCTCTTGAAATGATGAGGTCAATCAGAATTCGGAATGTTGAGGTATTTGAAAATGTTGAGGTTTCTCGGAATGATGAGTTCTTTCCGAATGAATGCTGAGGTCTCTGAGAATGCTGAGGCTCTTCAATAAGTGTCGGAAGTACGTATGTAATTTTTGCTCCTGTATAACTGTGGACTCTAGCCTATCAGGAAAGATAAATAGGTGGTCTCCCTTGCAAAGGAAATCTGATCGTTTTGGGAGAGAGAGAGAGAGAGAGAGAGAGAGAGAGAGAAGTGGGGGGGGGGGGGGAATCTTATTTCATTACAGCTCCAGAGATAGCGGCAAGATCTGATTTACGCAGAACAGAGTCTGTTTGTATTGAGTAGGGGGAGACAGAGGGTGTTCCCACCTAACTACACTAAGCAAAGAAGGTGTCAAAAACTCGGTTCCCACTGGCGACAACACAGTCTGGTGTTGAGGACAACGATGCCAGGCCTTGAGGAATCAAGAAAGAATCGTTGAAGATGAATTTAATGGGGAATAATTCGATTTTACTAGCAGGCATGACTAACTGTCTCCTAATGATTTTTTTCCCCCAGGAGATCACCTTTGGAATCCTACAGTTAGTATTTCAGGCAAAAAGGATGAAGCACAGATAACATATGAAAGATTGTTGGAAAAGGACTGATAAGGCAAAAGTGGACTGGTTAAAAAAAAATTGTCGCGGAAAATAAGTGAAATAAAGGAAAGAGTTTTGGTAAGTTTGAGAGTTTGATTAAAACCAATCCACATCTTTGTTAGAACTGTCTTATTGATAAGCATGGAACACTCTGTGCGTAATTGACAGGGAGTTTCCTGCTTGATGTGAGGCTGTTGGAGGATAAATTACTGACAGCTGTAAACCATCCTCAAAGTTTGCGAAAATATACAATAAAAAAAAAGTGAACTTCAGAGTCTCTCAAATGAGGTGTTAACAAGTGAAGCCAACTGTTCACAGTATGGTTCAGGTGAACACTGTGTCGTACTGTGACAGATATGTGCACAATGACCTTCTCGCTGTCTTCAGTCCATTTATATGACTGAAATGCAGTCACACATCTTTTTGTGAAGCCGCAAAGATATCCTTTGCGAAATTTTGAGGGGTACAGGTATAGGCCGGCAGCGACTACAGAATGGTGGGTCGGGGGCGGGGGGGGGGGGGGGGGGAGGGGGGGGGCGGTCAGCCGATGGGTCGGGCGGTCGATCTCTCTATCTATCCACCTATCTGTTTATCTATCTTTTCACCACGATCACTACTACCACCTATGACTATCTATCCACCTACGTTTCACTACCACACTGTTTTCACACTATACTGCCAGCCTATGCTGGTTTATCTATCGTTCTATCCACTATCGTTTATCGTAACTACAACGATTTACTATCACCTACATTTACATGACTAAACCTATCTTTTTCTATTCTATTATCACCTAAATTTTTTTTACTAAATCTATCTATCCAATGTTATCTATATCTACTATCCACTATCTGTTTATCTATCTATCTTCCACCTATCTGTTTATTTTATCTATCTATCAATATCTGTTATCTATATCATCCACATGTTCGTATCTATCTATCTATCCACTATCTGTTTATCTATCTATCACCTATCTGTTTATCTATCTATCTATCACCTATCTGTTTATTATCTATCTATCCACCAATCTGAGTTATTATCTATTATCCAACCTATCTGTTTATTATATCTATCAACTATCGTTTATCTATCTATCTATCCACCTATCTGTTTATCTTCTATCTATCCACCTATCTGTTTATCTATCTATCTATCCACCTATCTGTTTATCTATCTATCTATCTATCTTTTATCTATCTATCTATCTATCTATCTATCTATCTATCTCACACACACACACACACACACACACACACACACACACACACACACATACATACACGCGCGCGCGCGAAACTTTATAGCGTCTGAGTACTTCGTTTTAGGAAAAACATTTACCAGCAGTTTGGGACAGACCTAGAAACACAACTTTTATTCCCTGTCCTCAATTTTGTTTAGCAGTGGGAATGCCATTTCAAAGATTACAGACGTACGGAGCAACAAGACGTTTTTAGCAGTTTGCCCGTTCGTGCCATAGAGTGATGGTTACAAAGATCTGGAAACATTCCGATGGCGAATCATGCAAGGATTAACTACTTCACTTGTGTTGCCAAAAAAAAAAAAAAAAAAAAAAAAAAGGTACAGCTAAACACGATGAAATTCAACTGTATACATTTATCTCAAAGAGGGGCACTTGTTCTTTAGCAAGTGAGAAACCACTCGAAAGGTCTGAGGAATTGTTAGTGGCTTATATCCAGGTTCAGCGCCCCCTTCCACCAAAGATGATACAGCTGCGGGAGATAACTATCCCAGGAGAGTGGGGTTAGGGGACCTGTCTGACACTACGCTGACACCCCAGGAACGACAACCCATTAGGACAGCAAGCGAAAATGGCAGTTTCATGTCGGGTGCCAGTGGGGTTTGATCTTGTACAGTCTGATCGAGCATTTGGTGATGTACCACCGAGTAACCGGGCACCATGTGTAACGGTCTTCGGGATACATTGTTTTTGAAGCCTGTTTTCTTTCCCATCCCCTGTCCTCTTCCCTCTCCTTGAGAGAGAGAGAGAGAGAGAGAGAGAGAGAGAGAGGAGAGAGAGAGAGAAAGAGAAGGAAGAGAGAGAGAGAGAGAGGAGAGAAGAGAGAGAGAGAGAGAAGAGAGAGAGAGAGAGAGAGAGAGCAACAATTCATAATTCTCTCCCGGATGGGTATTAAACGTATGCAAATCAACACAAAACTCCAATAATACTGGGGAAAAGAAAGTAAACCCTGACAGTCAGCACTGTGTACAAAATCAACAAAAAAAAAACTCTATATACCAGCATCCCCCCTCCCCCTTTTCCACGAATTTCCCACCCACTTATCTCGAATCATCGCATCCATCCTCACTCACTCACTCTCCTCACTCCCCTTTCCCCCCACTCTTATCTATCAGACGCGTGTCTCCGATTCCCCAGACGGCCAGAGTGAGTCAGCACGGCAGAAGATCGGTTCCATTTGGTCCCGCAGAGGATGGTGTGAAGAATGGTGGTTCCCTAGCACGATCTCGGAGACAGCAGCACATTTTAGACAACAGACTTAAAGTGTACGGCATTGGACGAAGTATATTGAATAGTCCTATTGGTCTTTTAGTTTTACTTCGGTTTTAAATTTTGTGATTATTTAACATTGTAATGTGATGTAGTAAACTCGTATGTGTATAGGTAGGTGTGTTTGTATATGTGCGTATATTTTTATGTTCTCTCTCTCTCTCTCTCTCTCTCTCTCTCTCTCTCTCTCTCTCTCTCTCTCTTCGTGCTGTGGTGTGTGTGTGTGTGTGTGTGTGTGTGGTGTGTGTGGTGTGTGTGTTGTGTGTGTGTGTGGCGTGCGCTGCGCTGCGCGCGCCCGCGAAGCGTATTTTTTACCTTTTCTTTAATGTAATATCACCAGTTGTGGTGACTACACGTTCAATAGAAGACTCATTACTCAGAGACAGCAGCACTGGCAGAGCAGCCGTGACACCTTCCACGCTGAAGTGAAGGGGATTGGGACTATAGTCACAGGTCAATCATGCCTGTCTAGAAAACAGTTGCCAACGTGAGCTTTTAAAAGCAACTTTTACAAATGTTTCTCCCGTATGATCAGAACAGCAGAAGATGACGTTGCGCTAGCGAGTGGTCTCTCAGTTCAGGAAAGATTATCCAGTATGATGTGTGATGGCTGGATTCATGCGGAAGTGACACACATGAAAAAAATTATTGTTTGTGTTGCCTGGTTCCTCTGGTCTATCAAAGGGCACTGCACTATGGTAAAGTGTTATGTCAATTCAGTTCGCGTCCATCGTGGAGTT
>CM031597.1:83726371-83751371 GCA_018398815.1 Conus ventricosus
CAGAGAGACAAGAAAGGCAAGTGGAGGGAGAAAAAAAAAAGAAAAAAAAAACAAAGCAAAAACTCCTTCGAATAATTGAATATGACGGCGTCCCTCCTGCACGGCCGAATTCACCACTTCTAAGGCGCACGTCTGTCAATCAGCGAAACCAGAGACGCATCAAGAGACCCCACCAGGATACGTGTCTTAAAAGCTCGATTGGGTAAGCCAATTTAATTATGTACGGGTTCCATCGCAGATCAAAGGGACAGAACACGGAAACCGAGGGCGAGGGTTGGGCTGGGTTCGGTTGGGTTGGGCTACGGAACGGGGTTAGAGTGTACTATCTTAGGAAAGGAATTGCAGAGTACAGGTCTGCCTTGTGGTTTCAGACCATATCAGGTGAAACTTCAAAGCAGCATCTTTCATTATTCTTTTCCTTCACTGATCATTATTATACAAAAAGAGTCCCCCCCCCCCCCCCCCCCATCCCCCCAAAAGTTAATATCTTTCCCTTTCTCTTGCTCCTCAACAAGACCGGCTCCTTTCCCCTCCCCTCCCCCGACCTTTCTTACACACACACACACACACACACGCGCGCGCGCGCGCACGCACGCACAAACACGCACGCATGGACGCGCACACACACACCACACACACACACACACACACACACACACACACACACACTCACGACAGCCTTCTCAACGGAATCACACGCTAGAGCTCTCACAACAGTAACTTTATGCTCTTAAGAAAAAGGGCGTCAACTTCTCCTCAGAAGGCAGAATATGGCTACCTGCCAAACGACGCGACCCCTTCTCGAAACCCGGCCTGTTTATATGTACATCCATCCAATTCTCTCGTCCAGTGAAAGGCAATCAAAGGACCCGTCGTTTACTTAGTGAGGGCGCGTTGTACTGACCGAATGACCCAGCCGCCTGCAGGCTGCACACCAAAAACTGACGCGCCAAGGCCTTGCTTAAGAATTCGGTTATTTATTACGCTGGCGCAATTAAATCGTTTTGAGAATTCTTATTTGTGTCTAGAAGTTGATTCTCCTTGTTAACTTCCATAGGGCCAATAAACAAGTAGGGTAAGTCTTACTCCCATAAGAAAACCTGACACAGAGTAATTTTTATTCAAGACTGGCACAGCCTTTTAAAATTGAATAATAAAGTCAGACAAATACAAAGACGAACAATCTAATAGTAAAAGTCACTCTGTGTTAGGTTTTCTTATGGGAGCAAAGTTACCCTGCTTGTTTATTGTTTACTGTTCCCTGCCTCGTTTTATTTTCAACTTCCATAGGGTCATCAATGTATAAGCCAGGTGATTTCAGGCGGACAGATTAATTTCAAAGGAATGGGACTAGTTGGGGGGCTTCCACCTGGCGCAAAGACAGGGTTACGGGTGGGCGCAAAGGCGAGTGAAACGAGACGTCAACTAAGGGGAAGATCATGTGTTTAAAGATTGTACGTGATATCATCGGTGGAAATTCCCCCCCCCCAAAAAAAAAAAAAAAAAAAAAAAAAGGGAAATAATTGGTAGGGAGTTGTGTTCTTTTGGTCAATAATCAGCGACACATTAAATGCTGGCTCAAGCTTAAGGCAGGCCTCAACAACCCTTGCATGGAATATACAATGACGTGGTGTAAAATCCTTATTGAGGCGTGTGGCCTACAGAAAGGTTTTGAAAGGGGGGAGCACTGTGGCAAACAAATCCAACCACGAGGTAGTGCCATCCTGCCACAAACAATACATCACCAATGGCAGGGCGGTAGGAAAAAAATGCTTCCAGGATGCCTTATCACCAGCCCTCTAACATCCCCGCTGAGCTGTTACGTTTCGGGTGGCGAAGGGGTGTGCCTTTTTGGGGTGGGTGGGGGGGGGGGGGCGGGAGAGAGAGAGAGGAGGAGAGAGAGGAGAGTAGAGAGAGAGAGAGAGAGAGAGAGAGACAGCCATCCATCTTCTGTTCTCTGTATCCGTCCTTTCTCGTATATCACTCATAGTCCTACACTGTCTCACCCCCCCCCCTCCTTCCCTCAAACCCCCCGTCCCTCACCCGATTCCTCTCCCCCCCCCCTACCCCCACCCCACACATACCCAAAAAAATCACCTAGGCTACACGCCTACCACACCAGTACAGTCCGTCCCTCACCGTGACGCCGACACGCGTAGCTGACGACGAGCCGTCGCTCCTCGCCGTGGGGGAGTGGTGGCAGAGAGTTCCAAACACCTGGCCCAGACCCAGACCTGCGCACGAGGCCCGGCCCTGGCACAGATGCTGCAGGGTGTCCACCACCTCCTGGCCGCAGGGCCGCAGCCCCCTGCCGGCCCCCGGGCAGCGCGCGCCTTGCACGTGCAGCACGTGACCCCGGGGACAGTGCAGCGCCGCCCCGTCGTCCACGCACACGTCGTGCTGCTGAGTTTGGGATGTCGGGTCTGAAAACAGAACAGCAGCACGTGGGTCAGACCTTGTCCGGTCTTGCATGGAAGGGAGGTGGGGGCGGGGGGGGGGGGGGGGGGCATTGACAGGTTTTGGGGAGATCATTACCGCATCATGAACACGTACGCCAGCACGATCTCTCTCTCTCTCTCTCTCTCTCTCTCTCTCTCTCTCTCTCTCTCTCTCTCTCTCTCTCTCTTCTTCCAGTCTTTCCTCCCCCAATCTCTCATACTCTCTCTCTACTCTCTCTCTCTCTCTGAAGAGAGAGAGAGAAGAGAGAGAGAGGAGAGAGAGATGAGAGAGAGAGAGAGAGGAGAGGGAGGGGAGGGGAAGGGAGGCAGGGAGAGATAGACAGCCAGACAAAATGCGGTAGAATACAACATAATAAGATAAGGACAAAATATACAACATAATGCAGTATAATGTAATCATGTATTCAGTTCCTACTGAGGAATGTGGGGGGAGGAGGAGGGGGGGGGGGGGTGTGGCAAGGAGCGGAGGAGGGGGAGGGGCGTTACGTCGAGAAAATGAAATAATTAGTACCACATACTAATGATCTATAAAAGCAAAGAAATGATCATACTAATCTTTGAAGTCACAATAGGGTACTATTGCCAACAGCCTATGAACGCACATGGCAATGTTTTTGTCGAGTTAATCTACGTCTTGCCCACCGCAAAGTTCATGAATCTAGAGTTACACCGATCCATTGTGTTGGTGGATTTTTGATTCAATGAATTTACACTGTAGTACAAAAAGCGAACAGTCTTCCTTGACAACGCACAGAGAGGGAGGGAGATTGAGAGAGAGAGAGAGAGAGAGAGAGAGAGAGAAAAGAGAGAGAGAGAGAGGGAGAGAGAGAGAGAGAGAGGAGAGAGAGAGAGGGAGAGGAGAGAGAGAGAGAGAGAGAGAGAGAGAGAGAGAGAGAGAGAGACAGGCAGACAGACAGAGACAGACAGAGAGAGACAGACAGACAGAGGAAGACATACAGACAAGAAAACAGACAGAAAGACAGAGACGGACCGACGGTAAGAGAGAGTGAGAGAGAGAGAGAGAGAGAGAGAGAGAGAGAGAGAGAGAGAGAGGAGAGACAGAGAGACAGAGAGAGAGAGAGAGAGAGAACAGACAGACAGACAGACAGACAGACAGACAGACAGACAGACAGACAGACAACACAAAACAAAACAAAAACAAAACACAAAAAAACAACAAATAAACATAAACAAAAAAGCCCTGCTACATGACATTTTTCCTGACACAGATGAATAGACCGGAATAGCAGGAAAGTTCGAGTTCTATTTGTGTCCCAAAGAATCGAACATGATAGATCAAAGGAAAAGGAAATATATTACACGATGACGTAAAATCAAATTGAAAAAAAAAAAAAAAAGAAGAAAAAAAAAACACGAAAAAACCCCACCCATATAAAATAAACGTTAAGTCAAATTACACATAAAGCCAGCATGAAGGGGCTAGAATGAAAATAAAATGAAATAGATGTAAATTAATTCCGAAACTGAAAAAAAAAATGGTGCTAAAAAAACAAAAGAAGCAAGAACTTTGAACAAACTAGATTAAAGAAGCAAGAACTTTGAACAAACTAGATTAAAGTATGTAAAAAAAAAAAAAAAACCAAATAAATTACCGCAAAACGTAGGCAAATATCCCACTCCGTTCCCGAATGAAATAAAATGAACAAAAGGTGACAATGAAATTCAATGTAGTAAATAAAGGGACTCTGGCCTTCACATATATATGTATGTATGTATGTGTATATGTGTTTGATTTGGTTTACTGTCTATTCCTTCACAACTAATATCTGTATTTATATTTCTCTCGACCAATTTATTTCCCTGTATCATTTTTCATTTATTTATTCATAACCTGGACTTATATGTATGCGAGTGTGTTTCATTTGATTTACTGCCTATCCCTTCATAATCAATATATATGTTTATATTTCTATCAACCTATTTATTTGCGTGTTTTTTTCCCCATCTGTTTATTTATTCATAACCTGGAGATACCGTAACATGAATCGGCTCTTGCTCATCTTTCCACTCGTCTCAAACTCCAGTTTAACAACGGTTTCCGAAAAAAAAACCCACTCTGGTTTACAGAGCAGCTGACCACAGCAGCTCTATGTCTGAAGGTCACTCTGGTTTACAGAGCAGCTGACTGCAGCAGCTCTATGTCTGAAGGTCACTCTGGTTTATAGAGCAGCTGACTGCAGCAGCTCTATGTCTGAAGGTCACTCTGGTTTATAGAGCAGCTGACTGCAGGAGCTCTATGTCTGAAGGTCACTCTGGTTTATAGAGCAGCTGACTGCAGCAGCTCTATGTCTGAAGGTCACTCTGGTTTATAGAGCAGCTGACCGCAGCAGCTCTATGTCTGAAAGTCACTCTGGTTTATAGAGCAGCTGACCGCAGCAGCTCTATGTCTGAAGGTCACTCTGGTTTTTAGAGTAGCTGACTGCAGCAGCTCTATGTCTGAAGGTCACTCTGGATTATAGAGCAGCTGACCACAGCAGCTCTATGTCTGAAGGTCACTCTGGTTTATGGAGCAGCTGACCACAGCAGCTCTATGTCTGAAGGTCACTCTGGTTTATGGAGCAGCTGACTGCAGCAGCTCTATATCTGAAGGTCACTCTGGTTTATAGAGCAGCTGACTACAGCAGCTCTATGTCTGAAGGTCACTCTGGTTTATGGAGCAGCTGACCACAGCAGCTCTATGTCTGAAGTTCACTCTGGTTTATAGAGCAGCTGACGCAGCAGCTCTATGTCTGAAGGTCACTCTGGTTTATAGAGCAGCTGACTGCAGCAGCTCTATGTCTGAAGGTCACTCTGGTTTACAGAGCAGCTGACTGCAGCAGCTCTATGTCTGAAGGTCACTCTGGTTTATAGAGCAGCTGACCACAGCAGCTCTATGTCTGAAGGTCACTCTGGTTTATGGAGCAGCTGACCACAGCAGCTCTATGTCTGAAGGTCACTCTGGTTTATGGAGCAGCTGACTGCAGCAGCTCTATATCTGAAGGTCACTCTGGTTTATAGAGCAGCTGACTACAGCAGCTCTATGTCTGAAGGTCACTCTGGTTTATGGAGCAGCTGACCACAGCAGCTCTATGTCTGAAGGTCACTCTGGTTTATAGAGCAGCTGACCGCAGCAGCTCTATGTCTGAAGGTCACTCTGGTTTATAGAGCAGCTGACTGCAGCAGCTCTATGTCTGAAGGTCACTCTGGTTTATAGAGCAGCTGACCACAGCAGCTCTATGTCTGAAGGTCACTCTGGTTTTTAGAGCAGCTGACCACAGCAGCTCTATGTCGGCAATACACAGCAGTCATTGTTTTCAACCGAGTACACAAAAGGAACGGGAAAGGGGGACAATCAACTGTGAAACTGGCAGATGCACGTGAAACTTTACTGATTTTTGTCGTTCTTGCTGTTGTTTTCTCAGGGAAAAGGACGGTGGTTGAGGTGCCCATAGTTCACATGCTTTTCTCTCTTTATACAGATGCCTGCTCGTGTCATTTGCTTCCTTCATCCTAGTAAATGAAGAGACTGAGATCACTGTCCAAGCGAAGAAACACGATGACCACATAACTGCGACCTTCAAATTACCATCTTCATGACCTCCAACATTACCATTTCTGTGTCTTGAACTTAATCTGTGATCTTCAGTTTTGCCAGTGTTAGAGTGTGTGTGTGTGTGTGCTGTGTGTGTGTGTGTGTGTGTGTGTGTGTGTGTGTGTGTGTGTGTGTGTGTGTTGTGCGTGCGTGCACGTGCGTGTGCGCGTGCGTGCGTGGGCGTGCGTGGGCGCACGTGTGTGTGTGTGTGTGTGTGTGTGTGTGGTGTGTGTGTGTGTTGTGTGTGTGTGTGTGTGCGTGCGCGCGCGCGGTGTGTGTGTGTGTGTAACAAAGGTAAAGTCGAACAACTGATCAGGATATTCTTTTTCTTTCAATGGATATAAAATCAAACTCAGAGTGAATTGAATGTACCCACCCTTCCTGTCCCTTCACCTAACCACCCAGCACCCCATGCTTCCTGTCCCTTCACCTAAACACCCTGCACCCCGTGCTTCCCTTCACCTAAACACCCAGCACCCCGTGCTTCCCTTCACCTAAACACCCTGCACCCGTGCTTCCTGTCCCTTCACCTAAACGCCCAGCACCCCGTGCTTCCCTTCACCTAAACACCCTGCACCCCGTGCTTCCTGTCCCTTCACATAAACACCCAGCACCCCGTGCTTCCTGTCCCTTCACCTAAACACCCTGCACCCCGTGCTTCCCTTCACCTAAACACCCAGCACCCCGTGCTTCCTGTCCCTTCACCTAAACACCCTGCACCCCGCGCTTCCTGTCCCTTCACCTAAACACCCAGCACCCCGTGCTTCCCTTCACCTAACCACCCAGCACCCCGTGCTTCCCTTCACCTAAACACCCAGCACCCCGTGCTTCCCTTCACCTAAACACCCTGCACACCGTGCTTCCTGTCCCTTCACCTAAACACCCAGCACCCCGTGCTTCCCTTCACCTAAACACCCAGCACCCCGTGCTTCCTGTCCCTTCACCTAAACACCCTGCACCCCGTGCTTCCCTTCACCTAAACACCCAGCACCCCGTGCTTCGTCCCTTTACCTAAACACCCTGCACCCCGTGCTTCCCTTCACCTAAACACCCTGCACCCGTGCTTCCTGTCCCTTCACCTAAACACCCTGCACCCCGTGCTTCTGTCCCTTCACCTAAACACCCAGCACCCCGTGCTTCCTGTCCCTTCACCTAAACACCCAGCACCCCGTGCTTCCCTTCACCTAAACACCCTGCACCCCGTGCTTCCCTTCACCTAAACACCCTGCACCCCGTGCTTCCTGTCCCTTCACCTAAACACCCTGCACCCCGTGCTTCCCTTCACCTAAACACCCAGCACCCCGTGCTTCCTGTCCTTTCACCTAAACACCCTGAACTCCGTGCTTCCCTTCACCTAAAACCCAGCACCCCGTGCTTCCCTTCACCTAAACACCCAGCACCCCGTGCTTCCCTTCACCTAAACACCCTGCACCCCGTGCTTCCTGTCCCTTCACCTAACCACCCGCACCCCGTGCTTCCCTTCACCTAAACACCCTGCACCCCGTGCTTCCTGTCCCTTCACCTAACCACCCAGCACCCCGTGCTTCCCTTCACCTAACCACCCAGCACCCCGTGCTTCCCTTCACCTAAACACCCAGCAGCCCATGCTTCCCTTCACCTAACCACCCAGCACCCCGTGTTTCCCTTCACCTAAACACCCAGCACCCGTGCTTCCCTTCACCTAAACACCCTGCACCCCGTGCTTCCTGTCCCTTCACCTAAACACCCAGCACCCCGTGCTTCCCTTCACCTAACACCCAGCACCCCGTGCTTCCCTTCACCTAAACCCCCTGCACCCCGTGCTTCCCTTCACCTAAACACCCTGCACCCCGTGATTCCTGTCCCTTCACCTAAACACCCTGCACCCCGTGCTTCCTGTCCCTTCACCTAACCACCCAGCACCCCGTGCTTCCCTTCACCTAAACATCCTGCACCCCGTGCTTCCTGTCCCTTCACCTAAACACCCAGCACCCCGTGCTTCTGTCCCTTCACCTAAACACCCGCACCCCGTGCTTCCTGTCCCTTCACCTAAACACCCAGCACCCCGTGCTTCCTGTCCTTTCACCTAAACGCCCAGCACCCCGTGCTTCCTGTCCCTTCACCTAAACACCCAGCACCCCGTGCTTCCCTTCACCTAACCACCCAGCACCCCGTGCTTCCCTTCACCTAAACACCCAGCACCCCGTGATTCCCTTCACCTAACACCCAGCACCCCGTGCTTCCCTTCACCTAAACACCCAGAACCCCGTGCTTCCCTTCACCTAAATACCTGCACCCCGTGCTTTCCCTTCACCTAAACACCTTGCACCCCGTGCTTCCTGTCCCTTCACCTAAACCCAGCACCCCGTGCTTCCCTTCACCTAACCACCCAGCACCCCGTGCTTCCCTTCACCTAACCACCCAGCACCCCGTGCTTCCCTTCACCTAACCACCCAGCACCCCGTGCTTCCCTTCACCTAACCACCCAGCACCCCGTGCTTCCCTTCACCTAAACACCCAGCACCCCGTGCTTCAAATTCTGGCAGTGAAAGCTGAGCGATAAAAAGACAGACATACGGATGGACAACGACAGAAAGACGAGAGAAGCATGGCCGAAAAAAAAGAACAGAGAGAGAGAGGGGGGGGGGGGGGGGGGGGGGGGGAGAGGGAGAGGGAGAGAGAGAGAAGAGAGAGAGAGAGAGAGAGTCGAGAGAGAAAGAGAGGAGAGAGAGAGGAGAGGGGGGAAGAGAGAGAGAAGGAGAGGGAGAGAGAGAAAGAGAGAAGAGAGAGAGAGAGAGAGAGAGAGAGAGAGAGAGAGAGAAGAGAGAGAGAGGAGAGAAGAGAGAGAGAGAGAAAGAGAGAGAAAGAGAGAGAGAGAGAGAGAGAGAGAGAGAGAGAGAGAGAGAGAGGAGAGAGAGAGAGAGAGAGAGAGGAGAGAGAGAGAGGGGTTGGAGTTGAGATCACACCAACATTCGCCCTAACAGTAATCAATACAGACAAAATGAAAGCTTCGTCGGAGGAGCCCCATTGCATGCTAAAACGGAAAACGGAAAAGAAAAAAAAAAAAACGAAAAATAAATGGCAGAACCGAATTACAATAATAAATCCAAGACAAAACCAAATTACAACAACACCACAATTCAACAACGGCAATTATAAGGGAGAAAAAAAATCAAAACAAGAACAGAACACAAAAATAAGGAAAGGACAACGATATAAATCAAATGACCCCCCCCCCCCCAAAAAAAAAAAAAAAAAAAAAGAAAAAAAAAGAAAAAAAAAAGAAAGAAAAAATAGAATAAGACAACAAGGAGAGCAGCCAACAAGAACTGACAAGGACAATGAAAAATTCACAACATGGAAATAAAAAAATGGCCCTAGGAATAAATGACAACAAAACGAAAAGAGGCTTTAGGCCGTGAGCGATTCCATGAACTTGTAATGATTAAATTCAAAGTAAAAATAATGGTTTAAAAGGATAGAAAATGAAGGAAATGAAATAAAAACCATTATCATAAATCACCGAGATGAACAACACACACACACACGCACGCACGCACACGCACACACACACACGGCAAAACAAAATAAAACAAAAGCAAACAGCCATCCCCTCCCCTCAACAACCAAAGAATCACAGAGCTTCTTCGTAGCTGCCGAGCTTGTGGAGTTGTCGTCGTCGTTTTCAGTTGTTGTTGTTGTTGCTGTCGTCGTCGTTGTGCATTGTGTTTGCCATGTTCATTTCTGTACTCATTCGATTTTGCTTTGTACTTTCATCTATTCTTTCAATGCAGTTTATTTTTAATACTTATTAAGGCATCGAATTCAAGTTATTCATTCTTCTTTATTTATTATACTTATTTTACGACTAGCCTGACATTTGGAAGCCCAAATCGATTTCTTCTGTCCTGTGTGCTTTTTCGGTGGAATAAGTAAATGTTAAGTATAGGTGGTCAGTCCATCCATCCATCATTAATCAATCCATCCATATTACTCATCAGTCCATGTATCCATTCATGAATCCATCTGTCCATCAGTCAGTCTATCAATAAATCAATTGCATCTCAGGTGAATATTTTCAGTTCAACAAGAAATGACCGTGTAGGTGAACAGATCATCATCATAATCATCATCATCATCATCACCGTCATCATCATCATCATCATCATCATCTCATCATTACCATCCTCATCCTCCTCCTCATCATTAACATCGCCATCAGTAGTAGCAGTAGCAGCAGCAGCAACAGCAGCAGAAGCAGCAGCAGCAACAGCAGCACGATCAATCATCAACAGCGGCATCATCAACATGATCTTCAAACATCATCATTGTGATCTTAGAGAATAAAAAGTGCCAAGGTCTGACTGGGGCATTCCATTGTGACGAGGAGCATTATCGCAACGCAACTCAATACACCTCACATGCCATGCCCATCATACCGCCACTCCATCCTTACTTCACATCACACCATACCATACCATACCACGCCACACCACACCACACCACACACACCACACTACGCCACACCACGCCACACCACACTACGCCACACCACACCACGCCACACCACACCACGCCACACCACACCACGCCACACCCTTCGTATATTGCTTCGAGTCTCTCGCAATGGATGCGATATACATCCAGCGGTATGGTTTGCGCACGCAGCATGGTCAAGTTCTGTGTGCCACGAGGACGTCTGTAGTTGCATTCATTGTGCTCACTGTATGCGTTGCATGAATTGTGCCCCATTCCCCATGCAGATGTCCCTTTGCATCGTGTTGGTCCATTGGTTAGTTGGCTGGTCTGATGGGAAATCTCTGACCGTTGTTGTCCTACTGGTACACAATCTCGTGCAGGGGGGAAGTGGAATTAAGGCAATTAGTACTGCAAAGGAACACTGACTGCACAAAGTGCTGCCCCTCTGGAGGTAAGTTTGGAGCGTTAGATGGGCTCTAGTCTCCACTGTTTTGGGGATGGCTGTTTATCTGCAATTTCGTTTTGGTATCTAAATACAACTAATTCAATCAAAATAAAACACTAAGAAAAAAAGCAGAAACAAAAAACAACGACGACGACGACGACCGACGACGACGACCACCCCACACACACACACACACACACACACACACACACACCACCACACACACAGAGTTTATGGTGGACATGTGAAAATAAAAATGATGATAAAACCGGGGCAAAATGCTTTTAACTTCCAGAGAGGGGGATGCAGCAGTCATCAAAATCGGTCCCAGTTGAAACCCATAACTTGCTTTTCAGGAAAAGAAACATGAGAAGTAATCCTTTGGGGAGTGCTCTCGTTAGATTTATCGTTCCCCTCCCCCCATCACACCCCCCTCTCCCACCCGAAAGGAGAGGTCAGTAGGACGTGCATGCAACACGCCGTTTGCTTTTTTTTTTTTTTGCTTTTGCTTTTTTTTTTTTTTTGGACGATTTTTCATGTGTGCAGGAGGGTCAACTCGATTTCTGAGAGCTTCTTATTTTCTTTTATGGGGGGGGGGGGGGGGGGGGGGGGGGGGGGGGGGGGGGGGTTCTCACTTAGTAGGTAGCCAGGATCAAGCAGCGCGCCTGAGGAGCTCTTCACAGAGCGAAACGGCTGTCATTGCATTTGGGCCCGAGAATTATAATCTCTCCCTCCCCCCCCTCTCTCTCTTTTCTCTCTCTCTCTCCTGTCGTGTTTAATGCTTATTTGTCTTCTAAAGTTGATGTGTGTAATGAAACAGTGGCTGAGAACAAAATATCTTCTTCATTGAATAAATGTTATTTTGTAGAGTGAATGAAACGTGTGAATGAATATGCTTGATTTCATCATCAATGGAATGATCTCTGCACAATGTTTATGTACATAATCAAAACGGGAAATATGAGCAATTCATCTCCTATATCGACCGAAAAGGTCCCTCCGAAGTGGTTTGTACATATTTAAGTGAGAATGTGCCAATATAATTTGTGCGTCTTGTGAAGATTGTGTTTCAGTTGTACAGCTTGTAATTGACTGATAAGGCTTATGATTCACAAATAATACATGAATTCACCAAACCCTACGGTTCATGCCAACACTGTAACCTCACCAGGTTACAGTAAATACGCCCGTTATTATAAACTGTTCTTTCCTACATTGGATCATAGGGCGGTATTATTGTCGAAGCTTCTAAAATTGATTTTTATTATTATGTGTCATCTTTTGATTTTGTTCTGTTCTTGTTGAGTCTTTTGTTATGATTTTCAGTCGACTGTGTTTAGTGACCATACTGTGCTTTGTAAAGCCTGCTTTTACGGTTTACTGAGCGAGGAAGGAGATCTGGGGGAGTAAAGAGTAATAGTAATATGTTTAATCAGGAAAGTTTGTGATATATGTGAAACAAGGTTGTTGTTCATTTTGATAATGTGTTATTATTGGTCCTTGATAAAAATATGTTCCTTTGCCTTAGACTTCAAAATGCTATTTTTATGTATGTACATTATGTTCCAACCGAGAAAAAAATCACCATATTATTCTGTTGTTAAACGTGGATAATGGGATCAGTCAAATTGAGTACTGAATTTGTAATAATTTATGTTTCAGTGATAAGATGTAAATAGTTTGATATGTGGTGACCTTTATCGGATCGACAGCAGACATATCTCCCGTTATGGTGATGGGACATATTTTAAACGTTTACATGGTTTGAAAAATTTGATTCGTCTAAAGTTAAGCGACAGTTCAAGACAAAGGTGTTGAATGAATATGGTTAAACGTACTGCTAAACAGTGTAATGCTGTGGGTCTGTACATCTTAATGGTCTTTGTTCGAGTGAACATCAGTGGTCACTTTAAATATGTGTTGTGAATCAGGTTTTGTAGGTGTGAATTGATTACTTTATAGCCTCTGTGAACTTTTTGACTTTCGAAACTCTTCTTGTAAATTGTGTGTGAACGAACGATTGGAATCTGATTCATTGCCTTTGGAAACTTAGCGTAAATTGTTCTAGAACAAATGTGGGTGCGAATGAAAAATGAAAAAAGGAGGTGAGTATATTGGAAAAGTTCGTTGTGGGTAAGGAGTATGCCTTGAATTTCATAGACACAATGAACTCACAGGAAATCAAAGTAACAGTTATTTCGTGCCTATGGATTTAGTTGATTCCGTAAATGTAAATGATGCACTTAACTTGTTTAAACTAGTTCTGTAAAAACAGCTGTGTTGGGTATGAAACGTAAGTTTGCTGGAAACTGAGTAAAAGGACAGAATGATTGGTTTGATGCCGAATGTAAAATTGAAAGACCAAAATGCGCTGAAACATTGTTACGAACATTTTGCAACACGTTAGAATTAAAGATGTCCGACTGCTATACTGTGTGCTCGCGTCGAATATAAAAATTTACTACAATGAAAGAAGAACACACAACGATTTAACTGTTTGAAAAAGTGTTCACAAGGATTGATAGTTCAGCAAAGGTGTTTTGGAGAAATGTACGCTACAGTATTCAAAAAGGAGAGTATATAATCTAAACAAAAATCAGTTGAGATGAATGTATAAGCATTTTAAGCTGTGCTAGATAAGGATTCTATGACAGAAAAACTGAAATTCTAGAAAATGATATGATATGCGACACGGATATATTGTATTTTATGATCGTCCTATAAGAAAAACTTGAATGTTGTTGCTGCGATTGGAAAGCTAAATAAATGGAAAGGAGTGTTCCAGATGGCATGATTTGTGAGTTTTTTTAAAATGTGGTAAGTTGGACACTGATTGTTGGTTATATTGTTTAATATTGTTTGAAAATGGAATTTATCCTGAACGTTTGGCACAAATCATTTATTCTCCCTCTCTTTTTTAAAAAAAGGTAATACGAATGACCCTAACAATTACAGAGGAAGTCCTTGTCTGTTGTTGCAACGTAAAGTATTTGGGTTCTATTATTAACAAGAGATATTGTCAGAATGGATTGATGGAAATATTATATCGGTGATTACAGGCAGGGTTAAGAAAAACTTTTGTACAATTGATCATATGTTTACTCTGTTAGCAGCGGGCCAGAACAATTTTTAATAACCGTAGCTATTTGTTGACTTTGTAGCCTTTGAAAAGGCCTTTGTCTCCATTTCAAGAAAATTTTTGTGGCGATATTGACAAAAAATGGAATCAAAGGTAAAATTATATAAATTGTGTAAAATGCCATGTACAAAGATGTTAAAGCTATGATATGATGTGGGGACCAGAATTTTAGTGACCTATATCAGAATGTACTCAGGGTGTTAAATCAGTGGGGATTGTCTGCAGCCCAGTATGATTTTTCATTGTATAATTATTGAATTGGCTCCAAGAATTTATGTGATGGGAAGACACGGTTGTCACTTTTGACTTGATTGATTTAGTTTATTTTGTTATTTGCAGAGATATCCGTTTTGCTCTCTGAAAAACTGTCGTTAGGATTACAAATTCATTGATTTATAATTTGCATTTCTGCAGCATATAGACTGGATTTGAAAGTAAACATGGGTAAATCACACATTATGTTTTTCGAAAGGGGTGGTTACTTAGCATCATGTGGAAAGATGGTTATATGGAAGTTCGCAAGTCGGTAGTAAATGCTTATAAGTACTTGGGCCATATATTTTTCAACAAAACTTAGCTTTCGTTTGCCTGTCATGATCTTGTTAACAGAGGAAAGCGTGCTGTCTAGCTATCTTAAGTTTGCTTTTATAAATTTGGTAAGTGTTTCTGTTAAATTATTTTAAACTGTTTTGATGCCCAAGTGCAGCCTATTGTACTGTAGGCGCCGAGATTTGAGGGATTGGATAAAAGGACATGAAATCGACAAATTACATCTATTAGCTATGAAGGTTTTTTGCATGTGCGATAGACGAACCCCTAATGATTTGGTTTATGGTGAGCTTGGAAGATATCCCATTTATGTAAATTCATATGTGAAAATGGTATTAGTTATTGGCTCTTAAGATCGTACGTATGGGAGAACACAGATTACTGCAAATGCAGTAAAAGTTTGTTTGATTAGATTCTAGAGAGGCAAATCAACTTGGGCAATTCGTTCGTAAATGTATTTGTAGTTATGGGTTTTCCGTTTGTTTGGTTAGAACAGAGTGTTGGATGTCAGTTAAAACACATTTTTGGCTTGTTTTAAGCTGAGATAATTGATTGTAACTTGCAAGACTGGAATATTCTTATTAAAAACAGTTGAGAGAGATTTCTTTGTTTCGATTTTCTAAAGACAAATCAAGTAATGGAAGCGGAACCAATTTGTCGAATATTTAATAGTTTTGTCAGATCTGCACTAAGTTTAGATTCGGTGTATCTGATTTGGCTGTACACAGGCACACGTTACTTAGGTTCATACAGAATAGATGTTTTTATGTCCATTATGCAAGCTGCCCCTGAGAACGAACTTCAATTTCTATTTGTTTGTCCTTTGCTTTCGATTTAGACAAAAATATACTTCTTTGAAATATTATCGACGTCCATCATTTTTTTTTAGGCTTTATCTTGCCTTTTGTCGTCAAGAAATGAGAATGTTGGTTGGTGAAATCAAGCTTCATATTTGTATAAAATTCCTTCAAGAGGAGGAGCTATGACTTGAAGTTGATTATATGTGCTTGTAATGTGTTGTTACATCAGTATTTGTCAATACCCCCTTCAATATGGGGCTGTGGCCTTTTTGAATAAATTATCGTTATTCGTTATCGTTATCGTTATCTCTCTCTCTTCTCTCTCTCTCTCTCACACACACACACACACACACACACACACACACACACACACACACACTACAGTGTGTATGTGGTGTGTGTGTGTGTGAGTGTGTGGGTGTGTGGTGGGTGATGTGATGTGTGTGGGTGCGTGACGTAGTGTAGTGTTAGTGTAGTGTAGGGCGTGCAGTGCAGTGTGTAATGTAGTGTAGTGTGTGTGGTTGTGTGTGTGTATGTGTGTGTTGTGTGTGGGTGTGTGTGTGTGTGTGGGTGTGTGTGTTGTGTGTGTGGTTCAACGATTAATCATAGGTTTTCTCCATGCACACAATTCAGTGAGGTGTGAAAGCGCCGCTTGGTTCATCGGAAAGGAAATATTTCGTCAGAATTTATTCATTTCATTGCCGAATTTTTTTTTTTATTGTCCCAAGGTTCATAGTCCTTAATTTCGCTTTCCCTTTGGAACTCGGTTCAATGACTGTCATCAAAACGCAGCCAAAGCTGGAATTCAGAACTCCTTTGATTCCACAAGTGCTGGCAATCTTTCACAGTGGGAAGCAGGGCAGGGATTTGCGCCCATGGTCGATTCGTTGCCCCTCTGGTGCCTGCACTCTTTTCTCACTGCCGGGTCCTCTTCAGGTCGCTCCTCAGCGTGTCAACACTGATGACCTCCCCTGCTTGTGCAGTCTGCCACCAAAGGCTTCCCAGCTTGCTGGGTTGTTGTCGTTTGGCCTTGTGGCTCGTCTGCCGAAATCTTTGAAGCATTGTGTAGGTCGGCCGCCGGACAGCAAAGTTTTTCCTCATTTTAAACATTTTTGAGGATTCGAGTGTCATCCACTCTGCTTACATCGCCAAACCATCGGAAACCACTCTGGGTGAGCGGGCGAACAGACAGGATATGCCTGCTTGTTCTAGAACCAGCTTGTTGGGAATATGGGCTGTCCCTGTGAAGTCCGGTGTTCTGATGAAAGAAGGGAGCTGGAAACGTTCAAAGCCCTTGAAGCCTTGGATATGTCGTCCATGATTTCGTGCCGTAAAAGATTTGTGCTGAGAAACTTTAAACCTGGTCACCTTCATCTTGGTGTAGATAAACAGTATCGTGTTCCCAAATACCCTGGTGGCAAGTCATAACAGCGCTGTTGTGTTTTAAAACCAATGCGCCTTTTCAATTCGAGTTCCAGATAGTAGGTGCTGGACAAGGTGGGGTCCCAAAAGAGATGAGCTCGTCCACCCTTAAGGGTGGGGTCCAGGAATTACAATAGCCCAACGTCTTGATCCATGATTTCCATCTTCTTGAGTTGGGCGGTCAGACTCAAAATCTCCTGCAAAATTTGTGAAAGGCCCCCTGGAGCGCATCCTCTGTGTGTATGTTAGGGCAGCGTCATGCGCAAAGTTCTCTTTCATTAGTGGAAAATGTTGAACCGCTCCGTGAGTGGGATAGACACCAACATCTGTGCAGTTAGGCCAAGTCGACATTATTTTTCATGCATAATTACCCTGTTGTTTTTTTTTATAACTGAAAATAATA
This sequence comes from Conus ventricosus, assembly GCA_018398815.1. NCBI lineage: Eukaryota > Metazoa > Mollusca > Gastropoda > Neogastropoda > Conidae > Conus > Conus ventricosus. The sequence goes on from CM031597.1 coordinate 83,743,639, forward strand.
ATGTTCATCTTTTACGAAAATTGTGGGGTTTATATGCATAATTACTCTGTTCTGGATAAAAATTATGGATGTACACCTTTTACGGAAATTGCGGTTCGATGCTCTTGATGAAAATCATAGTGTACATATTTTACAAAAGTGGTTTCTGATACATGATTATTTTGTTCTTGGTTAAAAAATTATAATAAGTATAATGTACACTTTAAAAGCTCGCAGCCTTCCACACACACCTTTCACAGTGAAGCTGCCATCACACGCGTATGTCAGAAATTTGTGGATTTCTGTCGGAGTCAAGTAGTAATAGTGACGTCTGAAGAGAGGAATAAAAATCTGGTTTCTCTGAAAACATTTTTTCCAGAGTGAATGACCAGAATTGGGGCTGAAAATAAAATGAATGCCCAATTACAGTGAGGACGGCGGAAATGAGCCCGGGTTGTGGACGCCTTGTCCTCCTGTGCAGTTAGTTAGGCAGAAGGATTCGGAAGTGGACGAGTCGAGTGGAGGACAGGAAAATTAAGGGACATGCAGATTGTGTTCGAATAGCAAACATTAAAAAGACACCCCAAAACAGGATTAGAGTGGGGGTAATTAATTCAGCTCAAGGGCGGAACTGTGCCAGGAATGCTTGATTTTTTTTCTGGTCTGTTCTGCGAGCGTTCATCTTTAACCAAACATTCCGTGCTCAATCTTTGAGTGTAACAGCGAGCTCATTCATCCACCCACCCCTCATATTTCTCTCTGTCTTTTCTTCATCATCATCATCATCATCTCATCTTCTTCTTCTTTTCTTCTTCTTCGTCTTCTTCTTCTTCTTCTTCGTCTTCTTCTTCTTTCTTCTTCTTCTTCTTCTTCGTCTTCTTCTAGGCCTCAGTTGTATCTGCAGACTCTAGCCTACAGCATGGCACTCCAAGGTCCTTGACCTGAAGTCAGTTTAGAACTATCGTCCTCTGACATCAGCATTATCATCATCATCACCCTCGGTATATCTCTCCCATCATCACCACCTCTTCAAAACGCTGTGCGATCAGAGCCTGGGTTAGAAAGTCTTCTGAAGTGCTCAGGGCAGATAAGCGATTTTCCACGGCTCGGAGGCTTTCATAGACCACGGACATCAACGGCGGTAATGAAACGACCGAACGCGGAGAGCGAGGACTTCAAAATTGTTGCAGTTCCTGTCCCCGGCAACGGCACAGGAATATGAAACGCTCCTAACGGCACGTTACGGCCTCCGCAGGCGCCCGCTTAGCTCTGTGGCAAGCGCAGAGGTCGTATCGGGACGTTCCATGTTCGAATCATGCCGAGGCTTGAAGAAGAGGCCACTTTGGATGCTCGTCTTAACATCTTGTCATTCTGGTGGCGTGGGTTGTAGTTTTTATATAGGTTCTCAACCGCCGATGTTTCGGGACGTTTATCCACGTCTGCTTCACATACTGCTTATGGATGTTAGGACTATATAAATATCAATATGGCTGACCTTCCGGTATTATTTGCAGACACAGTATATTTTTATGTATCTCACAGTGACATCGATGTTTCCATACTTCAAGTCTGATGATTCGGGCATGCCTCAGTGACGTGTGTGTGGATGGGAAATGACGACTTCTAATGGCGGAGATAATAAAATTTCCTTGACATAATTCCCTCCCCTTCCCACTTCACCCGTCCCTCAGCAACCTTCTCCCCCCCCCCCCCCCCCCCCTCCACCCCTTCATCCCATATCCTATCCCTCACCGAACTCTCCTTTTCTGCTGACCAGCTCACCTCCCTTCCCAGATACCCCTCCACATCCTTCCCTCTTTCCACATCCTTCCCTCTTTCCCCTCGATTCCCTGATCTCTTGAGCCCTTTTCCCCCGGCCCCACTCCTTCCCCACTACTTCCCCACACCTCTCCATCCCCTCCATCTATCCGAGTTATCCATGCAGAGAAAAGACGGATCAGTGTTGAACCAAACTGTTGACACAATTGAAAAAAAAAATCAGTTCAGCATCTTAAAAGCATCTTTTGTCCGATATAAACAATAGCACACACCACACACACACACACACACACCACACACACACACACGCACGCACGCACGCACGCACGCACGCACGCACGCACGCCGCACACACACACACACACACACACACACATCACTACACACACAGACCGGGGTGATTTCAATATATTTTTATTTGCCCGACCCACATTTCTTGGCACAAAGCAATAAATATTTTTCCTACGCACATTGGAATATTTCTTGGCACGAGCGGTTTGCGTGTGGGCATCTTCTCTCTCTCTCTCTCTCTCTCTCTCTCTCTCTCTCTCTCTCTCTCTCTCTCTCTCTCTCTCTCTCTCTCTCTCTTCCTCTCTCTGTGAGTGAGTGAGCGAGTATGTGTGTGTTGTGCGCGCGCGTGCGCACGCATGTGTGTGTGTATGTGTGTGTGTGTGTGTGTGTGTGTGTGTGTGTGTGTGTGTGTGTGTGTGAGAGAGAGAGAGAGAGAGAGAGAGAGAGAGAGATGTGGGGGGAGGGGGGGGGCATGCGTGTGCGTGCGCGCAGGCGCACGAGCATGTGCGTCTGTGTGTGGGGTATCCGTGTTAATGTGGTGTTGCGCTGGACTGCCAAGTGATGAGTGTGGTAGTGTCGTGGTGGTGTCGTGGTGATAATGGTGGTAATGGTGGCGATGATGGTGGTGATGTGGTGGTGTTGGTGGAGGTAGTAGAGGTAGTGCTAGAAATGATGGTGGTAGTGGTGGTGGTAATGATGTTTGTGAGTGCACGCGCGCGTGCGTACGTAGGTGAGTGCGTACGTAGGTGAGTGCATGCGTGCGTGCGTGCGTGTGTGTTCACGCACGCGAACGTATGTGCAAGTACGCCTCTGCATATCGAAAGAGGGACAGAGCCTAGACACTGATGGAGGGAACGAGGAGTGGGGGGGGGGGGGGGGGGGGTTGGGAAGAGAGAGATGAGAGAGAGAGAGAGAGAGAGACAGACAGACAGACAGAGAGAGAGAGAGAGAGAGAGAGAGAGAGGGGGTCAAGGTCTTCAGACGCAGCAATAAACACTCCCCTTTTCCCCACCCAACCTCCCTTCTCTCTCCCTTCCCCCACGTGTGCCCTGTTCGGATCCCCTGGAGTCCAAAGTGCAAATTGCCAATGTTCACGTGCAGTCGTTCGATCATGTCAGTGCAGGGTTGGACAGCTTCTATCTACGCCACCTCCACCCCCTTATCCACCGCCGTCTCTCTCCTCCCTTCCCCCGTCCTTTCTTACTCCCTCGGGATGGTTATCCCCCTCCCCCTTCCCTGTCTGCCCTTTCCTGCACAGAGGGCGTGGACGTTAAACCTCCATGTAGGCCTAACTGACTGTGTACCCACGGGGACAGTGACAGCCCATAGGGCTATGTAATGGACTGCATCGCGTCCTAGCACTCTAACAGCAAAGCGTGTTTAGGAACACACACGTACACGCTCACACCAAAACACACACACACACAAACACATGAATGCACGCACGCACACAAGCACGCACGCACGTACGCACACACACACAAACACACTACAACACACACATACACACATATTCACACACATATACACACACACGCACGCATGCATGTACACACACAAATACACACATATATATCACGCACGTACACACACACACACACACACAACACCACACACACACACACACACATGCATGCGCGCGCGCGCTCGCACGCACGCACGCACACACAAACACACACACACACACACGCGCGCGCGCGCACGCAAGCACGCACACACACACACCACACACACACACACACACACACACACACCACACACACACACGTACACTTCCCAAACAGTCTATCATCTGATCGATCATCAACAAGCCTGGAATGGGAAAGACTGGAAGGCAGGTGATGGGGGGGGGGGGGGGGGGGGGGCGGGGGGGGAGGGGGTAGAGGGAAGATTCTGAAGGCTGTGGCAGGAATGATGGGCGAAGGACAGAGAGAGAGAGAGAGAGAGAGAGAAGAGAGGAGAGGAGAGAGAGAGAGAGAGAAGAGACAGAGAGAGCAGAGAGAGAGAGAGAGAGAGAGAGAGAGAGAGAGAGAGAGAGAGAGGAGAGAGAGAGACAGGCAGACAAAAAGACAGTCAGAAAGACGGACAGTCAGAAAGACAGACAGACACAGACAGACAGGCTAGACGAACAGACAGACAGACAGCAAAGAGGAGTGGGGTAAGGGTGGTGGTGAATGGAGGGGGGGGGGGGGGGGGTATCAACAGAGAGTGAAGACTGAGGACAGCAAGTCACGTCGCTGTCATAGCCAGCAACCTTCAGGCAATGCAGGAGGGGGGGGGGGGGGGGGGGGGGGGGGAGGGGCAGTGCAGCGCTCAACGTTGGAACACCACCTACAGTCAGACGCTGCTAATTGGAATATCCAAAGAGAGAGGAGAGAGAGACAGGGAGAGGCAAGAGAGATGAGAGAGAGAGAGGAGAGAGAGAGAGAGAGAGAGAGAGAGAGAGGGAGGGAGGGAAGGAGAGAGGGGGATGGGAGGGAGGAGGAGAGAGAGAGAGGGAGAGAGAGAGAGAGGAGGGAGGGAGACAGGAGAGAGAGAGGGGGAGAGAGGGAGGAGAGAGGGAGGAGAGAGAGGGAGGGGAGGGGGAGAGGAGAGAGGGGGAGGAGGAGAGAGAGAGAGGAGGAGAGAGAGAGAGAGAAAGAAGGGAGGGAGGGGGAGAGAGGGGAGGGAGGGAGAGAGAGGGAGGGGAGGGAGGGAGGGAGAGGGAGGGAGGGAGAGAAAGAGGGAGGTAGGGAGGAGAGAGAGACAGAGAAGAAGATGTGCCTAAGACAGAGAGAGAGAGAGAGAGAGAGAGAGAGAGGGGAGAGGAGAGAGAGAGAGGGAGAGAGTGAGAGAGAGGGGGAGGGGAGAGGGGGCAATGTGCCTATGAGACTCACATGTGACGAATACACGCAGCAGCAGGATGAAAGGCTGAGGATGATAGCGGAAAGAGAAGGGCGTGATGATATAACTCCAATAACAACGACCCCTGACGACAAGCACAGACAATGTCCGTGGCGGTCAGTACCAGCAGCAGCAGAAGTCAGTCCTCATTTCTGAGAACATGCGTTGACCAGGTTTTTTTTTTTCTTCTTCTCCTGTCCATCTTCTGTGCCACCTCGGTGGCACTGCACCCACGCCGCCGTTCCGAGCCCCCGTTCACTGCCACAGCCCGGTCCGGCCCCCCGCAGCCCGTACCGGCAATCCACAGGGAGCAGTCAATGTCAAGTCGGGGCAACCCACCGGAAGAGACAATGCACTGCTGCGAGTCACTTTGGAGGTGTTCAGTGGCGCCTGTTCTGATTCATCATACGCAGGACACCACCTACTAAGCCTCCTACTGACGATAAAGTTGCTTAGTCGCGGAGCCGGCATGAGTGAGCTCTCCCTCCGGAGGGCGCCACCACGTCCGTCCAAAGACAGCCCCATGAATTTTTCGATACCAGTGATCCTGACGGAATCAAACCAAGGCCATATACGTGGAGAGGACATCGAAACAGGTCACCATGAGAGCAGGGCATGAAGGGCCACAGAATTTGAGACTTTTGTTTTTAACGCTGATCGATGAGAATGAGGATGAAGATGACGCAACGGATTTCCATTCCGGTCAGAGACTGCATGACAGGGATGTACTCTACGCTTACTTACGGTGTCAACCAGGCCCGAAGATACAGACACTGCAGTGTGGTCAGAAATTTGAGCAACATTCTCAGAGACGCATCCACTTAATGGATGAAACTCTACTGTGTGGTCCCAGTTTTTCCCAGTCGAGCCCGGAGCAACTCAACTCTGGGTGGGAGCCGGTCTGGGCAGGAAAAATCCTACACGCTTCTGGTGCGAATTGAACCCGCGACCTTCCAGCCTGGAGTCCGTGACGCTAACCACTTCGCTACAGCGGCTGGTGCGTTCATCAGCTATCTCTTCGGTGCCCTACAGCGCGTCACTCCGCCCTACCCACTTACTTTCCTTCCCCCTCCGTCTCCCCGTCTTCTCTCACTCCCATCTTCCCCTTCACCAATCCCTGCTCTGCTGACCCAGTCGCTTCCATCCTCGCCTCTCCCATCCTTCGTCTCTTTCCGCTATTAACAGCAGCAGTCCTAAGTGTCTTGACCTTAATTACCGCTCTCTCTCTCTCTCTCTCTCTCTCTCTCTCTCTCTCTCTCTCTCTCTCTCTCTGCCAGTTTCGCAATGGCCCACCTGCATGCCTGTCTAGGTGAGAAAAGTTCATCTGGAAGATCTATTTCTATCGGACACTTCGGTCCAGTTCCTAGCATCAGGACGCCTACTGTTGACAATGTGCATCATCAGCATGACCTGGTAATGACGTAACATGCACGACGCTTTATTGTGTATTCTTAGTGGTGTGTCTTAGTTTCACGTTTTGTAGTATATCCATATATATATATATCTCCACCTCCTCTTGATACACACAGTACTAAACGTTCTGATTTAGACAGATTGTAACATAATTTGCTGCACAGTTTGCACATCTGATCATTTAACACGTCTTCTTCAGTGTATCGAGAGAAATGATAGAAAGTGATCAAATTCGTCAGAAAATAACAATTGGATAAACTGAACAACATTGTCGAAACTGCTAATCACAGATTAAGTGACATCTTCAAGCATGGAGTGGGCGGAAATGTTTCAATAACATTCACCCCTCTGCCAAGTTGGATGACCCTTACGTTGTATGTGGTATGAAAGTTTACCATGGACACACACACACACACACACACACACACACAGACTTTAAGAGAAAGTGTCCGGTCGTATAATATTGGGAACCGTGATATCTGGGAACGCGTTCCCAGATTTACCGCGATATCTGGGAACGCGTTCTTCCAATCGTGAAATCTGGGAACGCGTTCCTAGATATCACGGTAAATCTGGGAACGCGTGCGGAAAAAAAAAAAGTGACAAGAAGGCAAAGATCTCAATTGCACCTAAATAAATTGTTTCCTACCTTATCTCGAAAATCCATTCTTTTTTCGTCTTCTTTCTGCCCCTCTGAGCTCTGAAGACCACGTTTCCAGATATCACGGGCCTTCCCAGATATCACAGTACATTTTGGGAACGCGTTCCCCCAAAATCTGTGATATCTGGGAAGCCTTCCCAGATATCACGTTCCCAGATTTCACGCGACACCAGGATCGGTGTTAAAGAGTTGTATAACATTCCGAACAGGCATTGCCACTGGAACTGTGCAAAAGTCAGGAATACTGCTATTATTTCTTTTTTTTAAGTAATTTACCCTTTACGCATTCTTGACATATTTCAAGTCTAATGTGCAGATTTCGTTTCAATGCGTTTCGAAAACATTTTTTTTTCAAATGTACATTGCACGTGAGGAACTCGACTCACTGTAAATCACTTACTGGATCATTGCTCAGTATTAAGGCATTCAGTTCCTAAAACATTACTTGATCAATTTTCAACCTGTGTGCCATTATCCACTCCTACATATTTTCAATGATTACTCATAACTTCGACTTTTCTTTGAATTGTTTGATTCCAGTCCAGTTGGTATCGAACTTTGATTTATTTACTTAATGTTGCTGATTTCTTTTTAATGTTTTTTTAAAATTATTATTATTATTAGTTTTTGTTTCAACTCACAACGACATTGATCCAAAACATTCAAGGCCTTTTAATACACAGCCAGTCAGTTTTCCATTTGCATGTACACGCCACCTCTTTTTCCC
>CM031597.1:83754892-83770124 GCA_018398815.1 Conus ventricosus
TTGGGGGTTTTGTTTTGTGGTTGTGGTGTGTGTATGTTGTGTGTGGTGTGTGTGGTGTGTGTGTGTGTGTGTGGTGTGTGTGTGCTATTGATTATATGGGAACAAAAAGTGCTTTTAAGATGCTGAAAAGTTTTTTTTTTTCATTGTGTCAACATTTGGTTCAACACGATCCGTCCTTTTCTCTGCATGGATAACTCGATAGATGGACGGGATGGAGAGGGGGGGGGAAGTAGTGAGGAAGGAGTGGGGCCGGGGGAAAAGGGCTCAAGAATCAGGGAATCGAGGGGAAAGAGGGAAGGATGTGGAAAGAGGGAAGGATGTGGAGGGGTATCTGGGAAGGGAGGTGAGCTGGTCAGCAGAAAAGGAGAGTTCGGGGAGGGATAGGATGTGGATGAAGGGGGGAGGGGGGGGGGGGGGGAGAAGGTTCTGAGGATGGGTGAAGTGGGAAGGGAGGGGAATTATTCAAGGAAATGTTATTCACGCCATTAGAAGTCGTCATTCCCCATCCACACACACGTCACTGAGCATGCCCGAATCATCAGACTTGAAGTATGGAAAAATCAAATGTCACTGTGAGATACATAATATATACTGTGTCTGCAAATAATGACCGGAAGGTCAGCCATATTGATATTTATATAGTCCTAACACCATAAGCAGTATGTGAAGCAAAACGTGGATAAACGTCCCGAAACTTGGGCGGTTGAGAACCTATAAAAACTATACCCACGCCTTTCAGAATGACAAATGTTAAACGAGCATCCAAAGGGGCCTCTTCTTCAGAGCCTCGGCATGATTCGAACAGGGAAACTCAGAATAAGACCTCTGCGCTTGCCACAAGGCTAAGAAGGCGCCTGCGGAGCCGTGACGTGCCGTTAGGAGCGTTTCATATTCCTGTGCCGTTGCCGGGGACAGGGAAAGGCAACAATTTGAAGTCCTCGCCTCCGCCCTTCGTCGTTTCATTACCGCCGTTGATGTCCGTGGTCTATGAAAGCCTCCGACCGTGGAAAATCGCTTACTGCCCTACACTTCAGAAGACTTTCTAACCCAGGCTCTGATCGCACAGCGTTTGAAGAGGTGGGGATGATGGGAGAGATATAAACCCAGAGGTGATGATAGATCATGCCGATGTCAGAGGACGATAGTTCTCAACGACTTCAGGGCAAGGACTCTTGGAGTGCCATGCTTTGGCTAGAGTCTGCAGATACAACTGAGGCCTAGAAGAAGACGAAGAAGAAGAAGAAGAAGAAGAAATGATGATGATGAAGAAAAGAGAGAGAAAATATGAGGGTGGTGGATGAATGACTCCTTTTACACTCAAAGATTGCACGGAATGTTTGGTTAAAGATGAACGCTCGCAGAACAGACCAGAAAAAATCCAGCATTCCGGGCACAGTTCCGCCCTTGAGCTGAATTAAATTTACACCCCCAACTCTAATCCTGTTGCTGAATTAATTACACCCCACTCTAATCCTGTTGCTGAATTAATTACACCCCACTCTAACCTGTTGCTGAATTAATTACACCCCACTCTAATCCTGTTGCTGAATTAATCACACCCCTCCTAACCCGTTGCTGAATTAATTACACCCCACTCTAATCCTGTTGCGGGAATTAATCACACCACACTCTAATCCTGTTGCTGAATTAATTACATCCAACCCCTAATCCTGTTGCTGAATTAATTACACCCCCACTCTAATCCTGTTGCTGAATTAATCACACCCCACTCTAATCCTTTGCTGAATTAATTACACCCCACTCTAACCCTGTTGCTGAATTAATCACACCCACTCAATCCTGTTTGCTGAATTAATTACACCCCACTCTAATCCTGTTGCTAAATAATCACACCCACCTAATCCTGTTGCTGAATTAATTACACCCCACTCTAATCCGTTGCTAAATTTAAATCACACCCCACTCTAACCCTGTTTGCTGAATTAATTAAACCCCACTCTAATCCTGTTGCGAATTAATCCCCACCCCACTCTAATCCTGTTGCGAATTAATTACACCCCACTCTAATCCTTTGCTGAATTAATCACACCCCACTCAAATCCTGTTGCTGAATTAATTACACCCCACTCTAATCCTGTTGCCTGAATTAATCACACCCCACTCTAATCCTGTTGCTGAATTAATCACACCCCACTCAAATCCTGTTGCTGAATTAATTACACCCCACTCTAATCCTGTTTGCTGTTTAATCACACCCCACTCTAATCCTGTTGCTGAATTAATCACACCCCACTCTAATCCTGTTGCTGAATTAATTACACCCCACTCTAATCCTGTTGCTGAATTAATACCCCCACTCTAATCCTGTTTTGGGGGTGTCTTTTAATTTTTGCTATTCGAACAAAATCTGCATGCCCCTTTAAATTTTTTCCTGTCCTCCACTCGACTCGTCACTTCCGAATCCTTCTGCCTAACAAACTGCACAGGAGGACAAGCGTCCACAACCCGGGCTCCCTTCCGCCGTCCTCACTGAATTGGGCATTTCATTTCATTTTCAGCCCCAATTCTGTCATTCAAATCTGGAAAAAATGTTTTCCCGAGAAAACCAATTTTTACCCTCTCTTCAGACGTCACTATTACTGCTTCACTGTGAAAGTGTGGTGAAGCTGCGAGCTTTTAAAGGTGTACATATACTTTTTTTATAATTTTCCAAAACAAAATAATCATGTATCAGAAAAACTTTTGTAAAATATGTACACTATGATTTTCACAAACATCGAAACCGCAATTTCCCTTAAAAGGGACATCATAATTTTTATCCAGAACAAGTAATTATGCATATAAACCCCACAATTTCGTTAAAGATGAACATTATATTTTCAGTTATAAAAAACAACAACAGGTAATATGCATGAAAAATAATGTCTACTTGGCCTAAAAACTGCACAGATGTTGGTGTTATCTCCACTCACGAGCGGTTCACATTTTCCACTAATGAAAGAGAATTTGCGCATGACCTGCCCTAACATACACACAGAGATGCGCTCTAGAAAGGGCCCTTTCACGAATTTGCAAATTTGATCTGACCGTCAAAAAAAATGAAATTCATGGATCAAAACTTGCGCTATTGTAATTCCTGACAACCCTTAATGGTGGACAGCTCATCTCTCTTAAATCCAAAACCTGTCCAGCACCTACTATCTGGAACTCGAATTAAAAGCGCATTGGTAAAATCAGCCCAAAACGCGTTAAAACTTGCCACCAGGGTATTTGGGAAACACGATACTGTTTATCTACACCAAGATGAAGTGAACCAGTTTACGTGCCAGCACACTCTTTTACGGGACGATCATGACGAACATATCCAAGGCTTCAAGGCTTTTGAACTTCCACTCTTTTTTCATCAAACACCGACTTCACAGGACACCCATATTCCCAACAAGCGTTCTAGAACAAGCAGCATATCCTTCTGTTCGCCCTGCTCACCCCAATGGTTTTCCCAGGTTTTTGGCATGTAAGCAAGTGGATCACTCGAATCCTCAGAATTAAAGTGGGAAAACTTTGCTGTCCGGCGGGAGACCCCCCACAATGCTTTCAAAGATTTCGGCAGAAAGACCACGAAGGCCAGCGACACAACCCGCAAGCTGGGAAGCCCTTTGGGGGCAGACGCAGCAAGCAAGAGAGGCATCAGTGTTACAAACCCGAGGAGCGACCTGAAGAGACCCGGGAGTGAGAAAAGAGGCAGGCACCAGAGGACAACGAATCGACCATGGCGCAAATCCCCTGCCTGCCTCCCACTGTGAAAGATTGCCAGCACTTGTGGAATGCAAAGGAGTTCTGAATTACAGCTTTGGCTGCTTTTGATGACAGGTCATTGAACCGAGTTCCAAGGGAAACGAATTAAGGACTATGAACCTTGGGACATAAAAAAACATGTCGGCAATGAAATGAATAATTCTGACGATTATTTCCTTTCCGATGACCATCGCTTTCACTCCTCACTGAATTGTGTGCATGGAGAAAAGCCATGATTAATCGTTGACCACACACCACACACACACACACACACACACACACACACACACACACACATCACACACACACACACACACTACACTACATTACACACTGCACTGCACGCACTACACTACACTACACTAAACACTACACTACGCACGCACACACACACACACACACACACACACACACACACAACACACACACACACACACACACACACACACACACTACACTCGTGTGTGTGTGTGTGTGTGTGTGTGTGTGTGTGTGTGTGTGTGTGTGAGAGAGAGAGAGAGAGAGAGAGAGAGAGATAACGATAACGATAACGATAACGATAATTTATTCAAGAAAGGCCACAGCCCCATTTGAAGGGGGTATTGACAAATAACTGATGTAACAACACATTACAAGCACATATAATCAAACTTCAAGTCAGATACTCCTCCTCTTGAAGGATTTATACAAATATGAGCTAGATCACCAACAACATTCTCATTTCTTGACGACAAAAGCAAGATAAGCCTAAAAAAATGATGGACGTCGATAATATTTCAAAGGAATATATTTTTGTCTTAAATCGAAAGCAAAGGACAAACAAATAGAAAATGAAGTTCGTTCTCAGGGGCAGACTTGCATAATGGACATAAAAACATCTAATTCTGTATGAACATTGTAACGTTGCCTGTGTACAGCAATATCAGATACACCGAATCTAAACTTAGTGCAGATCGACAAAACTATTAATATTCGACAAATATGGTTCCGCTTCCATTACTTGATTTGTCTTTAGAAAATCGAAACAAAGAAAATCTCTCACTGTTTTTAATAATGACTATTCCAGTCTTGCAAGTTACAATCAATTATTCTCTGCTTAAAACAAGCCAAAAATGTTTTAACACATCCAACACTCTGTTCTACACAAACAAACGAAAACCCATAACTACAAAGACATTTACGAACAGAAGTTGCCCAAGTTGATTTGCCTCTAGAATCTAAATCAAACAATACTTTGTAATGCTTTTGCAGGTAATCTGTGTTCTCCCATACGTACGATCTTAAGCCAATAACTAATACATTTCACATATGAATTTACATAAATGGGATATCTTCCAAGCTCACCATAAACCAAATCATTAGGGTTCGTCTATCCACATGCAAAAAACGCTTCATAGCAAATAGATGTAATTTTTTCGATTTCATGTCCTTTATCCAATCCCCAAATCTCGGCGCCATACTGTACAATAGGCTGCACTTGGGCATCAAACAGTTTAAAAAATAATTTAACCGAAACACTTTCAAATTATAAAGCAAACTTAAAATAGCTATGACAGCACGCTTTCCTCTGTTAACAAGATCATGACAGGCAAACGTAAAGCTAAGTTTTGTTGAAAAATATATGCCCAAGTACTTATAAGCATTTACTACCGACATTTGCGAACTTCCATAGAACCATCTTTCACATGATGCTAAGTAACCACCCTTTCGAAAAACTATAATGTTTGATTTACCCATGTTTACTTTTCAAATCCAGTCTAGATGCTGCAGAATGCAAATTATTAATTGATTTTGTAATCCTAACGACAGTTTCAGAGAGCAAAACGATATCATCTGCAAATAACAATATAAATAAATTCAATCAAGTCAAAAGTGACACCGTGTCTTCCCTTCTCAATAATTTCTTGGTGCCAATTCATAATATACAATGAAAATAATACTGGGCTGCAGACACCCCCCTGTTTAACACCCTGAGTACATCTGATATAGTCACTAAATTTTGCCCCACATCTTATCATAGCTTTAACATCTTGTACATGCATTTTACACAATTATATAATTTACCTTTGATTCCATTTTTTTGTAAGTATCGGCCACAAAAATTTTCTTGAAATGGAGTCAAAGGCCTTTTCAAAGTCTACAAAGGCAACATATAGCTTACGGTTATTAGAAAATTGTTTCTGGACAGCTGCTAACAGAGTAAACATATGATCAATTGTACAAAAGTTTTTCTTGAACCCTGCCTGTAATCACCTGTTTATATTATTTACTTCAATCCATTCTGACAATCTCTGTTAATAATAGAACCAAATACTTTACTTGCAACATCAGACAAGGAAATTCCTCTGTAATTGTTAGGGTCATTCGTATTACCTTTTTTAAAGAGAGGGAGAATAAATGATTGTGCCAATCTTCAGGATAAATTCCATTGTCAAACAAATTATTAAACAATTTAACCAGAAAATCAGTTCCAACATTACCAACATTTTAAAAAAAACTCACAAATCATGCCATCTGGACCAGCTGCCTTTCCATTTTTTAGCTTTCCTATCGCAGCAACAACTTCAGTTTTGCTTATAGGACGATCATAATATCTATATATCCGTTGTCGCATATCATATCATTTTCTAGAATTTCAGTTTCTGTCATAGAATCCTTATCTAGCACATGCTTAAAATGCTTATACCATTCATCCAACGTGATTTTTGTTTGATTATATACTCGCTTTTGAAATACTGTACGTACATTTCTCCAGAACTCTTGCTGACTATCAATACTTGTGATCACTTTTTCAAACAGTAAATCGTTGTGTGTTTCTTCTTTCTTTGTAGTAAATTTTTATATTCACGTCGAGCTACACAGTATAGAGTCGGACATCTTTATCTAACGTGTTGCAAAATGTTCGTAACAATTTTCCGCGCATTTTGTCTTTCAATTTTACATTCGGCATCAAACCAATCATTCTGTCGTTTGACTCTGTTTACACAAACTTTACGTTTCATACCCTCAGCAGCTGTTTTTACAGAACTGTTAAACAAGTTAAGTGCATCATTACATTTACATCAACTAAATCCATAGCACGAAATAACTGTACTTTGATTTCCTGTGAGTTCATTGTGTCTATGAAATTCAAGGCATAATCCTTATCCCACACGAACTTTTCAATATACTCTCTCCTTTTTTCATTTTCATTCGCACCCACATTTGTTCCTAGAACATTTACGCTAAGTTCCAAAGGCATATGATCAGATTCCAATCGTTCGTTCACACACAATTTACAAGAAGAGTTTATAAAGTCAAAAAGTTCACATGATGCTATAAAGTAATCATTCACACTACAACCTGATTCACACACATATGTAAAGTGACCACTGATGTCACTCGAACAAAGACCATTAAGATGTACAGACCCAAAGCATTACACATGTTTAGCAGACGTTACCATATTCATTCAACACCTTGTCTTGAGACTGTCGCTTAACTTTAGACGAATCAAATTTGTCAAACCATGTAAACGTTTTAAAATTGTCATCACATTCTGGAGATATGTCTGCTGTTCGACCGTAAAGTCACCACATATCAATATTGACATCTTATCACTGAAACATAAATTATTTACAATACAGTCCTCAATTTGACTGATCCCATTATCCACGTTTAACACAGAATAATATGGTGATTTCTCGGTGGAACATATGTACATAAATATAAGATATCATTTGATAAGGCAGAACAAATTTTTATCAAGGACCAAATAATAACACATTATCATAATGAACAACAACTTGTTTCACATATTTCACAAGACTATTCCTGATTAACACAATACTCCCCCTGATCTCCTTCCTCGCTCAGTAAACCGTAAAGCAGGACTTTTACAAACACAGTATGGTCACTAAACACAGTAGACTGAAAATCATTAACAAAAGACTCAACAAGACAGACAAAATCAAAAGATGACACATAATCAATAAAATCAATATTAGAAAGCTTCGACAATATACCGCCTATGTTCCAATGGAGGAAAGAATAGTTTTAATAACGGGCGTATTTACTGTAACCCGGTGTGGTTACAGTGGTTGGCATGACCGTAGTGGTTGGTGAATTAATGTTTATTTGTGGATCATAAGCCTTATCAGTCATATACAAGCTGTACAACTGAAACACAATCATCACAAGCACGCACATTTTTATTGGCACATTCCTCACTTAAAGATGTACACCAACTTCGAGGGGACGCTTTCGGTCGATATGGAGATGAATTGCTCTATTCCCGTTTTGATTATGTACATAAACATTGGAGCAGAGACATTCATTCGATGATGAAATCAAAGCATTTTCATTCACACGTTCATTCACTCTACAAAATAACATTTTATTCAATGAAGAAGATATTTTGTTCTCAGCCACTGTTTCATTACACACATAAACTTAGAAGACAAATAAGCATTAAACACACAGGAGAGAGAGAGAGGAGAAAGAGAGAGAGGGGGGGAGGGAGAGATTATAATTCTCTGGCCCAAATGCAATGACAGCCGTTTCGCTCTGTGAAGAGCTCCTCAGGCGCGCTGCTTGATCCTGGCTACCTACTAAGTGAGAACCCCCCCCCCCCCCCCCCCCCCCCCCCATAAAAGCAAATAAGAAGCTCTCAGAAATCGAGTTGACCCTCCTGCACACATGAACATCGTCAAAAAAAAAAAAAAAAGCAAAAGCGAAAAAAAAAAAGCAAACGGCTGTTTGCATGCACGTCCTACTGACCTCTCCTTTCGGTGGGGAGGGGGTGTGTGATGGGGGAGGGGAACGATAAATCTAACGAGAGCACTCACCAAAGGATTACTTCTCATGTTTCTTTTTCCTGAAAAGCAAGTTATGGGTTACAACTGGGACCGATTTTGATGACTGCTGCATGCCCTCTCTGGAAGTTAAAAGCATTTTGCCCCGGTTTTATCATCATTTTTATTTTCACATGTCCACCATAAACTCTGTGTGTGTGTGTGTGTGTGTGTGGTGTGTGTGTGTGTGTGTGTGTGTGTGTGGTCGTCGTCGTCGTGTCGTCGTCGTCCGTTGTTGTTGTTTCTGCTTTTTTTCTTAGTGTTTTATTTTGCGATTGAATTAGTTGTATTTAGATACCAAAACGAAATTGCAGATAAACAGCCATCCCCAAAACAGTGGAGACTAGGAGCCCATCTAAACGCTCCAAACTTACCTCCAGATGGGCAGCACTTTGTGCAGTCAGTGTTCCTTTGCAGTACTAATTGCCTTAATTCCACTCCTGCCGCCCCGCACGAGATTGTGTACCAGTAGGACAACAACGGTCAGAGATTCCTATCAGACCAGCCAACTAACCAATGGACCAACACGATGCAAGGCACATCTGCATGAGAATGTGCACAATTCATGCAACGCATACAGTGAGCACAATGAATGCAACTACAGACGTCCTCGTGGCACACAGAACTTGACCATGCTGCGTGCGCAAACCATACCGCTGGATGTATATCGCATCCATTGCGAGAGACTCGAAGCAATATACGAAGGGTGTGGCGTGGTGTGGTGTGGCGTGGTGTGGTGTGGCGTGGTGTGGTGTGGCGTAGTGTGGTGTGGCGTGGTGTGGCGTAGTGTGGTGTTGGTGTGGTGTGGTGTGGCGTGGTATGGTATGGTATGGTGTGATGTGAAGTAAGGATGGAGTGGCGGTATGATGGGCATGGCATGTGAGGTGTATTGAGTTGCGTTGCGATAATGCTCCTCGTCACAATGGAATGCCCCAGTCAGACCTTGGCACTTTTTATTCTCTAAGATCACAATGATGATGTTTGAAGATCATTTGATGATGCCGCTGTTGATGATTGATCGTGCTGCTGTTGCTGCTGCTGCTTCTGCTGCTGTTGCTGCTGCTGCTACTGCTACTACTGATGGCGATGTTAATGATGAGGAGGAGGAGGAGGATGGTAATGATGATGATGATGATGATGATGATGATGATGACGGTGATGATGATGATGATGATTATGATGATGATCTGTTCACCTACACGGTCATTTCTTGTTGAACTGAAAATATTCACCTGAGATGCAATTGATTTATTGATAGACTGACTGATGGACAGATGGATTCATGAATGGATACATGGACTGATGAGTAATATGGATGGATTGATTAATGATGGATGGATGGACTGACCACCTATACTTAACATTTACTTATTCCACCGAAAAAGCACACAGGACAAGAAGAAATCGATTTGGGCTTCCAAATGTCAGGCTAGTCGTAAAATAAGTATAATAAATAAAGAAGAATGAATAACTTGAATTCGATGCCTTAATAAGTATTAAAAATAAACTGCATTGAAAGAATAGATGAAAGTACAAAGCAAAATCGAATGAGTACAGAAATGAACATGGCAAACACAATGCACAACGACGACGACAGCAACAACAACAACAACTGAAACGACGACGAACAACTCCACAAGCTCGCAGCTACGAAGAAGCTCTGTGATTCTTTGGTTGTTGAGGGAGGGATGGCTGTTTGCTTTTGTTTTATTTGTTTTGCCGTGTGTGTGTGTGCGTGTGCGTGCGTGCGTGTGTGTGTGTGTGTTCATCTCGGTGATTTATGATAATGGTTTTATATTTCATTTCCTTCATTTTCTATCCTTTTAAACCATTATTTTTACTTTGAATTTAATCATTACAAGTTCATGGAATCGCTACACGGCCTAAAGCCTCTTTTCGTTTTGTTGTCATTTATTCCTAGGGCCATTTTTTTATTTCCATGTTGTGAATTTTTCATTGTCCTTGTCAGTTCTTGTTGGCTGCTCTCCTTGTTGTCTTATTCTATTTTTCTTTCTTTTTTTTTCTTTTTTTTTTTTTTTTTTTTTTTTTTTGGGGGGGGGGGTCATTTGATTTATATCGTTGTCCTTTCCTTATTTTTGTGTTCTGTTCTTGTTTTTGATTTTTTTTCTCCCTTATAATTGCCGTTGTTGAATTGTGGTGTTGTTGTAATTTGTTTTTTGTCTTGGATTTATTATTGTAATTCGTTCTGCCATTTATTTTTCGTTTTTTTTTTTTCTTTTTCCGTTTCCCGTTTAGCTCAAGGGGGCTCCTCCGACGAAGCTTTCATATTTGTCTTATTGATTCTGTTAGGGCGATGTTGGTGTGATCTCAACTCCAACCCTCTCTCTCTCTCTCATCTTCTCTCTCTCTCTTCTCTCTCTCTTCTCTCTCTCTCCTCTCTCTCTCTCTCTCCCTCTTTCTCTCCTTTCTTCTCTCTCTTTCTTCTTTCCCTCTCTCTCACTCTCTCTCTCTCTCCCTCCTCTCTCTCTCTCTCTCCTCTTCTCTCTTTCCTCTCTCTCCCTCTCTCTTCTCTCTCTCTTCCCCCTCTCTCTCTCTCTCTCTCTCTTTCTCTCTCGACTCTCTCTCTCTCTCCCCTCTTTCTCTCTCTCCCTCTCCCCTCTCCCCCCCCCCCCCTCTCTCCTCTGTTCTCTTTTTTTCGCCATGCCTTACTCTCGTCTTTCTGTCGTTTCCATCCGTAATGTCTCCCCTTTTTTTTTCCCCCTCAGCTTTCACTGCCAGAATTTGAACACCGTGCTGGGTGTTTAGTTAAGGGAGCACGGGTGCTGGGTGGTTAGTGAAGGAAGCACGGGGTGCTGGGTGGTTTAGTGAAGGAAGCCGGGTCTGGTGTTAGGTGAAGGAAGCACGGGTGCTGGTGTTAGGTGAAGGGAACACGGGTGCTGGGTGTTTAGGTGAAGGGACAGGAACACGGTGCAGGTGTTTGGTGAAGGAACAGGGGCGGGTATTTAGGTGAAGGGAAGCACGGGGTTCTGGGTGTTTAGGTGAAGGGAAGCACGGTGCTGGGTGTTAGGTAAAGGGGAATCACGGGGTGCTGGGTGTTTAGGTGAAGGGGAAGCACGGGTGCTGGTGGTTAGGTGAAGGGAAGCACGGGTGCTGGTGTTTAGGTGAAGGGACAGGAAGCACGGGTGCTGGCGTTTAGGTAAAAGGAGGGAAGCACGGGGTGCTGGGTGTTTAGGTGAAGGACGGAAGCACGGGTGCTGGTGTTTAGGTGAAGGACGGGAAGCACGGGTGCTGGGTGTTTAGGTAAGGACAGGAAGCACGGGTGCAGGATGTTTAGGTGAAGGGAAGCACGGGGTGCTGGGTGGTTAGGTGAAGGGACGAAGCACGGGGTGCAGGGTGTTTAGGTGAAGGGACAGGAATCAGGGGGTGCAGGGTGTTTTAGTGAAGGAAGCACGGGGCAGGTGTTTAGGTGAAGGGAAGCAGGGGGTGCTGGTGTTTAAGGTGAAGGAAGCACGGGTGCGGGTGTTTAGGTAAAGGGGACAGGAAGCACGGGGTGCAGGGTGTTTAGTGAAGGGAAGCACGGGTGCTGGGTGTTTAGGTGAAGGGAAACACGGGGTGCTGGGTGGTTAGGTGAAGGGAAGCATGGCGCTGGGTGTTTAGGTGAAGGAAGCACGGGTGCTGGTGGTTAGGTGAAGGGAAGCACGGGGTGCTGGGTGGTTAGGTGAAGGGACAGGAAGCACGGGGTGCAGGGTGTTTAGGTGAAGGGAAGCACGGGGTGCTGGTGGTTAGGTGAAGGGACAGGAAGCACGGGGTGCAGGGTGTTTAGGTGAAGGGAAGCACGGGGTGCTGGGTGTTTAGGTGAAGGGAAGCACGGGTGCTGGGTGTTAGGTGAAGGGAAGCACGGAGTTCAGGGTGTTTAGGTGAAAGGACAGGAAGCACGGGTGCTGGGTGTTTAGGTAAGGGAAGCACGGGGTGCAGGGTGTTTAGGTGAAGGGACAGGAAGCACGGGGTGCAGGTGTTTAGGTGAAGGGAAGCAGGGGGTGCAGGGTGTTTAGGTAAAGGGGAAGCACGGGGTGCTGGGTGTTTAGGTGAAGGGACAGGAAGCACGGGTGCTGGGTGTTTAGGTGAAGGGACAGGAAGCACGGGGTGCAGGGTGTTTAGGTGAAGGGACAGGAAGCAGGGGGTGCAGGGTGTTTAGGTGAAGGAAGCAGGGGGTGCAGGTGTTTAGGTAAAGGGACCGGAAGCACGGGGTGCTGGGTGTTTAGGTGAAGGGAAGCACGGGTGCAGGGTGTTTAGGTGAAGGGACAGGAAGCACGGGTGCTGGGTGTTTAGGTGAAGGAAGCACGGGTGCTGGGTGTTTAGGTGAAGGGACAGGAAGCACGGTGTGCAGGGTGTTTAGGTGAAGGGAAGCACGGGTGCTGGGTGTTTAGGTGAAGGGAAGCACGGGGTGCTGGGGGGTTAGGTGAAGGGAAGCACGGGGTGCTGGGTGTTTAGGTGAAGGGACAGGAAGCGCGGGGTGCAGGGTGTTTAGGTGAAGGGACAGGAAGCACGGGTGCTGGGTGTTTAGGTGAAGGGAAGCACGGGGTGCAGGGTGTTTAGGTGAAGGGACAGGAAGCACGGGGTGCGGGGTGTTTATGTGAAGGGACAGGAAGCACGGGGTGCAGGGTGTTTAGGTGAAGGGAAGCACGGGTGCTGGGCGTTTAGGTGAAGGGACAGGAGCACGGGGCAGGGTGTTTAGGTGAAGGGAAGCACGGGGTGCTGGTGTTTAGGTGAAGGAAGCACGGGGTGCGGGGTGTTTAGGTGAAGGACAGGAAGCATGGGGTGCTGGGTGGTTTAGGTGAAGGGACAGGAAGGGTGGGTACATTCAATTCACTCTGAGTTTGATTTTATATCCCATTGAAAGAAAAAGAATATCCTGATCAGTTGTTCGACTTTACCTTTGTTACACACACACACACACACGCGCGCGCGCGCACGCACACACACACACACACCACAACACACCCCCACACACACACACACACACACAAAACCACACACAACGTGCGCCCACGCACGCCCACGCACGCACGCGCACACGCACGTGCACGCACGCACAACACACACACACACACACACACAACACACACACACACACACACACACACACACACACGCAACCACACACACACTCTAAAAACTGGCAAAACTGAAGATCACAGATTAAGTTCAAGACACAGAAATGGTAATGTTGGAGGTCATGAAGATGGTAATTTGAAGGTCGCAGTTATGTGGTCATCGTGTTTCTTCGCTTGGACATGATCTCAGTCTCTTCATTTACTAGGATGAAGGAAGCAAATGACACGAGCAGGCATCTGTATAAAGAGAGAAAAGCATGTGAACTATGGGCACCTCAACCACCGTCCTTTTCCCTGAGAAACAACAGCAAGAACGACAAAAAATCAGTAAAGTTTCACGTGCATCTGCCAGTTTCACAGTTGATTGTCCCCCTTTCCCGTTCCTTTTGTGTACTCCGGTTGAAAACAATGACTGCTGTGTAATGCCGACATAGAGCTGCTGTGGTCGCTGCTCTAAAAACCAGAGTGACCTTCAGACATAGAGCTGCTGTGGTCAGCTGCTCTATAAACCAGAGTGACCTTCAGACATAGAGCTGCTGCAGTCAGCTGCTCTATAAACCAGAGTGACCTTCAGACATAGAGCTGCTGCGGTCAGCTGCTCTATAAACCAGAGTGACCTTCAGACATAGAGCTGCTGTGGTCAGCTGCTCCCCTAAACCAGAGTGACCTTCAGACATAGAGCTGCTGTAGTCAGCTGCTCTATAAACCAGAAGTGACCTTCAGATATAGAGCTGCTGCAGTCAGCTGCTCCATAAACCAAGTGACCTTCAGACATAGAGCTGCTGTGGGCAGCTGCTCCATAAACCAGAGTGACCTTCAGACATAGAGCTGCTGTGGTCAGCTGCTCTATAAACCAGAGTGACCTTCAGACATAGAGCTGCTGCAGTCACTGCTCTGTAAACCAGAGTGACCTTCAACATAGAGCTGCTGCAGTCAGCTGCTCTATAAACCAGAGTGACCTTCAGACATAGAGCTGCTGCGGTCAGCTGCTCTATAAACCAGAGTGAACTTCAGACATAGAGCTGCTGTGGTCAGCTGCTCCATAAACCAGAGTGACCTTCAGACATAGAGCTGCTGTAGTCAGCTGCTCTATAAACCAGAGTGACCTTCAGATATAGAGCTGCTGCAGTCAGCTGCTCCATAAACCAGAGTGACCTTCAGACATAGAGCTGCTGTGGTCAGCTGCTCCATAAACCAGAGTGACCTTCAGACATAGAGCTGCTGTGGTCAGCTGCTCTATAATCCAAGTGACCTTCAGACATAGAGCTGCTGCAGTCAGCTACTCTAAAAACCAGAGTGACCTTCAGACATAGAGCTGCTGCGGTCAGCTGCTCTATAAACCAGAGTGACTTTCAGACATAGAGCTGCTGCGGTCAGCTGCTCTATAAACCAGAGTGACCTTCAGACATAGAGCTGCTGCAGTCAGCTGCTCTATAAACCAGAGTGACCTTCAGACATAGAGCTCCTGCAGTCACAGCTCTTCTGATAAAACCGCAGAGTGACCTATCAGACATAGAGCTGCTGCAGTCAGCTGCTCTTAAACCAGAGTGACCTTCAGCATAGAGGCCT
>CM031597.1:83775224-83790224 GCA_018398815.1 Conus ventricosus
GGGGAGGGAGAGGACAGACAGACAGAGAGAGAGAGATGGAGGGAGGGAGAGGGAGAGAGAGAGAGGGAGGGATAAAGGGAGGGAGAGAAAGAGAGAGAAAGAGAGAGAGAGAGAGAGAGAGAGAGCGGGGGGGGGGGGGGGGTGAACAGAGAGAGGATGAAAAAGAAAGAGAGAGACAGACAGAGAGAGAAAGAGAGACAAGAGAGAGAGAGAAAAAGATAGACTGATAGATAATAAATAGATACACAGAGAGAGACAGAGAGAGACGAGAGAGAGAGAGAGAGGAGAGAGAGAGAGAGAGAGAGAGGAGAGAGAGAGAGAGAGAGAGAGAAGGAGGAGGAGTTAATTTTATAAAGTCGTATGCAGAAGCAGTTCCTCAAAGACGGTTAATTAAGCACGAGGAGTTCATTGCAGGGCAATCTCGTCACATTCAAGCAAACTGTAGTAAAAAGTCTTTCTGGCCGAATGATTGCCACAGGCAATCGTAGGAAGAAATGCAGTACTGGCGGGATAACTGGTGGCATTTAATGCACCACAAACAAATGTTGCGGGGTAAACCTTCGTACATAGCCACCCTAAAATGGGGCTGGGATTGTTTTTGAACCATTCGTTGACTTACAGCCTGGCAACTTGGAATTGGCAGACAAAGTCACAATAATACTTTGAGTTGTTGAGTTTCGGGGTTCTATGCTGACAGCATGAATTCCAGGCCTGAAGTCTTTTGATGGAACAGCGAGCAGCAGCAACGTGCTGCAGGTCCGTCCCATCATGCCATTACATCCATTTCCTGTTTGTATATTTTCTCAGCATGCAAACATTCTGCTCGTCTTTCCGGTTCCGGTTTTCGACAAGCATCCTTTCCTGCACAATTGCGCTCTGCGCGAAAACTGCACGGATTGATTCGGGTTTGTCTGCACGGCGTATTCCCCCCCCCCCCCCCCCCCCTTCCCCCTAATGTTCGGTGTCAGAGTTTTATGCGTTAGTATTACCAAGAATTACCGTGAATCTGCTTACTCACTCTGCTCCTGCACCCTTTGAATTTGATCTTGATCTCAATTCAGTTACGCTGGCATGACCCAGTTTTGAGTAAAGCACCAGCGGAAAACAAACAAACGCAAACAAACAAACCAAAAAAACCCAGGAGCGAGCACTAACCAAATAACCAGTTAAAAAAAGAAAACCACTGGCATTTTCGTGTCTCCAGCTAGTCCTCGCCAACTGACGCAGCGGTCGACGGGAATGCATCTTGTTGTTGCCCTATCCTTCAACAATCCTACTTCCAGTTAGGGCGAAACTAATTAACTGGCTCGCTGGCTATGGCTATAGTCAGCAGCAGCCTTCCCCAATGACTTTACGGATGGCATTTTGACAGTGTCATCCGGAAGTCCATTTCATGTGTACGATGTACGCAAAAACAAGAATGTTCCAATAGCGGTGGGTATTAGATCTGTATTAGGTCTTTGAACCACAAGGCATAGACTATTGGTGTGGTTTTTTTTTCCTTCTTATCTTTGACACGATGTTTGTGGGGACACGATCGTTCTCGTGGCGTAGTTTGATTCTTCACTTCAACGGATGACAGGTGTCAGGAACGTTTCAGCGAGGACAGCAGAAGCTTTCCTCCGAGGATTTCAAAGAAAAGAGCGAAGAGCTGATGTTGTCCGCGCTCTCCTGTGAAGGTGGCAGTTCGCAGATCTGACATCTTGGTGACACATCCACGGTGGGATCTTCGTGATGCTCTGTCATGAAGCGAGCAGCACGCCTAAGGATGCTGTTGAGTCTATCGACGTCTCGGTTGCCAGTAAAGACTACGCTGTTGCACCGTAGCTGCACTGTACTGCTGGCTTGATCTCACTATGGAGATAACAAACAGCAGGCCTACGTCTACACTCTAAGGGTCGGGAGCGAAGGTTTCGACGAAAGGGAATCCTAGCGCTGAATCTGTCCCCCATGCTATTGTATTCCAGTTGTTGCTGTAATGTTTCGCATTGTATTGCACTGAACTACATTGCAATGTATTGCTTCATGATACCGTGTTGTACTATATTGTATTGCATCGTATTTATTGTATTAATTGTGCTTAATAATGTTGCATAACATCCTCGTCTCAACAGCTCACTCCGCGCCAAATTTGGGGTACACGTCCCCAAAGGAACAACACATTCTCTCTCTCTCTCTCTCTCTCTCTCTCTCTCTCTCTCTCTCTCTCTCTCTCTCTCTCTCTCTCTCTTGTGTGCCTAGTGTTTTCGTTGGCCTATCCCAGTGGATTTCTCTGCATATTTCTGCCAAGGACAGCCCCTTTCTTGCCGTGGCTTGTTTTACCTGCAGCTCAGGACCTCGGTTTTACTGTGTGATGATGTCACTCAAAGGTTTTGCATTAAAGTGAGAAAACAAGCTATTTCGTTTGTTTGCTTGTTCTGTTGGTCGCTTTTTTTTTCGTTGGTGGGAAGAATAGGTTATATTTGACTGGGGGGGGGGGGGGGGGGGGGGGGGCAGGGACGGGGACAGGAGGGAGAAGGGAGGGCCTTCGCGAAAACATGAAGTGGATAAAGTAGTTACCAAATTCACATACTGCGTTGAATAAAAGTATTTTATACATTTAGCGCTTAACTTTCTGGTCGACAGAACATACACAAGAAAACGAATATGGATTGTAATATGACTCGTAAACTCTTCCCAGGAAACAAAGCGGGATTTAAAAAAAAAAGTTACTGGTTGTGAAAGATTAGGTGTTTTTTTTTCTTTTTCAGCTTGTCAGTTTCAATCAGTTCTTTAAGAATATCTGTCGTTGTTCCCATCCCCTATCTACACCCCCATCCCTTAATCTGTCCGTTCCTATTATCTTTCTCATACCTCTTCCCCAACACACACACACACACACACACACACACACACACACACACACACACACACACACACACTAACAACACACACACACACACACACACAACACACACACAAATACAACACACATACACACACACTAGCACACACACACCACACACACACACACACACACACACACACACACACACAGACACCGCGCCGCTCACACACCACACACACACACACACACAGCACACACACCACTACACACACACACACACACTCACACACACACAACACACACACACACCACCACAACACACTTATAGACGCATACGCGCGCGTCACACACACAACACACACACACACACACACACCACACACACACACACACGCGCGCGCGCGCGCAGCGCGCGCGCGCGCGCACGCACGCACGCACACAACTTTGCAAAGGAATGTGCCATGTAAGGGAGGTCATCCCCCTCTGGCCGTGTGACAAGAGGAGATAAATAATAATCCTCAACGAAGCTATTTCGTTCCCTGGACAACGGGCTATAAGACGATGATTTACTGCTTAAACAAGAGGAGAAGAGGGAGGAAGGGACGGGAGGTGGAGAACATGAGGGACAATGGGCAAAAGGAGAGGGGTGGGTTTAGACG
Organism: Conus ventricosus; assembly: GCA_018398815.1. Taxonomy (NCBI): domain Eukaryota; kingdom Metazoa; phylum Mollusca; class Gastropoda; order Neogastropoda; family Conidae; genus Conus; species Conus ventricosus. Next base: position 83,778,711 of record CM031597.1, read on the forward strand.
CTTAGGAGGTAGGACAGGATATATAGATATATACTATGTTGCCATTTCTTTATGACCTTGAAAGTGTCCAGATTTAATTCGATGTTGGTGTATTCTCTTCGCTTGTGCCTTGTATCCTCTGAAACTCTGTCTTCTGTCTGTCTGTCTGTCTGTCTGTCTGTCTCTCTCTCTCTCACACACACACACACACACACACACACACACACACACACACACACACAACGCACGCACGCACGCACCCCCACACACACCACACATACACTCACACACACACACACACACACACACACACACCACACACACACACACACACACACATGCATGCACACATACACCACACACACACACGCACACATACACGCACGCACACACACGCGCACACACACACGCGCGCGCCACACACCACACACACACACAGTCAAAAATAGAGACAGACAGACAGACAGACAGACAGAGAGTCTCACATACACACATACAAATATTGAGAGAGATATGATAACAAGGATTAAGATGATTCCATATGACTGATGCCAAATAACAGGCCACAGCTTCACAGTAAGACATGTGAAGGGTCTTCTTTATGGACAGATCAACAAACATGTTTCGAATGTAAATGTCACTAATAAGGCATGCTATGAATAACGGAAACCGTCTTCCAGAAACTATACAACACACCAACCAACAAACAAGAGCATCAGCATCACTTCACTCGGTCATGAGGCAACGCTGCTCTCTCTGTCTGTCTGTCTGGTCGGTCTGTCTGTTTGTCTCTCTATCTCTCTGTCTGGCTGTCTGTCTCTCTCTGTCTCTCTGTCTCTCTCTCTGTCTCTCCTCTCCTCTCTCTCTCTTCTCTCTCTCTCTCTGTGTCTGGCTGGCTGTCTGCCTCTCTCTTTGTCTGTTCTGTCGTGTTTCTGTCTCTGTCTGTCTGTCTCTCTTTGTCTGCCTGTTCTTTGTGTGTGTGGTGTGTGTGTGTGTGTGTGTGTGTGTGTGTGTGTGTGTGTGTGTGTGTGTGTGTTTGTAGGCGTTGCGTGATGTGCGAAGGAAAAAAAAAAACAAAATAAAAAACCACCCGAAGATGGCCCGGGAGAGCTATGTTCATCCGCAAATTGTGCTTCCAGCCCGTAACGCCCCCTCCCAGCCCTAGAGACACTGCTCCATCACTGACGACGTTACAGAGGCTTTGACGCCAAGGAGGACAACTGCTGAGGAGGGATGAGTGTAAGGTGAGAGAAGGAGTGGAAGATTGTGTGTGGTGAGATCGACGGTATAGGAGACAGAGAGAGAGAGAGAGAGAGAGAGAGAGAGAGAGAGAGAGAGACTGACAGAGAGAGAGAGAGAGAGAGAGAGAGAGAGACTGACAGAGAGAGAGAGAGAGAGAGAGAGAGAGAGAGAGAGAGAGAGACTGACAGGAGAGAGAGAGAGAGAGAGAGAGAGAGAGAGAGAGAGAGAGCGATCGAAGAGTACAGAGGAGAGAGAGGGGGGGGAGGGGACGGGTGAGGGGGAAGTTGGAGGGGAGAGAGAGAAATAGAGGCAGACCAAGAATCAGAGAGAGCGAGCAAGCAAGAGACAGACAGACAGACAGACAGACAGACAGGCAGGCAGGCAGGCAGGCAGGCAGACAGACAGACAGACGACAGAGAGAGAGAGGAGAGAGAGAGAGAGAGAGAGGAGAGAGAGAGATAGAGAGAGAGAGAGAGAGAGAGAGAGAGAGAGAGAGAGAGAGGAGGAGGAGAGAGAGCAGATGAGGGAGGGGAGAGAGAGAGAGAGAGAGAGAGAGAGAGAGAGAGAGAGAGAGAGAGAGAGAGAGAGAGAGAGAGTCAGCACGGAAGAGAGAGAGAGGAAAAAGAGAGAGAGAGGCACAGAGAGACAGAAAGAACAGATAACAGACAGCGACAAACAGACAGAGACAGAGAAGACACGGAGACAGAATCTCTAATAACCACACGAAGAAGTAGTCCTTTAATCATGTACAATAAACACAGTTCGCTCAGTGTAACGTCGTCACTTAACGTGCAAATCATTGTTATAAAAAAAAAAATAAAAAAAAAAACAAACAAAAGAAATCAGTGCTTACTGAACGACAGGAGCAGACAACCGCATGAAAAACCAAGCAGCAGGCCTGCTGATGTCTACAGCCTGTTGGCTGCTAATGTAACCACAAGTAGTGCAGGCTGAACGTTTATTTCACAGTCTCCTAAAATGACGGACGGGGGGGAGAGTGGGTGGGAGGTGGAGGTGGAGTGGGGAGGGGAGGCGGGGTGGAGGTATTTTTTTTTTATCCGATAGCTGACATGGAGCCTGATAACTCCGCATGACAACTTCCCGTGAGGAGACCGTGAGACTATGGGCGTGCCAACTCTCTGCTCATGTATGCAAATTTGTTGGGGGTCTGTGCGAGTTATCGGCCCTACATGAATTCTAGCCTTGGGATCTCAGAATTCAACCGCCTGCAAGTCCTTCGCCCATCACCACCGTTCCAGTTCCTGTTCGTTATTTTCCCGGCATGCTCGCCTTTCCGATTCCGGTTGGTTACTAGCATCCCTTCATGCGGAGGCTGCACTCCAAAAATAAAAATTAATGAGGCTGCACACCAAAAATGCACACGCCAAAGCCTCGCTTAATGAACCGAGTATTTTTAGACCGGCACGAGTGGCTTGCTATTAGAATTCTGTGTGCATGGAAGTTGATTCCTTTCTTTTCTTTCACACGTCCATCCAGACACATGTTAGGCGGTTCCAAGCAGACAGATTGAAATGCAGGACATGGGACTACATCTGGAAAATCAGCTGTCGCAGAGATAGGGTCACGTGTGAGCTCCAGGGCCTGAAATAATTATGACAGTCAGGGTATGGCGTAAATTTATGAACTCTTAGATTGTGAATGATGTCCTCTGTAGAAATCCTTGGACACTAGTGAAATGATTGGTGAAACGTTGTTCCTTTGATTTATTATTTCCAGTTTCATTTTGAATTTGTAGCTTAATTTCGTGCTATTTCTCAAAACATTTACATGAATTACATAGCGTTTTAGTGCACATTCCTATTTGTGGCGTGTGGCCCAACAGAAAACTGCACCGAATGAATTCTGTGTTAATTGAGGTGTTGTGTTGTGTGTTGTGTGGTGTGTGTGTGTGTGTGGTGTGTGTGTGCGGTGTGTGTGTGTGTGTGTGTGTGTGTGTGTGTGTGTGTGTGTGTATGGTGTATGTTGTGTGTGTGGTGTGTGTGTGTGGCGCGCGCGCGCGCGTGTGTTTTTTCATTCTTGTTTTGTGCCGCGTTTCATTCTTTACTATTTAAATGAATCTTACTTACTCTTCCCTTAACCCCCATCTCCCTTTCAATCTTGATCTTGACCTGGTTTACTCTTCCCTTAACCCCATCTCCCTTTAATCTTGATCTTGACCTGGTTTAGTTACGCCGGCGTGACCAAACTTTGGATGTAGCACCAAAGAGAAAAACTGGAGAGGGGAGGGGGAGGACCTTCGCGGGAGTAAAAGTGGATAAGTAGTTCTCAAATTAACAGATTTTGTCGGATGATGTATCTTTATTAAATTCTAAGCCACACCCCTCTCTCTCTGCATCCTCGCTCCTTAATCTGTTGATTCCTGTTGTCTGCCTCATTTCTCTGCCCCAACACCACACACACACACACACACACACACACACACACACACACACACACACACACACACAAACCCATCATGTCAGGCTGGTCATCCCGATCTAGCGATACGGCAAGAGAGAAAGATGATGATTTACTATGTACAAGTAAGAGTAGAAAGGGAAGGGAGGATTGGCGGAGGGGAATTAAAAGGGGGCATGTGTGTACATTGGGAAGGAGGCGGTATTACATCCTTGACTGCTTTCCTTCCCCACGACCTTGAATGTGCAGAGGCAGACGTAGATGTCTTCTGTTTGTCCGTCCCCTACATCCTAATAAAACTCTCTCTGTGTCCGTCTCTCTCTCTCTCTCTCTCTCTCTCTCTCTCTCTCTCTCTCTCTCTCTCTCTCCTCTCCACACACACACACACAACACACACACACACACACACACACACACACACACACACACACACACACACAAGACGTCATCAGAACGATCTGAGGTGGACATAAGGCCTTGTATACTTTTGTCGTCTGTCGTCTGACAAAACTTACGCCTCGCCTCTTTGTCTGACACACTCTCCTCTCTCTCTTGTCTGTCTTTTTCTCTCCTTCTCTCTCTCTCTCTCTCTCTCTCTCTCTCTCTCTCTCTCTCTCTCTCTCTCTACTCTATTTCTCTCTCTTTCTCTTTCTTTCAGTCTTTCTTTCAGTCTCTCTCTCTCTCTCTCCCCTCTCTCTCTCTCTCTCTCTCTCCCCCCCCCTCTCTCTCTCTCTCTCTCTCTCTCTCTCTCTCTCTCTCTCTCTTCTCTGTGGCACTTCCTGCACAGATCAAGACGAGATGTCTGCAGGCTGTTTAATACGACCCAGAAGACATTCGTGCCCACCCCTCTCTCTTCCTTTGCTGTGCCCCCCTCCCCTCACTCCTTGAGTTCAGTCCGGACAGCAACTTTAAATGGACTTTGCCAATCGGTGAAGAGAATTGGAATTCATGTGAAATATATGGAAATGTAAGGTACCAGCCTCGGTATGCGTGCATGCTTGTGTGACCAGTATGCGTGCATGTGTGTGTGTGTTGTGTGTGTGTGTGTGTGTGTGTGTGTGTGTGTGTGCGAGTGTGAGTGTGTGTGTGTGTGTGTGTGTGTTATGTGTGTGTGGTGTGTGTGTGTGTGTGTGCGTGCGTGCGTGCGTGCATATATATGCCTAGACTATAAGCTTGCTGAGGGCTCATTTTGAGAAGCATATATTTTATTTTTCCCCATTCACTCCCTCTACTCATCTTATCTCTGTGAATTATCTACACGCAGATATCAAAGCTTATCTCTCATTTTTAATCGACATAAGAGCTTTGTTTCACTACTATTTCTTGCGTCCACTGCAACACTCCTTGTCAGTCAGTCGCTGAATGGTGCTCGATTTCCATCGGAGTTAATTAATTTATTTATATATAAATATATAATTATAGTACATACTAGGTATGATATTATATAATATGAATTATAAAAAGTTGTGTTTGTCTTAGATTGAGAAATAGGGGGAGATAAGCATCATTTGCAGTTGCATTTGTGCTAATAACGTACGTGCTCAAGTGGGTGGATGGGGAAAAAAATGCTCTCAAAATGGCCTTCACAAGCTTTAATGCCCATTGGAGAATACTCACTAACCCTAACTCCTGGTCATTACCATATTTCGAAGCTTGAGTTTTCCCAGTGACCGCGAAAGTGGTAATTTCGACTCCTCTGCCTTTTAAGTTTTAAGAAGAATTGCATTAAAGCAAGCTTTTTAATCATTAATTCTTGCAGTCATGAACTGCTGCTGGCTGTAAGTTTGCTGGAAGGTGTCGGTACTTTATCCTTGGAATTTATTAGTTTGTTGATATATATATATATATATATATATTATATATAATATATATATATAATAAAAAAATTATTGATGTGAAGTAGACATCAACCACATGTGTTCAATAAGAAAATCATAAGAAAATGAAAGAAAGAAAAAAAATCTGTGTCATAAAAAGAGAGAATAAACAAAGAGAAAAAAGAAAGAAAGTGAACAATAAGATAAAAGAAGTGAAAGACAAACCGAAAAGAAAAGGACGAAAAGGGGGAGAAGGCATGGGGAGGGAAGAAAACAAATAAGGAAAATACAAAACACAGGGGGAGGGTGGGAGGATTCAAAGCTTTTTTTTTTTAAATAAGAACAAATCATTAACAGAAAGAAAAGGGGAAAACCCAAAAATCAAAGAGGTAAAAACAAAAACAAAAAAAACAAAAAAAATGAACGAATTTCCAACTCAGGCACACAAAAAAATAAAAGAAAGAAAACAAAAATCAAGCTAATAGCATATTTATTGCCTGAACGGCTGCAACATAGCATGATCTGAGAGAGGTGGAGAGCCCGCCGTGTCGCTGCATGGCATTGTGTATACATCATTACACCGCTGGCACTGCGCTGCCGCTTTGCCCAGAATGGGTTTCCTGTGCCGCGAAATCCGAGCAGTTCTCTCCCCCTCTCTTCCTAATTCCCTTCCTCCTTACACCCCCCCCCCTTTCTCCTCCATCCCTCCCCTCTCTCTCGCTCCCTTCCACCATCTCTCTCCTCCACCCCCACCCGCTCCCCGTCCTCACAGACATACTACCCTTCCCTTTTCCCCAGGGGCTGCTCTGGGCGACTCAATACATCCACATTCCTTGGTCAATACAAGAGTGCCTCTCTCCGATACCCCCCTTCATTCCACCACTACCACCACCACCACCGCCACCGCCACCACCATCACCACCGCTACACACCACCACATCTTTTCCTTCACAGAAGGCGAAAAGCAAAAACAAAAGGAAGACCGAAGAAAGAAAGAAAAGCAGGCAAAAAGAAACAAAGACAGACAGACAGACGAAGACGACAGAGAGAGAGAGTGAGAGAGAGAGAGAGAGAGAGAGAGAGAGAGTGAGAGAGAGAGAGAGAGAGAAAGAGAGAGAGAGGACAGAGAAGGAAATAAAGAAAGAGAAAAAAAAGGATCAGTGAACATCCATTTCCTATTTCCTAGATCTGATCAGCGTAGTCAGCCTTCCAGCACACAGAAAAGCAACCAAACACTATGGAAGCATATCAGCGGCAAAATGACCATAATCTCCCTTTTCACAGAAGAACAATTATTAGGACTTTTCTAATCCCCCCTCCCCCTCAAAAAAAAAAAAAAAATAAATAAATAAAAGAGAAAAGGTAACAACTGCTATATTTGTGTGGAAGCAAATAAATATAAGCTGTTTTCAGGTGAAAAATATACACTAGTTACCACATTGAAGTAACTTTTGTTCTTAAGGATAAAACAAACGAACAAACAAACAAAACCCATCAGATGATAATCAGTGTCAGTTTTCACGTGATAACTTATCAGTATTCAAGCTAAAATGGCAATTTTCACGTGATATTACCTTTTTCATCAAAAACAGTGATTATAACCGGTTTCGTAATGTGAAATTGCGGTTTTCACGTGCAGTGCTGTTGCAAACTGTAATTATGACCGGCTGACACTTTGCAATGCAACAGGCCAGGGACAGTTCACTACAAACGGGACAGGAAGGGCGGCTATAGAAGAACGGATAGGAAGGGCGGCTATAGAAGAACGGGATAGGAAGGGCGGCTATAGAAGAACGGGATAGGAAGGGCGGCTATAGAAGAACGGGATAGGAAGGGCGGCTATAGAAGAACGGGACAGGAAGGGCGGCTATAGAAGAACGGGATAGGAAGGGCGGCTATAGAAGAACGGGACAGGAAGGGCGGCTATAGAAGAACGGGACAGGAAGGGCGGCTATAGAAGAACGGGACAGGAAGGGCGGCTATAGAAGAACGGGACAGGAAGGGCGGCTATAGAAGAACGGGATAGGAAGGGCGGCTATAGAATAACGGGATAGGAAGGGCGGCTATAGAAGAACGGGATAGGAAGGGCGGCTATAGAAGAACGGGATAGGAAGGGCGCTATAGAAGAACGGGATAGGAAGGGCGGCTATAGAAGAACGGGATAGGAAGGGCGGCTATAGAAGAACGGGATAGGAAGGGCGGCTATAGAAGAACGGATAGGAAGGGCGGCTATAGAAGAACGGGATAGAAGGGCGGCTATAGAAGAACGGGATTAGGAAGGGCGGCTATAGAAGAACGGGATAGGAAGGGCGGCTATAGAAGAACGGGATAGGAAGGGCGGCTATAGAAGAACGGGATAGGAAGGGCGTGCTATAGAAGAACGGGATTGTAAGGGCGGCTATAGAAAACGGGATAGGAAGGGCGCTATAGAAAACGGATAGGAAGGCGGCTATAGAAGAACTCATGGAAATGAAACCATTGGACAGTCATCTATGTCAATCGGGAGATGTCAAAAGAGTACATTATGTGCATTTTTTTTTTAATACTTTCTTTTTTTTTAATCTTTTTTTTGTTTGTTAAACCATGACTGGGTAATGGCGACCATGAATCAGGTAACTCTATTCCGGAACATATACTGACTTCCATAAAAAACGCGAAAAATTGAAAGGCTATTTTTCGGGTGAAAAGGGGTGAATATACAATATTGAACCATTGTGGCAAGTTGTTTGGGCCCAAGACTCATGTGCAGTGAAAAAATTGTGCGAGCAACACATCAATCCCGGCATTGAGGGTCAACAAAAATGGCAAACTGGTTGCTGCATGTGAGGCACGTGCACACCATGCAGAGCAAAGTTAACCAGCGACAAGTACACAGGCATGCAGCCCTTATAAAGCCGCGCTACAAGGTTCAGGTAACGACTTGCCGTCTGAGCGCTACAGAGATGCCAAGACTACGAGCAGAGGAACGCAATCGTGCCCTAGGCCATCTGGAGGCTGGTGTGGATGCCAGGCAGGTCGCCAACATCTTTAACGTCCACATCTCAACCATCTATCGTCTGCAGCACTGTATGTGAGTCACTGGTACCACTGATGATCGTCCCCGGCCAGGCCGTCCTCCGGTCACCACACCAAGAGAGGATCGCCATCTTGTTCGAACCCATCTGCGGGTCAGGCGGCAAACAGCCGCTAACACTGCTCGACAGGTGCCTGGGAATCTCCAGCAACGAATCAGCCTCAACACTGTGCGGCGGCGTCTTCAGGAGAACGGGCTGGCATGTAGGCGTCCTCACAGAGGTCTGGTACTGACACCAAGACACCGGCAGGACAGGCTGCAGTGGGCACAAGCCCGAATCAACTGGGGCAGGCAGCAGTGGGGATGCATACTGTTCTCAGATGAGAGCCGTTTTTTGTATTGACATGGCTGACGGTCGTGCCAGAATATGGCGTCGACCTGGTGAACGCTATGCCGACTCCCATTTGGTAGAGCGGAACCTCTGGGGAGGCCCGAACGTTATGATATGGGGTGCAATTGGCATTAACCACGCTATAGGACCAGTCATCTTTCAGAACATTGGTCCTGGTCGCGGACAGGGTGTCAATGCACAGCGCTACATCAACCAGGTGCTCAGACCCCATGTCATTCCTTTTTTTGTGCAACACCCAAACTGGACATTCCAACAGGACAATGCAAGACCACACACAGCCAGGGCCACCCAGCAATTTCTTCAGCATAACAACGTCAATGTGCTGCCCTGGCCAGCCCTCAGTCCCGATTTAAACCCAATAGAACATTTTTGGGATGAACTTGGCAGATGGTTGGACCTCCTGCATCCCCGACCAGCAACAGCGGCTCAACTTCACCAGGCCATCGTCCATGTGTGGGCTGGTGTGCCAAGGGGACGCATCAACCACCTGGTCCACTCAAGAGCCGCAGGTGTCAAGCAGTTGTCAACGCAAATGGTGGCCACACACGGTATTAGGACTTCAAGCTGGTTTGTCACGTGACCTTGGATTTTCCACACAAAAGACATATTGCTGATGACATTTTCACACATTACCGGTATAATGAATCAAACCACGTTGAATTCTCGCTTCCACTCTGTACAATTGTGACCAATAAAATTCACCCCCAACCTTCAGCTGGTTTTGTTTTCGCGTTTTTTATGGAAGTCGGTATACTTTTACTGATAAATCAAGCAGTATTTATTGCGCCGAGGATAGAGTTGGCTTCTCGATAAATGATGCTCAGAGCATATGCTCTAAATGGTATTAAAAGAAGGTGCTGATAATTGAAAGAAATTTATAACTTCTTGTTTTCGGAATTACTATTACTCTTGTCATAATAACATTCTCTCTCTCTCTCTCTCTCTCTCCTCTCTCTCTCTCTCTCTCCTCTCTCTCTCTCTCTCTCTCTCTCTCACACACACACACACACACGATGCGCACGTATACACCTCTGTCTCTCTCTCTCTCTGCCTGTATCTATCTATATAGACACATACACAGTCTCACTCTCTCTCTCTCTCTCCTCTCTCTCCTCTCTCTCTCTCTCTATATATATATATATATATATATATATATATATATATATATATACACATAGAGAGAGAGAGCAATTTTGTAGTGTTGTAAAACAAGTGCAGGCTAACAGTTCCTCCGTCTTTACATTAATGACTTCGCAAAGTCTTTATATAAAAAAAAGGAGAGGGTTGACGGGTGAAAGAAAGAAAACGAAAATTTAGGGAAATACAGCAGTATAACACCCTTATCTAGAAAACCATATGGGGACCATTGGAATCCATCTTAAACACAGAACCGTTCATTTTGCCTGCACCGAGGCCTTTCGTCCGCTGGATCGGACTCGTCTGAAAGGCACGGCTGACTGTGTCTGTGCTCTCTTGGCATCGAATGGAGACATACCAGTGTAAAAATTGTGTGGTATTCTCACCACCAAGGTTAAACAGGGAGGTGACCAGAGGCCGGCAGCAGTACCGCGAGAAGGTTGAGGCCTCTCTCGGCTCCAGCAACTCAAGGCAACTGTGGCAGAGTGTCAACGCCATGACAGGATACAGGCCGGTGAAGAACATCAGCTGTGATGATCCGCAGCAGCTAGCTGAGGACCTGAACACCTTTTACACCCGCTTTGACCAGCACGATTTCCGTATGGAACAGCAGGATATGCTGGAAGCAGTAAAGCAGATGCCTGCTACACCCGTCGAACTTGATGAGCGTGAGGTGGAATCATGCTTTAAGAAGGTCAACCCTCGCAGTGCGAGTGGGCCGGACAACATCAGTGGCAGGGTCCTGAAGAACTGCTGCACTTCTCTGGCTCCGGTGTTTTCCAGGCTGTTTCAGGAATCCTTGGACAGTGGCGTCATCCCCAAAATGTGGAAAGCATCAACTGTTGTCCCTGTCCCCAAGAAACCCAACCCCAAAGGCCTGAATGACTATCGACCTGTCGCTCTGACCTCCATCCCATTCAAGTGCTTGGAAAAGCTTGTTCTGCGTCGGCTCCTAGAGCAGACCCAAAGCCACCAGGATCCTCTACAATTCGCATACTCAGCGAACAGAAGTACAGAGGACGCGATAAACACCTTTCTGCACTCGGTATGCAAGCACCTGGAGAGGCCCAAGTCATATGTGAGAGTGCTTTTCCTTGACTTCTCAAGCGCTTTCAACACCATCCAGCCTCACCTGATGATGTCCAAGCTGATGCAGATGTCTGTGAACCCACGTCTCATCCAGTGGGTGCTCAGTTTCCTCACTGAAAGACTACAGCGGGTGAAGATTTCAAGTGCCTATGACATCTGGTCCTCTGAGTTAGAGACCAACACAGGAGCACCTCAGGGCTGCGTACTTTCACCTGCGCTGTTCACACTGTACACCTCTGACTGCAGATGTGAAGAAAAAGGTGTCCTCCAGGTCAAATTCTCAGACGATACTTCTCTGTCTGGAATGATTGTTGATGGAGAGGAGGAATCCTACAGGGACTCAGTGAACAGGATGGTCACCTGGTGTGACAACAACTACCTGTGCCTGAACGTCAGCAAAACGAAGG
>CM031597.1:83795224-83802724 GCA_018398815.1 Conus ventricosus
GTTGTTATACAATGTCGACAGAACAGACAACAGGAATGGAGGTACCGATCCTGACATATTTCAGTATTCAACTCCCCCCTCCCCCGTCCTCTGTATCTTTCTTTGCCTGCATCAAGTACCTTGTCCCGCAAAGGAACATGATTCCACATGGCACAGTGTGACATACACAGCGAGTCGGAGACAGTCCTCCGTAAGTTAGACCTAACATCTGACACTGAGGCAGACAGACAAAACATCACTGAAGGCTATGTTGAAGTTTTCTCTGAAGCAACTTCTGAAAATGATTCGTTTGTAACCAGGATCCAGATGATCCACTGAGACTTTTATTTACACTATTGTTACTGTGGATAAACATCAGTGAACCCTGATTGACATAGACCTACGTTAGCTGTTGATCGTTGAATTATTATGTTCTATACTTCTCTGGATACCATATCGTAATGTACCTTCCTGGTATGTATGGAGATGTTTACTTTTTTTGGTCTATGTTTATCCACTCATCCTGTTTTCTTTCTTTCTTTCTTTTTTACAATAATCCTCCCATCGTCATTCTTTTTTTTCAAACATTTTATTTCCTTCTTCAACATAAGCATTTGTTATATCACATTATTAGTCATGATCCATTCACAATGATTTTAAATTCAAGAATTTAGTTGTACGTATTAGTAAGTGAATGGATTCGGTTGAAGAGGTGTTTTTTTTATACATCAGACAAAGACCAATCAAGGCAAAAGGGGACAAGGATAAAGTAATAACATAGTATCTCCATAACTTTACATATATAAAATTGAAAAAAAAGCAAGCCCAGACATCGTCACACACCACAGACACAGACACACCCACACACAGTTCTTTATGTCACAGATTTACGAGTATAGGGGCAGAATGGGCAGCTAGAGGAAAGAAGTTGCAACAATCCCATCGTCATTCTGTCGCAGTGATCCTCCCCTCGTTTTATTACCTGGATCTCCCTTCATCATCCTATTATATGAATACTCCTTTCATCATTCCATTGTAACGATCCCCCTGTCATCGTTCTCTTACAGTCATCCTCCATTCATCCTTCTATCTCAGTGGCCTCCCCTACCCCCTCATCAGGCGATTACAATGACTCTCCCTCCATCCTTCAATTATAGTGGTTATTCCATCATCATTCTGTTATAGTGATCCTCCCTTCAAAAATCTATTTATAATGACCCCCCCCCCCCCCCCCCCCCCCTTTTCGTCATTCTAGCTTAATGCTTCCCCCTTTCATCATTTCATTATGGTGATCTTCCCTTCATTCTATCATCGTGATTCTCCTTTTATCTTTCTATCATAGTGATTCCTCTCGTCTTCATTCTAGTTCAATGACACTCATTTCACCATTCTATGATGATCGCTCCTTTATCATTATATTGTACAGATTCATTCTACCATTACGATTTTCCTGTTATCGTTCTATCATAATGATCCTCCCTTCATCATTCTATCATTGCGATCTTTCTTTGTCATTCTATCACAGTTATCGTCCCTTAACTATTCTTTTATCGTGATCTTCTCTTGGTCACTCTATCTTACTTGTCCTTTCTTCATCATTCCATCATAGTGATCCTTCATCACCCTGTTATGGTGCTCCTCCCTTCGTCATTGTATAGCAGTGATCCCCCTTTCAACAATTCATTGTGAAGGTCCTCCCTTAATCAGTCTACAAAAAGCCCTCCCCCCCCCCCCTTCATCATTCTATCATAATGATCGTCCTTTTAATACTTATCATTATGATCCTCCCTTCGTCATTCTTGAATAATTACCCTAAGCCAACATTTTGAAATAATGATTGTCATTTATAATTAAGTCACACAGTTATCTTCTCCCTATAGTCTCTATCACAGTGACCCTCTCATTGTTCTATCATAAAGATCCTCTCATTATTCTATCATAGGGATCCTCTCATTATTCTGTCACAGTGATCCTCTCATTGTTCTATCATAGTGATCCTCTCATTATTCTAGCATAGGGATCCTCTCATTATTCTGTCATAGTGATCCTCTCATTATTCTGTCATAGTGATCCTCTCATTATTCTGTCATAGTGATTCTCTCATTGTTCTATCATAGTGATCCTCACATTATTCTATCATAGTGATCCTCATATTATTCTAACATAGCGATCCTCTCATTATCCTATCATAGTGATTTTCACATTATTCTAACAACATAGCGATCCTCTCCTTATTCTGTCATAGTGATCCTCACATTATTCTGTCATAGTGATCCTCTCATTGTTCTATCAGAATGATCCTATCATCCTTCTGTCATAGTGATCCTCTCATTGTTCTATCAGAATGATCCTATCATTCTTCTGTCATAGCGATCCTCTCATTGTTCTATCAGAATGATCCTATCATTCTTCTGTCATAGTGATCCTCTCATTGTTCTATCAGAGTGATCCTCTCCAAATTCTTCTGTCATAGTGATCCTCTCATTCTTCTATCAGAGTGATCCTCTCATTCTTCTGTCATAGTGATCCTTCTCGTCTTTCTATCACAGTAATTTTTTCAATATTCTATTGTGATGATAATAATAATAATAATAATGTATGGATTTTATATGGCGCAATTCTTGGGATCAACTCACTGCGCTCAACACACACTCAAACACTCGCACTGACATGTGTCCCCCCCCACACACACACACACAAACGCACACACACACACACACACACACACACACACACACACACACACACACACACACACACCACACACACACACACACACATACTAACACAGGCGCACTTATCAAGTTCATCGATTCAAGCGTAAACAATACAGTTTTGCATGCAGTACATAAAAAGTCAGGTCAGAATAATAGACACAGCATTTAGATATTATGGTTGAAGAAGGCTTTCCTATGATCCTTTCATTATTCTGTCATAGGGATCCTCTCATTATGTTATCATAGGGATCCTCTTATCATTCTATAGTTGGGATCCTCTCATTATTTTATCATAGGGATCCTCTTATCATTCTATAGTAGGGATCCTCTCATTATTTTATCATAGGGATCCTCTTATCATTCTATAGTAGGGATCCTCTCATTCTATCACAGTGTTCTTCCCTTCATTATCCTCTCATTATGATCTTTTCTTCGTCAGCCTACCATAATGATCCTCGCTTCACGTTTCTTTCATGCATAATTCGGATTTCCAACACGACTGGTACCTTTCCATGCCTTACGAAGTGGCCAAGAGCTAGTCTTTCGAGATGAAACGGGCGGGGGGGGGGGGGGGGGGGGGGGGTTAGGGAGGAGAGAAATGACCACAAAATAAAATGGGGCTGCAGCGTGCGTGTGGACTGCCCACGGCAACCAGGTGTCATCAACCAGCCCACAGGGACCGATAAACAACAGCCCACACAGACAGACAGAGAGTGGCGCAGTACCGTCAAACACCATGGCATTTGTTTCCATGACAACGCGCTCTTCCTGAGAGACGCATCGTGACGAGGGAATTATACAGAACATGACAAGACTATACATCACAATACGGTACAATACAATCTTTGCGTTTTTTTTTTTTTTTGCTATATAACTACTACCAAAGTAATCTTCCATTTTTAAATAACGTTTTTGGAACCATGATAATCCACATGTCTGTCTTCATGTTTTATGTGCATCAGATTTTTTAAAACAGATTTTTAAAAAACATTTGTGCATGGAATTTGACTTTGACAAGATGGCAGCCCTGACATGGCTCCTCGTAGATAGCTGAGCTACAAACAACATAAAATGAAATCAAAACCACCTAAACAATAATGGCATTTTAGTACCAACGTTTTAATAACCACGAGCCAACTATCTCCATTCTTTCACCATAGTTTCCTCTTCACCATGGTGGCAACCTCGGCTCTTCCAATGCATTCCTTCAACAGCACTAACCAGTAAATCAACAAACAAACAAACGCAGAAACACACTCCACTTCTTCTTCACCATCTCCATCGCCGTGAGTGTTAGACTTGTTCGACAACCTTTCATCACCGAGGTTACCTTGGAAGATCTACCTAGCGGCTGTCTCTGCTTGCCATGTTGGCCCTGGTAAATGCACTTACTGTTCATCTCCCTCCATCAGCACCGCACGATGGTAATGCCGCCTTCTGCCCTCTTTTCCTTCTCACCGCTGTTCCGTCTGTTTTGTTGTTGTTGTGGGAACTTGAACTGGCGTGACAGCTGTAGTCCAATGCGGCACAACCGGTTAGTAGAAACCACAATAGACTTTCTCTTTTAACCCAGTAGAGCAAATTTCAAGCTATGATTATTTTCTACCCCAATTTGAATCGGAACCCTCAAAGGTAACGGTGATGTAACCTCGTGATTTTTTTTTTCTATAACTCTTTTATTCCGTCATTTGAAAATCTTCCTTTCCTGTCGTCCACTTCTTTCCTTTTTGTTTCTATATATTCATTCATTTTTTATTTTGTTTTTGCCTTTTTGGTCCATTCACTAGTGTTCGTTCTTTTTAGTTTCGACACTTACACCCGCCCCGTACCTCCGCGTCCATTGCCACAGTCTATAACATGCTAGTGTTTTTTATGGCGACAAAAGAATGAAAATGTAACTACTTAAATAGCCGCTCCATTTCTGCAGTGCGGTTTGCCAAAACGGCCTTTTCATGTTCATTCATTTACACGGAAATACTTCTAAAAAAATTTTAACGCTTTATTTTATTTATTTATTTATATTATTTATTTTTTTTTTTTTGGTAAGGTGATATTAAAAGAAAAGGCAGAATAGCTGACACTCTTAGCACGACAAAACTTTACCCGCCTTAAAGATATCAATGCTTAAGTGGATTTGTTATAAATTGTTGTATCAACTGTTTGTACACGTCTTTGTTTTTTATTCATAACAGGGGTGACCACTCTTGTTTATGTGGCGACAGCCATCAAAAGGTCCTTACATGGTCGACTGAACTCAAATGAATCCGAAACTTTCGATTCAGCAACTACCATCATCATCACCATAATAACCCGATTCAGTTATGATGTCGTGTCGTTTTCTCTGTGAATTTGGTTCAAGAAATAAACACATTAATGAATCAACTAATTTGTTGACTCATACTTGCGATGGAGTTGGCTGGAACTGGAGGTGGTGGGTTGCAGGTAGGATGCAGGGTTGTTTTTTTGTTGTTGTTGTTTTTTCAAAGCATTTCTAGGTGACAACTCTTAGGAAATGCCGGGGATCTGGATACCCTCGTCAGTTCATTGTACGTTTGGCGGTAAATGCTATTTCCCCTCCCTTTGCATGCATCCCTGTGCATCACCACACTGTCATCCCTTTTAGCACCCCTTTTCGTCGGCAGCACCACTACTATCAGCATCTCCAGTTCTGACTCCCTTGCCACCTTCCTTCATCCTCAGTTTCAGAGCCAACTTTTATTTCTTACAAGATTTTCTGTTACGACCTTTACGGTGGTAAAGGCATCCCCCACACCCCCACCGCCATCGTGATTTTCATCTCCGCTTTTCTGTTGCCATAGGAACGTCGACTCCACTCTCCTGTCACCGCGTTACTGTCCATCTAGTCTTCTGTTACATTGATAATATCCCCCCACCCCCACCCCTCCTCTGTTACATTGATAGTCTCTTCTCCCATCTTCTGTTACATTGATAATGTCCTCTCCACTCTCTTGTTATAATGACAAAACGTCCCCCCCCTCTCTTTTTACACCGGTAAAGTCCTTTTACTCTTCTGTGATACTGATCATGTCTTTCCCACTCTCCTACTACATTGATAATGTCCTCTCCACTCTCTTGTTATACTGACCATGACCCCTCCATTGTTCTGATAGATGATCAATAATAACCAATGTCCCCTCCATTCTTCTGAAAGATTGATAATATCCAATGTCTCCTCCATTCTTCCGATTGATTGATAATATCCCCTCCACTCTTCTGATATACTGATAATACCCCCTCTGCTTTTCTGTTATATGGATAACACCCTCTCCACTCTTTATATATATATTGATTAGGTCCCCTCCATTCTTCTGTTGTATTCAGGTCTCCTCCATTCCTCTGTTACACTGATAATACCATCTTCCCTCTTCTGTTATATTGATAATGTCCCTTCACTCTCAGGTTATATTGATATTGTCTTTTCCACTCTTCTGTTATATTGATAATGTCCTCCCAACTCTTCTCTTACGTTGGTAATGTTCCCTCCAAACTTCCGTTACACTGATAATGTCATCTCCACTCTTCTGTTACATTTAATATAATATCCGCTTGTCCATTCTTCTGTCATATTGATAATGTCCCCTGTCCTTCTGTTAATGATAATGTCCTCCCCTGTCTTTACATCGTTTTGTCCCTCCTCTTCTGTTATATTGAGTCTCCTCCCCACATGTTCTGTTACTCGTTTATGATAATCCCTCCACTTTTCCTGTTATAATTGATAGTCTCCCTCTTTCTGTTTTTATGAAAATGTCCTCCTCCCTTTCGTTATACTGATAATGTCCTCTTCCTCTCTCCTGTTTTACTGAAATTCTTCCACTCTTCTGTTATACTGAAAATGTCCTTTCCTCTTTTCTGTTATACTGAAAATGTCCTCCCCATCTTCTGTTATATTGGTCATGTCCCTCGACTCTACTTGAATTGACCCGAATTGATAATAGCCCCTCCGATCTTTTGTCATTTTGAAAACACCCCCAATTATGTCATACAGATAATGCCCGCTACACCCTTCTGTTACATTGATAACGTCCTCTCCACTCTTCTGTTACACTGATAATGACCTTCATGTGTCCCCACCACTCTTCTTTTATATTGATAATGTCCTCTCCACTCTTCTGTTGTACTGATAACGTCATCTCTAATCTTATGTTACACTGATTATGTCCTCAACGCTTCTGTCACATCGATAATGTTCTCTCCTACTCTTCTTGCATATTGATCCCCCCCCCCCCCCCCCCCTTACACACTTTTCTTTTCTTTTGCCGTGATAAAAAGTCACCAACATTTCTCTATTACTGTGATAAAATCATATCCACTCTGTTATTACTGTGACGATGTCTCTTCCACTCAAATACCGTGGCAATACAACATCCGCCTTGTGTTATCATGGTACTATCACAAACAGTCTTCACTGCCCCACGGATGTTAAAACTGCCCTCATAACATCCATTTTATTACCATGGCAGTATCACCCAAATCCTAGCTGTAATATCATACCTACTCTTCATAACCATGGAAACATAACACCAGTCTTTAAGGTAATATCACGTTCTCTCTTCATTACCATGGTAATAGCCACGGATGTTAAAACAAAATAGCTTATCAACTCTTCAGTTCGTCGTACTGTCACATCCACACTTCATCGCCATGGTAAGAGCTTATCAACTCTTCAGTTCGTAGTGCTATTAGCACTATCACATCCACTCTTCATTGCCATAGTAATAGCTTATCAACTCTTCAGTTCGTAGTACTATTAGTACTATCACATCCACTCTTCATCGCCATGGTA
>CM031597.1:83807724-83817724 GCA_018398815.1 Conus ventricosus
ATCCTCTTTAAAGGAGAAATATGACAGACACAGAAAGCTTCCATTTCTGCCTGAAGGACGGACAGTGCGGCTGAGTTTGCAGAAGTGTTGTGCGGTGAAGTGACAGGAAAATGAAGGATTGCCGTTCATATACAGCCAGTTCCCAGCACCTCTTCGGAGCAATCGATGACCAATCCTATTTTTGTGAGTGACACCGCCTCCGCCGCCGCCTCCGTCCCCCCCCCCCCCCCCCCCCTTCTCTCTCTCTCTCTCTCTCTCTGCCTCCGCCCTTCCCCCATTATAGTTTACATCCAACGTTCTACGCTGCTGCCTCCTCTTTCTTTCTCCGAATCTCTCTCCCCATCACACACACGCGCACGCACACACACACCACACACACACACACACACACACACACACACACACACACACACACACACACACCACACGCACCACATACACTTCACACACACACACACACACACACACAACACACACACACACACACACACACCACACAACGTCCCGATCCAGGACAGACATTCAGCAGCATTCAGCAATGATATGCACAGCGGCTCCAGAAAGTCTGTTCACAGCCTGCCAGGCTCAATGCCGGCACCAGTGAAGTGACAGGCTCTCTCGTGTCCATGGAGGGTCTCTGGGGATAGGCCGGGGCACTCCACACACTCAAACCCACAGCCCCCTCGGCCCCCCCCCCCCCATCGGCCCCACAACATCACACCACACACACACACACACACACACACACAACACAACAAAGAGAGAGAGAGCCAGCCACCCCCATCCCCCTCACACAGACACAGACAGACAGACACACAGAGCCACCTACTCCTGCCCCCCCCCCCCCCCATCAACACACACATACATACACACACACATAGCCACCCACTCCCGCGCCCTCCACACACACACACACACACACACACACACAACACACACACACACACACAGCCACTCATCCCGCCCCGCACACACACACACACACACACACACACACACACACCACACACACACACACACACCACACGGCCACCACCATATCCACCTCACACAGACACACACACACACTTACACTCTCTATCTCACCCCCCCCCCCACCCCCCCCACACACCCACACACACGTGTACGCGCCCCTTCGTGTACAGAAGCAAAGTAAGTGTGAGAACCACGACTGGTCTGAACATCACCAGCCTCGACGTATGCATGTTCCCAACGCCAGTGAAGGCTGCGGGCACAGGTGGTCGGAATGTCTTCTTTCTATCACGTCATGTCCCTGATGCCACGCTAGTACCTGCCCAATAAGCCAAGAGAGTCCACCACCTACGTCATTCAAGGTACCTTATAGGTCTCCAGGCCAAAAAGCCGTTTTTTTTTGCTGTGTGTTTGGATCACTGATCTTATTCTATAGTATTCTACACTATCTTTCTATCGGTCTGTCTGACTGTCTGTCTGACTGTCTGTCTACCTATCTATACATACATACATATACCAGATATATCTCTCCTATGTATGTAATATGTACCTATCTATAATGCATCACATACACACAGAGCGATCGAGCGAGCGAGCGCGTGAGCGAGTGAGACACGAGAGAGAAGAGAGAAGCGAGAGAGAGAGAGAGAGAGAGAGAGAGAGAGAGAGAGAGACGACAGACAGACAGACAGACAGACAGACAGACAGACAGACAGACAGACAGCAGAGACAGAGACCTAGATGATCTGAGCTGTACGTTTGGAGAGCGTCTGCCGGCTCTTCAGCCTGGTTCCGCGTCTTACAACAGTTCCGCTTTCGTTCGATTGCTGCCACAGCGACTGGGCTTCAAGTCACACAACATGAAGGGGCAGAAAAATCCGGATGACACGTCATCTGGCTGCCAGGTACGGGCCTGCTTTTGAAGACGTTTACAAAATTCAAAAGTTTTGTGTGTGTGTGTGGGGGGGGGGGGGGGGGGGGTGTTGGAAACAAGAAAGTTGAAATGCACTTGAGGCTGGAGGACAAGCAGAGAATACACTTGAGACAGCGACGATCGTCGGCATCACGGTTAATAACGCTTCTCGTCACTCGGGAAGAAAGACGTGGGCCTGGGGATATGTCGCCTTCCGTCGGTTTTCTTTTAGTGACGTTCAGATTTCACAACGGTGATATGGCAAGACGGGGGTGGGGAGGCAGGGGGGAGGAGGGAGGAGGGGGGATATCGGGTGATATGGCAGACGGGGGTGGGGAGGACAGGGGGGGAGGGAGGAAGGGGGGTAACGGTGATATGGCAGACGGGGGTGGGAGGACAGGGGAGGAGGGGGGAGGGGATAACGGTAATATGGGAGACGGGGTGGGGAAGACAAGGGGGAGGATCGGAGGGGGAGGGGATAACTATCTCAGCAGAACAGTAATAGAGGGGTGTGTGTGTGAGCTTTCTTACATTGCAGCCAGAATGACCACACGTTCAGATGGGGAAGCGAGAATGCCAGATGTTATGTTAGGCGCCAGCGGAATTCGAACCCCCAAAACATCACACATTGTTCAGCGTTTTTTTTCACTGAGAAGCAAGCGACCCAAGCCTGTTGAGGCCTACATTCCTTCACTCCAGTGTGCAGGCAGGCTGACAGTCAGGCTTCATACCGGGCGGTTTTCGGCCTTTGGCCTTAAGCTGTGTCGCTGTTACCTTGCAGCTGGATCCTGCGGTCTACAGGAGACTGTCAGGCCATGCAGCTGTCAGGCGGGGATAGCCTGCAGTTAGGAAAAGTTCACGTTTAAATTCCCCGAAGACAGAATCTGTCTGCGAACATGCCGAGATGATTGAAAAACCGGCCACGCGCTCCATACTCTCATCCCGTGTGACAGGCTCAAGATGGTCTACCATTTTTTTTTTCTGGTCTGAACAAATCTTGAATCACTGTTACATACACTACAATAACAGCATCAATAAGCTTGATGTGTGCCCTACACAATCACGTTTCTGAACTGACTGACTTGACGACAGCACGAACAGACAATTAGCATTTTATATGATAAACTTGACGAAACAATTATTATTTAGGAGAACAGGGACAAAATATACCCCTGATGTCTTTACCGAACTGGTAAAGTCACAGACTCGAACTGGTGAAATAATATCAACATTTCCAATAAATTATAGTCAGTCATGCCCGCCCAACCAAAGCATCAATAGATCTTAAAACCGGTTACTTTCACGGATAAATTGTGAAGACTTTCAAACATTGATGTATTAGTGTTCTTCTACAGAACATAGTTCCCTATTGAAAGAGTTTGAACGTAACGTGACTAAACTTCAGTGGTGGAAGACTAGAAACAGCTTTTTTGCGAACTTCATTTCTAAAACGAGGATATGACAACAAATAAAGCTCAGCTGTTTCCACCCCAATGGGTCGTCAAACAGATGGCGATTGAACAGGTCATGCTTACATCGCTAGCTTGAAGACGAAGGCAGCAAGCGATGAGTTTTCTTTCTCTTCTTTCAAGCATTTCAGCCTTTAACAATTTCAGCGCAAAAAAGGAAACAAGTAGCATCCTCCTCCAAAACACAACAAATACACAGAACCCATCACACACACACCACACACACACACACACACACACACACACACACACAACACCACACACAACACGCGCGTGCACTACTCTTGTGCCTGGCTGCACAATAATATGCACGATATATTACAATGCATCATACCCTGCAATGCATCATACTGCAATGCATCATACTGCAAAGTATCATTCAATAAAGCATGCACATTGTAATGATATCACAATTCATGCATTTTAGGGAATAATCGGGCAGAGATGGAGAGATATATACAGATTCTCTAACTAGGGAAGAAGAGACAGACTAAAATACTGTAAGATGTAGTGGGTTGTGTTTAACGAGCTCACGAACACATGCACTTTTATAGCTCTTCGCCTGTTGCACAGATTCCCTTTCAAAACAAGACGAGACAAAAGATCAGGTAATTAATCTAGCTATGTATCATTTATCATTTCATAATAAGATGATTTATCTGTCAATTTCTCTTTTGCTCGTGTTAGCCAAATCAAGGCTTCTTATAGTTTGGAGGGGGGGGGGGGGGTGATCTGTTTACGAACAGATTCTGTCACTGTTCTTAAAACTTGTATGCGTAATTTTTTCTCAGAGAATTTTGCCACTGTCAATAAGCTGGCCGGCTGCATGCTTCCAGCATTCTCCTCGGTGCTCAGCTGGGGAAACGCACACAACGAGCACGCTCATTTCCAGAAACCGACAACCTGTCAGTCTATCTGCTCTGGCTGTGGCCGCAAGTTCCGTTCACCGCGAAAGGCATCCCACACACGCCAACTATTCTTGGCAATTGACATGCCACCAGAGAGAGAGAGAGAGAGAGAGAGAGAGAGAGAGAGAGGGGGGGGGGGCATCAACGTAGGCCTACACACAGAGACTGATCCAGGCTTGGATCCTCCCGTCTGCTTATTTGTTCTGTTACGTGTTCATACCATACGACTCCCCCCCCTCCCTTTCCTGTCCCCATCTCCTCCTCTCCTCTCACTGACTCCTGCATATTTTCACGTCATACCCGACACGCGCGAAACAGCTGACTGTATGATAAGACAGCAGCACTATTACGTTTGCTCGTATACCGTCACGCTCGCATTGCATGGATTGTCCGCATCCTGCAAAAACAAATGGAGCTCACAGGGATCTTCCTGCGAAAACCTCATCTGTGCACAGCAAATTTCCTGCAAAGAGCACGTATAGTGCACTATAGAGAGTGCTTAGCAGCTTTCCTGCAAAGATCCTAAAGTGTGTACAGTAGTCCTTTTGCGAAGGTCACAAAGAGTGCACCACAACCTACTTGCATAGATTACACAGAGCGCACAGTAGCCTTCCTGCGAAGTTCACATAGAGTGCATATAAAGACCGCATACAGTATACAGAACCGTTCTGCAACGATCACACAGAGTATGCAGAACCTTCCTACAAAGATCACATAGAGTACACAGAACCTTCCTGCAAAGATCACATAGAGTATACAGAACCTTCCTGCAAAGATCACATAATGTATACAGAACCTTCCTGCAAAGATCACATAATGTATACAGAACCTTCCTGCAAAGATCATATATTATATGCAGAACCTTCCTGCAAATTCACATAGAGTATACAGAACCTCCTTGCAAAGATCACAGAGTATACAGAACCTCCTTGCAAAGACCACATGGAGTATACAGAACCTTACTGCAAAGATCACATGGAGTGCACAGTAACCTCCCTACAAAGATCACATACAGTGCACAGTAACCTCCCTATAAAGATCACATGGAGTGCACAGAAACCTCCCTATAAAGATCACATGGAGTGCACAGTAACCTCCCTACAAAGATCACATACAGTGCACAGCAACGTTCCTGCAAAGACCTCACGGAGTGCACAGCAACCTTCCTGAAAAGATCACGTACTGAGCACAACAGCCTTCCTGTAGAGACAACGTAGAGTGCAGAGGAACCTTAAAGCAAAGACAACACCAAATCCTAGCGGCCCCGCTGCAAAGACCTTAACAAAATCCAAGCGACCTCACAGCAAATCCCACACCTTTCCTCATCGCAAAGAGCGTGCAGAATCCAAGCGGCCTTACTGCTAAGACCATGCAGAAAGCACAGGGACCTTACGGTAAAGACCATATGATTTGACCTTACTGTGTAGACCATGCAGAAAGCACAGGGACCTTACGGTAAAGACATATGATTTGACCTTACTGTGTAGACCATGCAGAAAGCACAGGGACCTTACGGTAAAGACCATATGATTTGACCTTACTGTGTAGACCATGCAGAAAGCACAGGGACCTTACGGTAAAGACCATATGATTTGACCTTACTGTGTAGACCATGCAGAAAGCACAGGGACCTTACGGTAAAGACCATATGATTTGACCTTACTGTGTAGACCATGCAGAAAGCACAGGGACCTTACGGTAAAGACCATATGATTTGACCTTACTGTGTAGACCATGCAGAAAGCACAGGGACCTTACGGTAAAGACCATATGATTTGACCTTACTGTGTAGACCATGCAGAAAGCACAGGGACCTTACGGTAAAGACCATATGATTTGACCTTACTGTGTAGACCATGCAGAAAGCACAGGGACCTTACGGTAAAGACCATATGATTTGACCTTACTGTGTAGACCATGCAGAAAGCACAGGGACCTTACGGTAAAGACCATATGATTTGACCTTACTGTGTAGACCATGCAGAAAGCACAGGGACCTTACGGTAAAGACCATATGATTTGACCTTACTGTGTAGACTATGCAGAATGCAAAGAAACTTTGTTGCAAAGACGAGACTGTAAAAGCAATCTCATTGCAAAGACGAATAGATTTGCGGAGCATCCTCAATGTAAAGATCACAAAGCCCACAATAACACACCGTGTTGTGCAGAACAAGAGACTCTAAAGGAAACTCACCGCTAAGGCCATACAGATCGCAAAAGGAACTTTTTTGCGAACACCACGCAAATTTCAGCAGAACCCTTTTGCAAAGATTTTACACATACTGCACAGGAAACTTACCGCAACGATCACAGAACCTTCCGCAAAGAAGTCATGAGTTGCTAGGCAACTTTACTCCGGAGGCCAAATCGACTGCAAATTATTCTTACTTCAAAGATCAAACATAATTCAAAGATACCTCAATGCAAAAACAAACAAACAGAAATGCAAAGAAATCTATCGGCAAAGACTGCACAGATTACAAAGCAACTCACAGCAAAGAATACACAACTGCAAAGAAATGCAAAAAAAACAAACCCAAAAACATGAAGAGTACAAAACAAACTCACCGCAAACACACACACACACACGCACACGCACACACGTACGCGCGCGCGCACACGCACGCACGCACACACGCACGCACGCACGCTCGCACACACGCACGCACGCACGCACGCACGCACGCACGCACACACACACACACACACACACACCCCACACACACACACACACACACACACACACACACACACACACACGCACGCACTCAAAGTGCACAGAAATGTCCTTGCAAAGTCCACACACATTACAAAGCAACCTCACCGCAAAGAAAACACGAGTACACAGAAAATCCCACTACAAAGACCATACAGATTGCAACGCAACCTGACCGCAAAGAACACACACACCACACACACACACACACACACACACACACACACACACACAAGCGCACAGAAATCTCACGGGAAGGATGGCTCAGACCGCAAATTAACCACGTTACAGGGACAAACAAGCCGTGTTTTCCCTAGAAATGAAACAGCAGGAGACGCGTGTCACAGATACGACAGCAGGAGAAGCGCAGAGTGCTAAACGACAGGTGACTGCTCAATGCTGTTAGCAAAGGCACAAACAGAAGGAAAAGGACGGTGCCAGAAGGGGCACACTGTCAGACAAAATTGTTATGTTCCATGGTTTCTCCAAGATGATACGAATATTACTGTTGCCTATCAACGGGGTTAGTTCACTCGACGGCTGAATATACACGCAATTATGAATGAGCTGTGTGTGTGTGTGTGTGTGTGTGTGTGTGTGGTGTGTGTGTGTGTGTGTGTGTGTGTGTGTGTGTGAGTGAGTGAGTGAGTGAGTGAGTGGAGAGAGAGAGAGAGAGAGAGAGAGAGAGAGAGAGAGAGAGAGGAGAGAGAGAGAGGAGAGAGAGAAAGAAAGAGAGAGAGATCCTGGAAAGGTAAACGCGGTTGAAGGTAAAGTAAAACCAGAAACTCTATTAAGATTGAATTTCTTTGTGTGCAAATACGCAACTTTCAGTGATAATTATGGTTTCGTAAATTTAGCGGTACTTGTGGTTTATCACAATTATTGATTTTTGGTCTGTCCTCTCTTTCTGACTCTGTGTCTCTTTGTTCCCCCTCCCTCCCCCCCCCCCCCCCCCCCCCCCCCCTTCTCTCTCTCTCTCTCTCTCTCTCTCTCTTTCCGAGGCCAAATGTGTGTCTGGTTGCACTGTCCTCGAATTAAAAAAAAAATTTTACATTCAAATTTTCCTGTCATGGATTTTGGTTGCACTGTATCTTTTTTTTTTGACTTGACATTCAAATGTTCATGTCACGGACTTTATCACTATGATTGCTTTTTTAGCCTGAAACTGATCTGATCAGAGTCAACACCCTGAGAGGCACAAACGAATCAATAGTCAGTGCCATTGATTTTTTAAGAATTTCACCATTTCGGGAGAGCCGGAGAAATGGAGACAGAAAGACGAGGGACGAAGGGAGCAAGGGAGGCACACAGAAGCAAATTGTGGAAATTGGATGATGTCATGCTGCTGATTGGAATTCTCCTGACGTCTTAAGACAGGATGGACAGGGGCGAAGAGGGTGGAAGACAAGAGAGAGAGAGAGAGAGAGAGAGAGAGAGAGAGAGAGAGAGAGAGAGAGAGAGAGAGAGAGAGAGAGAGAATGGACAGAGGGCAGAGACATAGAGAGTCAAATGTTTTATTCAAAAAGGCCATAGCCCCTTAGAATGGGGATATTCACCGTGATTCATGTCGCAAATTGATATTGGTATTCTTTAGGTTATATACATACTTCGCTTCTTGAATGCCCTATATGAATGAATAGCTAAGTGTTTAACAGTGTTTTCATTTGATGACGACATGAACAGCTTTAATTAAGAGAGAGAGAGAGGGAGTGAGAGAGAGCGAGAGAGAGAGATAAGAGAAGAGGGAGAGAGAGAGAGAAAGAGAGAGAGAAGAGAGAGAGAGAGAGAGAGAGAGAGAGAGAGAGAGAGAGAGAGAGAAGGAAGTGGTACAAAAGGGGCATAACAGGCAAACAAAATACGTTCACTTCTACAAGGACTACATTCTTACACATATGTTTTTCAACAGCTCAAGTAGACTCCACTAACTTTGCAGCCTGCACAAATTAAACCGTGATTATAACAAGAACCACAACTATTTGTGTGCCCCCCCCCCCCCCCACACACACACACACAAAGATACATTTGATATCGGTCTGCTCTGCATCACTTGAAGTCTTCAACATGGGAAACACATCGTGTAGGTTGAAGCAAAGCCAGCGATGGTACTTTGCTCCGAAAAACAAACAAAAAAAAACCCCACCCTCTGATTATCAACTACAAATAGAAACTCCAGCAGACTACAATAAGTAGTTCTCCACAACTAGGGAACTATGCAACATGATTCAGAAGAATTCCACAGCGAAATCTGCATCAGAAACAAATAACTGACAAAGTCACCTTTTCTTTTTTTGAAAAAAAGTTTCTAAACTTAAACATAGTTGAAGGTGTCAGTTTTGATCTACAAATAAACAAGAAAATAATCAAATACTCTGATGAGAAATATCACAACTGTTTTTCTCAGTTGTCCCCCGTTCAAGGAAATTGCACCCTCGTTGTCAACAGCCATAAAATGGACATGGCTTCCGATTTCTGGCGTTTAGGAAGAGAGCCGTCCGCAGCAGCGCCTTTCCGGTGATGTCCCTTTAGTTGACAGCCTTTCCTTTTTTTGAAAGTTCACAAACATCTGTGTTCTTTTCTTTCTGACTCCTTCATTTAAGCTGGTTGACAAGACACTGGGATGAAGCGGACAGCCGGTGAGAAGGATCTGTCAGATTGGACAGAACAAATTGCTTTGTTGTTTTGTTTTTTGTTTTTTCCATGATCGGTGGTAGAGACAAAATATGGCTTCCTTTTTACGAGCACACACACACACACACACACACACACACACACTCAGCACACACTCACTCAGACAGACGGACAGAAACACAAACACACGAACGCGCAAACATGCAAGCACGCACACACATACATACTGAGAGAGACAGAGACAGAGAGAGAGAGAGAGAGAGAGAGAGAGAGAGAGAGAGAGGAGAGAGAAGAGAGAGAAGAAGAGAGAGAGAGAGACAGACAGACAGACAGACAGACAGACAGACAGACAGATGGGCAGTCAGTCAGAAGCAGGCACGCGGCCATACAA
>CM031597.1:83825224-83835224 GCA_018398815.1 Conus ventricosus
AGCATCGGTTATAGACTAGGCTGGGTGGCGTTGATAAAAACAGACCGGACGGGGAAGACAAACGATGACCTGCCTTTTCTTGTTGTTTTTTGTCTGTATGTCTCAGCTCTTCGTTTGTCCCTGGTCAACTGTGAAGGGCATTTACGCCGAAATACAGTCCTACCTTGGATTTCTGTGGCAGGGGTTTGGTCGGGAGTCTTTGAAAGTCTCAACACAACTACAGTGTGTTATCGCCCACCTTCGATTTTGTATGACGATAGTGTCATTTCCTTTAACGCTGAATTCAGCATACAGTCAAGAGCACATGGGAAGCCGTCAACTGGCATCGTTCGACGTTTTCTTGCATTAACACACAAAATTTGAGGAGCGCTGGTAAAGGAGCGTCTTGCTGGTAGCCAGACAAGGGAGGTCACTCGACAGAGAGAGAGAGAGAGAGAGAGAGAGAGAGGCCAGAGAAAGACAGAGACAGAAAAAACAGAGAGAGAGGGGATGAAGGGAGGAAGAGAGAACATAAGTATACTAGCACTAGATTTAAAGAAGGCGAACAGTACGAATTGCGTCCTTCTGGCCTGTGGAGATTGGGGAAATGCTTTTCACAAACCAGTTTCAGCTGAATTGGTGCCCGGCCTAGTACAGAACTCTCTCAGGGCTGTTACCATACAGTGAAAAGATCATTTTTGTGTGCATTACGGACCAGCCCAGCATACAAACTCTTTCAGGGCTGTTACCATACAGTGAAAAGACCATTTTTGTGTGCATTACGGACCAGCCCAGCATACAAAACTCTTTCAGGGCTGTTACCATACAGCGAAAAGACCATTTTTGTGTGCATTACGGACCAGCCCAGCATACAAAACTCTTTCAGGGCTGTTACCATACAGCGAAAAGACCATTTTTGTGTGCATTACGGACCAGCCCAGCATACAAAACTCTCTCAGGGCTGTTACCATACAGTGAAAAGACCATTTTTGTGTGCATTACGGACCAGCCCAGCATACAAGACTCTTTCAGGGCTGTCACCATACAGCGAAAAAAAATCCTGTCTCAAAAGCAAACCAACGACTAACACAACTATACACACAACTCTTGACATGATAACGAAACTACCGACACCCTTACAGCGCATAAAACAAGATCGCGTTGAAGCACCAGGCACCCCTCAATTTCTTGTTGTACCTCAGTTTTCAACAGACTAAAACAAAAATTATGAAAATCGTGCTAAAATGAACAGGTACAAACCTGTCGGGACAGTGTGTCCTAGCTCATTGCATAGTCGCATAATTTACGACAAAAACAGCTAGAATCGTAACAAGAGAAACCAATCGGTTTTTTATCGTACACAGCGAAAGAGGTAAGGAACACAATGGCAGAAAAAAACAAACAACTGACGACAGCAAAGAAGACGTTTTTTAAGAGGAAGTGAATATAAAGCCTAAAAAAAAAAAGACCCAAAGGGGTTGGGGGAAGGGGGGGGGGGGGGGGGGTACAGCCAGATTCAGTGACAAGGACATTATCACCAGCAGAGATTCAAGAAGATGGAGAACGTTCATGGAAATGTCCTAAGATTAGTATTCACAGAGGGGGGGGTTTTTTTGGGGAAAGAGGGAAAAGGGGGACGGGGGGGGGAGGCCCCCAGGGGGGGAAAGCAGGGCAGACAGAGAAAGGGGGGGAAGGGGACCCCAAAAAAAAAAAACCCCCCCAAAATATTTAAAGGGGGGGGGGGGAAAAAAAAGAAACAAAAAAGGGGTTTTTTTTTTAAAAAAAACTTTTGGGGGGAACCATCAATTGCGCCGGCCTTGGTAAAAAGGCCCAAAAATTTTTTATTCCCCCCTTTTAAAAACCCCTTCCACTTTCCCCAAAAGCCTTTTGGGTGTTAGGCCCCCATCAAATTGGCCTTTAACAGGAAAAAAATTTTTCCCCCCCAACCCTAACCCTTTAAAAGAGAACTTTCCAACTTTTAAAATTTAAATTACGGTTTTCCACCATAAAACGTGTGTTTTTAAACCCGGCCCCCCCCTTTCGGACCCAGTTTTAACAAACCTAAAAACCTAAAACGTTGGGGAAAAGCGGTTTCCTGTTCTTCAAAACACCCGCTGAATGAAACGGGAAAAAAAATCGGTTTTTTTTTTTCCCCGAAAAGGTAAAAAAACTAAAAAAAAAAACCAATTGGGAAAAAAAAGGGTTTTTTGGGGTGAAAAAAGAAAAAAAACCCCAAAGGGGGGTTGGGGAGGGGGGGGGTTTTGGACCCCCGGCGGGAAATTTCCACAGTTTAAAAAGGGGGAATTTTTTTGGGGCCCCTAAAATTTTTCCCTAAAAGGTATTCCGTAAAAGCCTTGGGGCCCAAAACCCGGAGATTTCCAGATACGGCTTTTTTGGGGGTTTTAAAAAACCCCCCCGTTTTTTGGGGACAAGTCCGGGGGGGGGGGGGGGAAAAAAAGTCCGCCAAAAGAAACCCAAAAACCCGGGGCCCCCCCTGAGTGACCCGAGGGTATGGACGAAAATTTTTGTCCCATAACCGTTACAAAGGGCCCAACCGGTTTCCGGGGGGTTTTCACCCCGACCAAAGGGGTTTTTGATTTTGGCGGGGGGGGAAAAAAAAACCCCATCTGGCCGGGCCCCGGCCCTTTTCCCTTTCCCTAATAAACGGGGGGGGGTTTTTTAGCCCCCGGACTCAAAAAAACCCTTTTCTCCCGGTCTTTTTTTTAATCTCCCTTACAGAACCTGGAAAAAATTTAAACCTTTCCCCCCCCCCTTAACCCTAGGGGGGGGTTTTTAAAATTTTTCTCTGAAAGTTTAATCAATTTGGGCCCCCAAAACTCCCAAATTTCCATGAAAAATTGTTTTTTTCCCCCGGAAAAATTCCCGCAACCTTTAAAACGAACCCAACCAAAAACCAAAAACTTTAAAATTCCCCCCCCAAAAACTCCAAAAAAACAAAAACCGGCCCAAAAAAACGCTTTTCTCACAGCCGGGGGAAATACTGCATAAACTTTTGGTTTTTGGTTGTTTTGGTTTTTTCACTCAGGTCGGGGTTTTTCGAATTTTTAAAAACCAAACTTGTACTTTTGAAAATAAAACAAATTTTTTGGGGTTTTTTTTTTTAAAAATTTTATTTCAGCTCCCCTTCACCCCCCCTGCGGGCCTTTTTGGACCCAAACGTTAATTTGGGGAAGGGGGGGGGGGGGCCCCTCGCCTACCCCCCCAAAATTTAAAAAAAGGAAGGGTTTCAAAAAAAAGTTTTACAAAAAAAAAAACCCTTTTTTTTCCCCAAAATAACGGCCTGTGTGGAAACTTTAAAAGTGCGATTTAAAAAAATTAAAAAAACCCCAAACCTTTTATAAACCCCCCCCCCCCCCCCCCCCCCCCCCCCCCCCACCCCCCCCCCCCCCCCCCCCCCCCTCCCGGGCCAAACCCCCCCAGAGCACCAACGAACCCCCCAAAAAAAAACCCCCCCCCCTTCGGCCCCCTTTTTCCCTTCCCCCTTTTCTTTCCCAAATCCTTCAAATTTTTGGGGGAAAATTTAAAAAAATTTTTTCCCCAAAATATTCCCCAAAAAAAAAAAAGGGGCGGGAAAAAAAACCCGGGGAAAAAAAACTTTCCCTTTTCCCAAAAAACCCCCAACCAAACCGAAAAATCCTCCTTCCCCCCCCCTTCTTTGAAATTTTTCCCCCCATCCCTTTAAATAACCCATGCACGCCATTTCGGTACGCCCTGGCGAGAACTTTTCTTAGGTGTTTTTTCCATGAAAAATTTTTTTTTTTCCGAAAATGGGAAACCGGGGAAAAACCCCGGGGTTTTGGGGGTTTTGGGGGTTGTTTTGATTGGGGGCCTTTTTTAAAAAAGGGACAATTGGGAAATGATTTTCCCAATGGTTTTTTTTTCCCCCCCTTTTTTTCCCTTCGCTCCCTTTTCTTTTTTTTCCCCCCCCTTTAAACAACCCCCCTAAACAAACACCCACCTTTTTGGGATGTTTGGGGGGGGGAAAAAGGGGGAAAGAAAGGAAAGGGGGAAAGAAGGGGAGAGGGAAAAAAAGGGGGGAAGAAAAAACAACGGGGAAAAATAATTTTTTATGGGGGGGAACAAAAAACCAAAGAAAGTTTTTCCCTATACATCCTTTTTAAACATTTAAAAAAAAAAAACTCTTTGGGGTTTATTTTTTAAAAAACCCCCAACACCGATTGGAAAAACCCCCTTTTAAAGTTTTTAAAAAAATTAAAAACCCGTTTTTTTCCTTTCATGCATTTTAAAAAAGGGGGGGGGGGGGGGGGGGGAGGGGGGGGGGGGGGGGGGGTTTCATTTCCCCCGGGTTTTCCCCTGTTTTTTGCCCCGAGGGGCCGGGGTTACTTTTTTTTCTTTTTTTCAAACCATGCACCTTCCTTCTTTTTTTTTTTGGTGGGGGGGGCCCAAAAACCAAAACCCCTTTTCCCCTTTTTTTCCCCCGGTTTTTTCCCCCCAAATCTCCTTATGTTTTTCTACTTTTTTGGCTCCTTCCCGGTACCGCCCTTTTTCTTTTTTTTTTTTTTCCCCCCAAAATTTTTTTAATTGGGGTCGTTGTCCCCCTTCCTTTTTTAAAAAAAGCACAAAGTGTTCCCCTTTTTTAAATTTTGAACAAAAGGGGGGGACCCCCACATAACTTCGGTTTAATGGTTTTTAATGATTTTTGTTAAAACTTTCCCTTTCCTTTCCCTTTATTTTTTTTTTGGTCTTCTTCTTTTTTTTTCCCCCCTTTTTGGGAAACCCCCCCCCCCCCCCCCTTTTTTTTTTGTTTTTTCCTTTTTCGTTTTTTCCAAAACACCTCGGGGGCCCCCCCCTCGCCGGTCTGTCGCCCTTCCAAACCCTTTTTTAAGGGGGGGAAAAAAAAACCCCCCTCCCCCCCCCCCCCCCACCCCCCCCCCCCCCCCCCCCCCCCGGGTGCCCCCTTTCCCCCCAAAATTTCCCCTGCCTCGGGGGGCCCTTTTAAACCCTTTCCATTTAAAAGTCCCCCCCCCTCCTTTTTCCCCCCCTTTCCCCCCCCCTTCCCCCCCAAAAACCCCTTCCTGCAGAAAGGGTTTTTGGGCTTTGGCATCATGTTCAAAATGGTTTTCCCGTTGGATCTTAGGGTCCTTTAAATGTTTTCTTTTTGGGTAAGTTATACCCCAAACACCACCAACACCCCACACACCAACACACCCCCAAAGTTTGAAAAAATAATATAAAAATTTTTAATAAAAATTGGGTTTGTTTTCAACCAGAAAAAAAAAAAACCGGCACAAAACCTTGGTTTTTCAACAACTCAAGGTTTTATCCTCAAACTCGTTTAATTTTTTTCTAAAAACCCTGGGTTTGTGTGTGTGTGTGGGGGAGGGGGGGGGGAGGGAAAGGGGGAGAGAAAAAGGGGGGAGAGGAAGAGAGAGAGAGAGAGAGAGAGAAAAACCCGTCCCGGGTAAAAAAAAGGAATTGGGGGGGGGAAATTTACTAGAAAAAAAAAAAACCAACGTTCAAGACAGGCCCCCGACGGGAAACCCCAAGAGAAAACAAAGGGGGGAGGGGGGAAAAAACGGGGATGCACAGATTTGAAGTAAAGGCGTGGGATAAGGGGTGCATTTTAGGTCGGTAAAGGGAGTGTGTGCGCCCCATATTCCCAAGGAATTCAAAGGCGGGGCAACAAGCAAGTCAGGGTCGCTGTGCATTTTTCCCACCTCAATCAAAAACCTTTACCAGCGACCATGGGTCTGAATCCACCCGTCTTTTGGCAAGCTTCACAGACAGAGATTTTGGCACACCCAACCTACCCCCCTTGCCCACTTCCACTTTCACCTTTTGCACCGGGCTGAAAAATAATTTTGCTGCGTATATTAGAAAAAAGTTTTCAAGGGGTGGGGGGTTATTAGGGAGGGAGGTAAGAGAGAAAGGGGGGGGGGGGGGGGGGGTGGGGGAGAGGTGGGGGTTGTAGAATTGTCAAGTAAAAATTGGCCGGTCCGTGTCAGTCAGGAAGGTTTTAGGGCCCCGTCAGGGGCAGGCAGCTGGAGTGGCAAAATTTCGGGTGTGGTCGTAAGCATTTGGGGCCCCGGTTCCCCAGTCCCCTAATTCCTTGGGGAAACTTTTTCAAAGGAAACCGCCCCAAAAGGTTTTGAAGTTGGCCCCTCCCCGGGCCCCGGGGTTTACCTTGCGGGGGGGGAGTTTCAGCAAAAATTTGTGCCCCCGGAAGGGAAATGGGCCCCCCCAAAAAAGGGGGGAGGAAACCGTGGAAAAAAAGGGGGGGGGGGGACTCCGGTTTGCCCGCGGGTTTTTTAATTTTAAAGGTTTTTCCCCCAGCCGATTAAAAATTTTTAAAAAAACACGCCCGTTTTCTTTTTACCAGACCGCAGCCCGGGGAGCATTCTTTGTTCAGCACAGAACCTTCTATGGACACATGTAAAAATAGAAGTTTTTTGTGAAGGAAAGATTTTTTTCTTTGGGAAAATTTTTTAGGCGAAAAAAAAATTTGTGGGAAAAAATATTTTATTGATATTTTATCAACAATATGATTAAAAAAATAAAGAATAAATTTTAAAAATTTTTAATTTTTTATTTCGTTTAAAAATTTAAAAAATTTTCAGGGTTTTTTCCAAAGTAAAAAAAAAATAAAACTTTCATTTTTTAAAAAAAGCACCATTTAAAAAATGAAATAAAAAAACAATTGCCTTTCCTCCCTTTCTTTTTTCCTTCCCTGCCTCCTCTTCTCTCCTCTTCTTTCTTCTTTTCTTCCCCCCCCCCCCCCCCGGCCCCCCCCCCCCCCACCCCCCCCCCCCCCCCCTTCTCGCCCTCCCTTTGGGCCCTTTTTTTCCCAAAAAAAGGGTTAAAAATTTTTTTTAAAAAACCCAACCCGGAACTTTAAAAAACCCCAAACGAATTGTAGTAAGGGGGGAGGAAGTGGGGTGAAATAAAGGAGGTTGGGAAAGGGCAATTTTTTAAAAAGGGGGAAGCCCCCGAGGGGGGGAGGTCGACTGGCGGGGGTCGAAAGAAATTTAATTTTCAAACCCCCCCGGCGACCTCAGGGGTTTGGGGTAAAAGCGCGTTTTTTTGGTTGGTAAAGAAAATTTCTGGGGCCCGGAGAGCAAAATTTGGTTTTTTCGGGCATTTTTTAATTTTTTTTTCTGTTTGATTAACATGGGAAGAAAACCAAAGTTTTTCGTGCCCTAGTTGATTTTGGTTTTTTCCGTTTCCCGGGTTTACCTTTGAAATCCCTTTTTAAGGTTAAATCCAAAAAGATGTGGTTTTTCCTTTTTTGGGTTTGGAGGCCCCCCTTTTTTGGGGTTTAAAAAAAGGATTTATTTTTTACACCCTTTTGCTAGTTTAGGCAAAAAACGGCGGGGTATAAAAAATTTATGATAAACATGGTTTTAGGAAGAAAAAAGAAACATCTCTAAAAAGGGGAAAGGTTTTTACCCAACTGTGGCGAGGGAAAAACCCGCCCCCCTAAAATTACAAAAATAAAAAAAAGGGGGGAGGGGGGGAAGGAAAGGGGAACGAAGCAAAAAAGGGGAAACATGGGGGGGGGGGGGGGGGGGTAGGAGGGAGGGGGGGGGGGGGGGGGGAGGGGAGAAGAAAAAAGGGGGGAGAAAAGGGAAGAGGGGGGGGAAGGGGGGAGGGGGGAGAAGAAAAGAAAAGAAGAGAAAAAAGGGAAAAAGGAGGAGGAGGAGGAGGAGGAGAGACGAGGACGAGGAGGGGGAGAGAAGGAGGAGGGGAAGAAGTTGTGGTGGGCGATGGCAGTAGCAGCAGAACAATAAAAGGGAAGAAGAAGAAAACGTTTATCGTGGATGTTTGAAACTAACATGTTTCGATAGTCCTTACTCATCACCCATTCCACACAAAGCTCTGAAGACCAACGGGGCTGCCTCCTGAGTGAACTCTGCGGCCCTGGCCCCCTCCCATTTCTCTGCGCTTGTCACACCCGACTCCTCCTGACAAGGGCATGTAAACCGATAAGACAGACACAGTCAGGGACCGGCCGCTTTGTGGGCGCGACCATAGACAGCTAGCCCCTTTACATCCATTCTCCGGGACTGACCGAGCGAACAATATAGAGAGGGAGGGGGGACGAAGGGAGGAGAGAGGGATGGATGAAGGGAGGCTGACAACCTGTAGTGTATCTTAGTGGACTGATTAGATCGGTTCTGCCCAGTTCCAGTCAGAACTCCATTATGGTTATCAGCAAACTGGTTGAAAGTTCCAGTCCATGGATGACAGATACGGACAGACTGGGAATGGTGTAATGTGAAACTGAGGACGGACTTTCACAAATAGCACAACAACAACAACAACAGCAACAACACAACAACAACAGAGAGCAGTAGAGAGAGCGTTGGGGTGGCAGCACGATCCCCAAGGGCACTGTAAAACAGTATAAGAAAAAGTAGGGAGGGCGTTTTGGCGCTGGCACATCAGAAAATTTTTCACCATTCCGGTTTCTGCGATGTAACAACAAGAAGGACGACAAAGACGTTAAGGCTGATGGACGAAAGGTGAAAAACCTTGGTTGTATTCCAACTGATAGATCGGTTTCCAGTTCGGTCTGAACCTATATGGTAACAGCAAACTGTTGATTGCCAGCCAGACAGAACACGCATGTGGACAATGGTGTAATGTGAAACTGAGGCGACACCAATAGGAAATAAAACAATTCACACACACACAAGCAACAACAACTTGAATGGTTACCAGTAGCCCAGGGTGTGCTGGAATGGAGTGAGGCAGAACAATAAAAGATGTCTTAGATTAGAGGTGACCATGAGATTCAAGTCCTTATTGGTACCCATCTACCAGCTCTTAGAAATGTTTTCACGACCATTATCCTGCTGTATTAATAGTACACCACACAGACTCTTTCAGACGGACATCCGTGAAATAAACCATTATGGTTGATTACATCAAGCCAGATCCCCAGATTCACTCGGGCTGTCCCATTGAAATGCCCTGTCCCTGATGCAAACCACACGAAGCAGCTATCTGCATTGGT
This sequence comes from Conus ventricosus, assembly GCA_018398815.1. Taxonomy (NCBI): domain Eukaryota; kingdom Metazoa; phylum Mollusca; class Gastropoda; order Neogastropoda; family Conidae; genus Conus; species Conus ventricosus. Next base: position 83,834,202 of record CM031597.1, read on the forward strand.
ACATCCTAATTCGTACCCGACTGCCTGATAATGTAACCAAAACCCAGTCGCTGAGGCTGATGCATGTCCTTGAATTGTTACCACAATACATAACAACAAAATAATAAGCGATGAAAGACACAATAAAGCTAAAAAAAAAATAAATGGGCAAATCGACACTTTTGAAATGGACAGCTTGAGTCCATTGGGCAGTGTCTGCTGTTGTCTCATTACATGTCGAACAGATCACAACAACAACAACTACAGCAACAACGCAACAACAAAAACCTGGAAATGAAACGATGGAAAACAGTGTTAAAGTTTCTCCGATTTGTTTTTGTTTTTGTTCACAAAGAACGGGAAAAAGAACACAACAGCAGATAAACACAGTGGGTGACAGTAAAGAGAAACATAGAAGAAAGAGGGTGAGGAGGTAAAGCCAAATGCATGGTGAAAAAGGAGGTGGGGTGAGGAGGGGGAAGGAGGTGGGGTGGGGAGGGGGAAGGACGTAAAGCCACAGGGACAAAGACAACATTACCAGCAGTGATTTTCAAGAAGACGGTCATTGGATTCCTGCTGAAAGAACTCCCGACATCCCTGCGGAGGCGTTCACGGGCTAAAGCCTGTTCTGGGACTCGTATCATTGTATCAGGAGATTCTCAGGCGATGGGCATTCTGTTTACAGCGGAACATCCGCCTATTTTTCCCCTAAGGTGGCGTTTTGTCGCACAAGATAAAAGGGGAAGAGTGGAGGTCGAAAACCGTCCTGACACCAGCAGAATTATCAAGACTAATAGCAGAGCAGCCAGACTGAGCCTGAGGCTAGAAGCTGATAGTGACAAGACAAACTCCTGTCACCATCACGGACACAAGTCACAGATCTCGGCTCCTCCGGACAAGCCAAGACAAGCCCTCGAGCTTTCATCTGTGGGCATCGCCACGTGTTGTCTTTCGATCCTGGTGACAAAGAGTGAAGAGATAAGGTGGAGTGAGCCACTGGTCTCGGTTAACTGACGCGGTGATCACATTCCCCTCAGACCGTGA
>CM031597.1:83840224-83860224 GCA_018398815.1 Conus ventricosus
TTATTTCAACAGACGGGCTGATCTGGACGCTACAATTATTTGAAAAGACATTTTCTTGATGTGTTGGTATGCCACATTTGTCAAACGATCATTTTTACAAGTATCTTATGGCTTCCCATTTCCCTATGGTGATGGGTGGGAGTGGGGATTTCATTCAAAAGGTCAAAATTGTATGTATGGCATCTAATTGTATAGTATTGTATAGTTTCATCGTCAGGGCAGAAATCTCTGTGTGAAATTCAGGATGCTCTAATGTGGAAAGTGAACCGTTACAATTTAGCGCCATGTTTTTTCTTTTTCCGTTTACGTATATTTGTATTTACCTAGAAATCTGGATTTCCTACAAATTTTTTCTGCAACCCATCTACTGCTCATGTGTGTTTAACTCAAACTACAAATGGGACCCTGGCTTTTCATTAACACTCCCCCCCCCCCCCCGCCCGCACACACACACACACACACACACACACACACACACACACACACACACACACACACACACACACACACGTAAGTACGCACAGATATCTACACATTCGTTGTGCGAAACTAACAGTTCTTTTAACCTGCCTGGTATTTCTCCTCGTGCAGCTTTGCTCCGACATGGCAGTAAATGATACTTCGGCATCAAAATCAGTCGCAATCATTCAGTGCACGCTACCCCCGGAGGCATCGTAGCTTTTTCTGGGTCGTCCTTTGAGAGGAGAGACAAGAACGCAGCAAACAGCCGGCAGGGGAAAACAGTTCATCAGCATCTCCAGTGGAGATGACAGACTGGCGGCCAATGTCGGAACAAATCGATATCCTTTTCAGTCCTTTCTGACCAAGCGTGCTGGCAGCCCAAATCAAACTCTCAACAAAGATTCATGATCGATTTTGCCGAGTACTTTTCTTTAGCATAAGTAAGCGGTTGGATGTGTCTTGTTGAAATCAGTCTGTTAGTCTCTCTCTCTCTCTCCTCTCTCTCTTCTCTCCTCTCTCTCTCTCTCTCTCTCTCTCTCCTCTCTCTCTCAAAAGCGATCGATTCAATTAATGCAATTTTTAATAAACTAATGGTGGCTACTCACCACTCAACTATTGAGCTATAGTGGAGGAATATTCTGATGCGGCTCTTCTAAAACATCAAATGTCCGCCCCCTCCAGTGTCTCTTCCTCTCTCTCTCTCTCTCTCTTCTCTCTCTCTCCCTCTCCTCTCTCCTCTCTCTCTCCCTCGTTCGCTCTCGCTCACTTGTTATACTGCTCTCTGCAAGTTTCTTTCTTCTACCCACCCACCCTCCTTCATGCCACCCCCCACCTTCTCTCGTCCCCTCTCAGTCTCCGGCCTGGCCCATGTCCCTAAGGTCTGTGACATCTTGTCAGACATTTGACGCCATGGGACGCCCTCCCACTCCCCAATCCCTCACCCCCAGCCTCCCCCTCCTCGACCTCTCCCTCCCCGCTCTCAGTCAGACGGGGGGGGGGGGGGGGGGGGGGGGTTGGCAGTTAACGACCCTACCTGTCCACTCTGGCCCCGCGTTTCACTCCTTCTCCTCTCCACCCCTCCAGGTCAGGTAATGGTCAATCGAGGGCGTGGGCTGGCTGATTGATGTGCACAGCACACAGGCTTGTCTGTGTCGGGTCTTATGGAGCAATTTTTAGAGTGAAAACATGACATATTTACGTGTTGAAATATATAACGGTGGCCATTGAAATTCCTGATTTCTTCGACCCTAAAAGTCCAAAGACCACAAGCACATACATACACAGACACAGACACAGACACACACACACACACACACACACACACACACACACACACACACGTGCGCGTGAGCAAGCGAGAATGTGGATTAAATGAATATAATGATTAAAATTCACAAGGCGAATGTAAGGTTTGCTCTGCTGTATAATTCAAAAGCATGGAGAACAACAAAGTCCAGCACCTACAACTTTCAGGGATTCTTTAACATGTACTTCAGGTTCATCCTCAAAACATCTGGTGGCAGGAAGCCATTTCTAACAACAACCTGTAGGAGAGATAAAAAAAAAAATAGCCTGTCAACACAGAGCTAAAGAGAAGGAAACTGGGGTTGAATCGGACACATACTGAGAAAATCAAGTACCAACATCACGAGAGAGGCATCCGACTGGGACCCCATGGAAGGAAAACAATGTGGGATGACCTAGACACACGTGGCATAAGTGCACGGAGTCTGAGGTGAAAGCTATGGAAACAACCAGAAGATGGGTGGGTCCCTCCTATTTCTGTGGGAATCACAGGAGCCAAGCTGTTCAGGGCAGTTAGGAAGGGAGTGCTGCCGCAGCCATTATTTATTCCTCAAGGAATTCAAAGGCACGAGACAAGCCAAGCAAGTCATAGTCATATCAGAGTCGCTCGTGCATTGTTCCCAGCCTCAACAACACCCTTCGCCAGACGACCAGCTGGGTCTGAATCCACCTGTCTTTGGACAAGCTTCACGATGACAGAGATTTCTGGACACACCCAACCCTCTACCCCCATCGCCCACTCCCACCCTTCATCCTAAACACCGGAGCTGAACCACAGTTCTTGTGCTGCGTGCGTTAGAAAAGGGTTGTCGAGGGACGTGTTTATTACGGGAGGGGAGGGAGATGAGGTGGTGGTGTGGTGGGGGGGGGGAGGGGGGGTTAGACCCTCTCGTGTTCAGCTGATGGCGGTTCAAGTGTCAGTCTGGAATGTTTTACTGTCCTACAGTCGCGGAGAGGACAGCTGAGAGTGACACAACTACAGGGTGTCGGTCAGTGTCAGGTCAATGCCAGACAGGTTCCGTCAACGACTTCACTTCGGGTGAATAGTCTGTATGGCCAACGACTTCACTTTGGTGAATAGTCTGTATGGCCAACGACTTCACTTTGGGTGAATAGTCTGTATGGCCAACGACTTCACTTTGGGTGAATAGTCTGTATGGCCGACGACTTCACTTTGGGTGAATAGTCTGTATGGCCAACGACTTCACTTGGGTGAATAGCCCTGTGTGGCCAACGACTTCACTTGGGTGAATAGTCTGTATGGCTAACGAGGCTCGTAGTCAAGTAGTTCGAATGTTTGTCTGCGAAGCTCGCGGTCGCGAGTTCTATTCTTTTTTTGCAGGTAAGGTAAGGTAATGTTGCTTATAGCCCAGCCGATCGCAAAGGGCCATATCAGAGCTGTCACCGCGTTAAAGGGTCAACTCACAAATCATTATTTAAAAAAAAAAAAATAATTCACACAACCCTTTAAAACACACCTTCTAAAACATACCGGAAATTTTGTTTAAAAAATCTTTCCTTCGTAAAATTTTAGATCAGATGAAAAATGTTAATCTCTTTCAGAAATTCAAAGATCACATCAGCGGGACATCTCTGAACAAAGTTTTCATGGAGTCTGCTGTAGTGTTTATGTCTCACAAAAAGCAAGTCCCAACACTCTAAAAAAACACGTTTCCCACTGTTAGGGGTACATGACATGAAATGCACCACTCTTGCGGGCCCGGGATTTTAACGGTTTTGCAAAGTGTAAGTGTCCACAAGCTGTAAGTAGGATACCTCATTTAGTTCAGAATAAGTAGGATACCTCTTTCAGTTCAGAATAAGTAGGATACCTCATTTAGTTCAAAATAAATAGGATACCTCATTTAGTTCAGAATAAGTAGGATACCTCATTTAGTTCAGAATAAGTAGGATCTTCATTTAGTTCAGAATAAGTAGGATACCTCATTTAGTTCAGAGTAAGTGGGGATACCTCATTTAGTTCAGAGAAGGTCGAGGCAATGGCAGGAGAGAGGAGGGGGAGAGGGTATGGGAGAGGAGGGGGGGAGGGGGGGGGGGCGTTCTGCTATCCTAATGCCATGTCCGGTCTGGACTGTCAATCACTAACGGTTAGGGCCATTTAGCTATGGGACTGTTAACATTTTTATTGACCTTCTCACTCCCACCCCCATCCCGCAAAAGCCGTGTGCACACCACCCTGTTTCATATACAACCACACACACACACACACACACACCACACACACAACACACACACACACACACTCTCTCTCTCTCTCTCTCTCCTCTCTCCACACACACACACCACACACACACCACCACACACACACCACCCCCACCACACACACACACACAATCCTCCCTCTAATTTGCCGAACTCAGCACCAAATCCGCAACAAACAGTCCAAATCAAGACAAACCAGCACATAACCCGTTCTTCTCTCGTTTTGAAGGTCAAACCACACTTCTCTTCCGATAACCCCCCCCCCCCCCCCCCCCATCCTCCATTACCTCCTTTCCAACGTAAACGCCACCCCCACCCCCGTCTTCTCCCCCCCTACCAGCCTCTTTCCATCACGGGGCTAATCAAAGGCATGCAGATGGATGATGTGACACCAAGGCACGACAGTTATCCACGGAACGGTCTTGCTATCGGTTACCAAACACACCAACCCCCAGGGCAGCCGGTTAGTGTCATGAAGACCAAACAATACACATACTGCACAACAGGACACGGTGGCCAAAGGGTGGGTGGGGTGGAAGGGAAGACTCTACCAACAACAGATTATCAGTCAATGATCTCTCAAGCACCGAAGAAAGCAAATGGACGAAGTTTAAACGACAAAACCTTGTCAACGATAGGATTACAGCATGATGGGAAAATCAGGTACATTTAGTGTGACTCGCCTGAATTTTTCTGATCAATGCGAAGTTTGGAAACGTTTTATATTGAGTTTGGGAAAAGAAACAAAAAATGAAAGCACATCCAAGCTCAAATTTTATGCCACAGTTACTACCGAATACAAACGGGCGGCTTTTTTGGGAGCAACACACTGACACAGATTGCAGACGACACTAACTAGACTACGAATAAGTGCCCATGACCTCCAAATGAGGGGGGCCGTTATACCAACACTGACAGAAAAACAGATTATGCACGCCCTGCCACGTCGTTGAGGACGAATTTACATTTTCTCGATGACTGCAAATTATTTGACCAACAACGTTATGACCTGATGACGATATTAATAAAAACCGATTTTCCACCACGGGCTAACACGACAAAACCCTCGGAGCTTAGGGTTATTGGACTGCTTCCAACCTGTACTTGCCCAGTATACCCCTGTTGTGTTTTTCACTTCGGAGACAGAAAATTTAATGAGACTCTGATACACACTGTCTTTTCTTTCTGCTACTAATGAATGTAATGTTGCAAGATGTGACAACGCTAGGATTAGTTTAGTTTAGTTGAATGTCTGAACTTGATCATCTGTGCCCCCCCAAAACCTCGGGTTTTTTCATATGGCAATAAAATATGTTCTTGTTCTTGTTCTTCTTGTTTTTGTTCTGGCTAGGTGGTCCTGAACGGGTCCGGTCACTGGCACTGTACCGTCATATCAGTCGACAACTGTTTCAGCTGCCCGACCGTTGGGTCAGCACAACCGGACAATGATAACGTACGACCGGGTGACAGCGTGGACAAGGTGGGTCGGGGTGGGTCAGGATGCCCAGGGCAGGAAGGGCGCGGCAGTCACCTCAAAACTGCCCAGGCGTGTCAAACAAAGTTCATCTGTCATCAGGGGGTTTTCGTGAGCGAGGGTAAGGAGTGGTGGGTGAGGAGGAGGGGAAGGGGGTGAGGTTAAAGTGAGGGGGGTGGGGTGTCACTAGGGGAAGCACACTTAGGTTCCGAAGGGGGGTATTTCGGGTAAAAGTAATGTCCTGGTGTGGTTTTAACGGTTTTTTCTCTCTCGTGAAAATAGCTTATTAATCCAGGCAAACAGGAACACTTTCTCGGGGAAAATGGCTGTCCGACAGAAATTATTTCTTTCCCGGTTTAAAACAAACAAACAACAAAACAAAAAAAAAAACTAATCATCCAGGAAAAAGAGTTTATTTCCCTGGGACATCCCCAAATCGCTTCACTAGCTAAATTCCCAGTTAACTACATGATCCCATAATCGCCTTCCTCGTCCCATAGGGAAATTGGCCCACCGTCCCCCATGGAGGAGAACACGAGGCTCAGAAAAAGTGTTATTTTGTGGTAAAAGTCATTCCCCGCGAGAACAGGAAAATGATCGAGGTTTGAATGGCATTTCCCCCGTGCGAAAACAGCGAACTATTCCGGACAAACAGGACGCTTTCATGCAGAAGACTGCCCTGCGGACATTTGTTAAATTTTCTTGGAGTAAAAGCTAATTATCCCTTGTAAATAACTCTTTTTTCAACATGTTTGCCGTTCAAATAATTTTCACATAACTCCGCGTAGATTTACGAGTAAACCACGCTTAACACATTTTTTACCTGCCGAATGATACTGAACCATACTGAAATTCCCTTTTTTGACACAGTTCTCTCTCTCTCTCTCTCTCTCTTCTCTCTCTCTCTCTCTCTGTGTGTGTGTGTGTTGTGGGTGTTGTGTGTGTGTGTGTGTGTGTGTGGTGTGTATGTGTGGTGGTGTGTGTGTAGTGTGTGGTGGTGTGTGTGTGTGGGGGTGTGTGTGTGGTGGTGAGAAAGAGAGAGAGAAAAAGAACAAGACACAGCATGTATACACACACTGAACGATACCTGAATGAGGGACCCCACACACACCCCACCACACACACACACACACACACACCACACACACACACACACTCACATCATACACACACAGAGAATAAAACACACACACGTAAACAGACACAGCTGGTTACGACCTTGACCCCTGGGGTGGGTTTTCCACAGCACGAAAGCACCTGCTGACAGTGGATGACTTTGGCAAGCTTTCCTGCCTTTGATGTTTGCCGGCCCGCGGGAAAAGATCCGCTGCCAACTACGATGAAGTGTATGCAGCATCCACGGCTACGAAAACACGACACTGAACTCTCCTCCCCTCGGACTTAAAATGATTTCTAAATAAATGTAGCGAACCGCCCAGAGAACGTGGACAAAAAGTTTACAAGACAAACACAACGCTTCGCCTCTTGGTCTTCGTTTAGGTGTTTATAACGATAAAACACGAAATTCATTAGCTTTGATCGCTTCAGATCGCTTGGGTTCAGCGCAAGGAAGGGAAAGGGTTGAATGAGAACGAGGCTGTTGGAAAGAGAATAGTGAAATGATCAAAGTCGAATGATGAATAATATTATGATAGGAATACTAATAATGGTCAAAATATAGGGGGGGGGGGGGGGGGGGGGGGGGGGGGGGGGGGAAGACAGAATCAAATCTGGTGTCAATAATTGGGATGGAGAAAGAGAGTGGGTTAGAGGATTCTTAAGGGAGCGGGTTTCCCTGCAACAGTCCCAGAGGCAAGGCGATTGTGATGTAATGCTAGTGTAGTATCAATCAAGCAATGCATTAGAATGATACTGCTAACAACGAAAGTAAGTTAAGTAACGAAAGCATGATACAAAACATAATTTAGAAAATAATTTTTTTAAAAATCAATTAAATAAATAAAAAAACATTTAAAAAAATAAAATAAATAAAAAAATAAAAAAAATATAAATTTAAAAAAAATAATAAAATAAAAAATAAAATAAAAAAAAAAAATAATGATAATAAATGCATAAATAAGATAGCTAAGTTATGTTTAGTGAATAGTGGGAGATAAGGTTTTGTGGTTGTTTGGGGGGATATTGCGGGCTGAGATTGAATGGGTGGTTGTACATGGGTTTTTTAAGGTTGAGCTATGAGGTGGAGGAAGAAGGGATGGGTTTACGTACTAATGGGGAGGGGAGGGGCACTATTACACCTATACACAAATCCCTCTCTCCTCTCTCTCTTCTTCTCTCTTTTTCCCCCCCCCCCTTTCACGACCAACGATAAGAGATAGCATTTATCTTTTTGTGTGTGTTGTGTGTGTGATGAGTGTGGGGTGGGTGATGGGTTGTGGGTCATTGTAATATCAGCTTATTCATTGGTTCCCCACCCCACCCCCAACACCGCCAACCCACCACACCTCACACATCATTACTAGGCAGGGGGGGGGGGGTGGTAAGTCGATTGATGTACAAATGAAATCAGAAGGTAGGAAAAGGGAAGAGGATGATAGCTGCAACTATGTCTGAGTAAACAGAGGAGGGTGCGTAGTGAGATATTTCAGCTGGAGCTGCAGAGATGGAAGGCACATACACTTTTGGACGTTGATGCCATGAGGGTGGACGGTGCCCAGTTGGGAATGGATGAGATTCCTGCATACGCGTCCAATTGTCCACTCTTAGATTGCAAGTGCCAGATTGACATGTTGATGTTGTGTTGGGATGTTGAATGTAGGCGACTGGTTTGGCGATGGGCGGAGTCGGCAGGTGTTCAGAGATGCGGTCCAAATGTGCGAGATGTTCCCCTACAAGCTTACAGCACAGCTACAGGGATGGCATACCCAAGTTTGGCCTGCAGGAGAAAGTCGTTTAATAGTGAAAGAGCTGTGGGGCCGTAGGAGGTTCTGGTTTGGGGAGAGAGAATTTTGCAGTTGGTTTAGAGCAGGGGAAATACTGGTGGGTTAGGTTGAGTTTTGTTCGCTTAGAGCGCACCAGTAGGTCGTTGAGGTTTTTGTCACGTTGAAAGTGATCATAGGTTTCGTCTCAAAGGCAGGTTTATGATTTTCTACCATGTGCCAGTTAGACTTCAGGATCCTGCAGATGGGCAGATTAGGTCGAAACGCGTTGTGTTTGTCTTGTGACTCGTTTGTCCACGTTCTCTGGGCGGTTCGCTAAATTTATTTAAGATTTGTTTAGATTTCCGCCTGCAGTCGTCTGCTTTGCAACTAGATCTATTATATATGATTGTTAGCCAGCACATTTAAGATGCTTCGTTCGAAGAGTTTCTTTCTTTGTCTGTTTTTCATTGAAATGGCGTCACACTAGTGTCGGAACCTCGCTGTCCTTCGCCTCTACTTAGCTGTTACGCCGTCAGCCATTATGGTGAAGGGGGGGGGGGGGGGGGGGGCGGAGGCGAGGAAGAGGAGGTGAGTAGGTAGAGGTGAGGAAGGTCGGAAAGGACTTGTGGAAGGAAACGGGAGGAATGGGGACGCGGTGGGTGTGGAGAGGTGGGAGGGTAGAGAGAGAGAGAGAGAGAGAGAGAGGGTGGGGTGGGAGGAAGCGTAGACTTTCGCCCTGTCGTCATAGTTTTTTTATACTGGTACAAAACACAAAAAAATATTCTTTCAATTTATTCCACCTGCTAGTTGTCTCTGGAACACACACAACACACACACACACACACACACACACACACGCGCGCGCGCGCGCGCGCGCATCAAGCAATATGCCCGCTCCTAACACGATTTCTTGCGTGGGTGCAAGGCAGAGGTTAGACTAATCAGTGTCGTGAGCGCAGCAATATTGACACGGTGAGAAACTGTGCCGTAACATCCCATCAAATACCATCTAGAATTCCGACCCGATCAATACCAACCCTAATGCTTGCTTCTGTGGCTCCGTTTCTTTCGCTGTTTCATTCTATCTTATTTTCGTCCTATATCCTTTGAAATCCAGTCGTCATATTTCATCGGTTCAGGCTGCATCACGGAAAGATCAAGCAAAGAATACGCTGTGTACATTTCCTCCCCCCCCCCCCCCAACCCCCCCACGCCCCGTCCCATCCTCCATAGCACTCAAGCGAAAGGTCGCATGAAATTACAACTGGCTTTCTTTTTAAATATTGCCGTTCAACTCGAAAACTCTTATATATTCAGATAAAGTGTGGTCACAAAGCCACGGGACTCTATTCAACTCTTTTTAACACAGGCTCCCCCCCCCCCCCCCCCCCCCCCCCCCCCCCCCCCTCCCTAATCCAGCGCTTGTCAAGCTCACCGTCGACTTCAAAACGGTTGCGAATATCATTTTCGGAAATACGTCACTTCCGCACACATGCCACACAGAATATTCAACGCATACTGGCTACGGTGTGTTAGAACCTAGCCCTGCGTCACATGCGAATTAACTGTAGTAGGCAACGGTCATTCCTAAACAGTCACGGATTTACGATAACAAAAGGTTCGCCACCGTTTTCCAAGCCGAACGTTAGCTGACGGTTCGTTAAATCGAACTTCGCCTCTGGAACAGCAGTCAGTGACACCATGCTAACAGTCGATGGTGCAGTGAAAACAAGGAAGAAGACTCGCCGTCACCCAGCCAAATGTCCACGGAATCTGGTAGGTTTTCAAAATCCACCGACGGAATGAAATGCAAGCTAAGATAGGAGATGAAATAACAAGCTGGCGAGTAATCGGTCTCTGCTCACTGAAACAATCCCCACCGACACGACGGGAAGTTCTCCCTTGCCACACACACTGAGTGACGTGGACCATGACAGACGACGTCAACAGGGAATGACGTCGAATCCACAGAGAGATGAGGACACTGCTGAAGGTAGTAATTGAATATCCCCCCCCCCCCCCCCCCACACACACACAACCAACACACACACACACACACCGCTTTTACCCCCCCCCCAAACAAACAAAAAAAGAAAAGGAAACAACAACAACAACAAAAACGCAACAAACATCGAATTAACCACGGAATATCCGAAAAGGGAAATTTGTCCGATCCTCTCAACAGGAAAAACATAAGGCAAAACTTGTCTGTGACAAATAAATTCACGACGATAGAAACAAATGCAGCCGACATTTCCTCATGGTGTGGTCGCCCTGGAGAAGAAAAGGGGAGACATGATTTACTGCTGACTTTAAAACACAGACGAGGAACCAACAAAAACAACCTCATTCATGAAACATACATGAGAACGTTAAAGGAGGGGAAAATAGGAGACACACACATACAGAGAGAGGAGAGAGAGAGAGAGAGAGAAGAGAGAGAGGAGAGAGAGAGAGAGAGAGTGAGAGAAATGAGAGAGAGACAGGGAGGGAGGGAGACGGAGGGTTGATAAGAACAGCCGGACAAGAGAGTCACAGACAGAATGGCACAGACAGTGAGAGAAAGGGCTTGGGAGGGAGAGGAAAGGGTTTGGCGTGGAAAGGGTAACAGAGAGAGAGAGGGGGGGGGGGGGGGGGGGAAGGGAGATGTGGCGAGAGACTAAAGAACAGAACTGTGAAAGAGTCTAAAGAGAGAGAGGACAGACTGCAAAGACAGATCACAGCAACAATTTTTGTGGGTCCCTTAGCGAATGAGAGATCGGACGCAAATTAACATTTCCTCAGACAGAAAAAGGCATCCGACCACCATAGGAAAACAAGACTCTCATAGCTAATGAAGCAGCTGAAGGAAATGAAAAGAAACAGCATGAATTTTACACAAGTCCGCAAGCTACACAAGCACACAGGCACATTTTGGGGGGCAAATAAAAATCTGATCACATGGAACCAACAAGCGAAAGGTAAAAGGATCGCACCAGACCAAAAATCGTAACATTCAAATTAAAAAAAGACATCCAGAAAAGGAGGAAAAGAAGGAAATGGACAAAACAAGCAGGCAAACAAACATTAGCCATGATGAATAATGAATGAATAGCGCTGAAAATATTTGTCCCAAACACGGAGTTATTTTTGTTAAGAATTTAAACCTCTGCTCTCTCTCTCTCTCACTCTCTCTCTCTCTCTCTCTCTCTCTCTCCTCTCCCACACCACACACACACACACACACACACACACACACACACACACCACACACACACAACACACACACACACACACACACGTACACACACACACGCAAACACTCAGACAGAGAGAGAGACAGACAGACAGACAGACAGACAGACAGACAGACAGACAGTGAGAGAGGTAAAGATGGGTGTAGCCTATAAAATGAAGACTGCTCGAGCTTGTCCCTTTCGTTTGATTCCTTTCTCCACTCGCAGCAACCATCAGAACCATGAGAAAAAGAAAAGGCAGCAACTTTCTAGCTGAAACAGCTGCCAACGGCGTGAGGTCATCTCTGAAGAGCGAGTGTTCCTATATCGGCTCAAAAAGACTCCATGAATTTTTTTTCAATCTTTGTTTGGAAAAATCCTGAGATGACGGTTGGAGGTTTTTTCCTTTTTTTATCCCCTTTTTTGTTGTTGTTTTTGGTTTGTTTGGATAAATGACTCCAAAAAATCAATATCTTTCAAAAGAAATTCCCGTAACTGCAGATCAAGAGTGAACGTACAGGGGGTGGGAATGATTGTGCTTCGGGAGAGGGAGAGGGGTGGGGGTGGGGCGTTATTTTGGGTCATTCCCAGAACGCCTCCATCAATATGTTCAACATCACGTTCACTGTTTTCCACAAACAAGTGTTAGTTCAGAACAGCTGGATGAGCGGGTGGAAGGGTAAAATGGACGTCTTTTGGGGTTCGACCTAGAACGGTCCCATTGACATTGTCAGCCTTCAGTTGCTTGTCTAGAATCTAAACCCCTGCTCTCTCTCTCTCTCTCTCTCTCTCTCTCTCTCTCTCTCTCTCTCTCCGGTTACAGTAGGACATGGGTTTAGGTAGGAACTGGGCGTTGGGGTGGGGATAGGAAGGATTTAGCTTCGGGCAGGATAAGGGTGGGGGTGTATATGGAGTCAGCCTCCTGAATGTCTCCATCAATATCGTTTAATGTGGTTAATTATTCTCCGGAAGTAGGAGCTATTTCAGAACAGCGGATGAGCGAATGAGACCCTCAAGGCCTTCTTGCAAGTCTTCCAGCGACTAGACCAAAATGCCTCCATCGATATTTTTCGCCTCAAATCTCTTATTTCCCATAAACAGGTTTCGTGTTGTTGTGCCCTGAATGGGCTTGGGTGTGTAGGTTTGGGTGGATAGGATCTCGGAGAAAGTCTCAATGGGTCTGCCCCAACACGACTACAGTTTTAGCATCAAGTTCACTCCCCGCTACCCCAATCTCCCGACATATTATGTGCTATTTCCAGACTGGAGGACGAGCCGGTGGGAGAGATGGAAGAGACTGGGCTTCGTTGAGTATTCTGGGACCAGGCCCAGCAGAATTGCGGGAATTCTTTTCAGCCTCATTTTTCCTGTTGGTTTGTGGTCCAGATATCTGTGTCTTTCAGGACACGGGTGGGGGACAACAGGGATGGGCTTCAGGTGCAGTCTCCTTGGACCAGCTCTAGGACAACCCCATCAACGATGTTAGCCACAACTTGTATAGTTTTACTTTTTTTTAAATACGTATTCTTGGAGTTTATTTAGGCTTTTCTTCTTCCTCTTCTTCTTCTTCTTTTAAAGAAACCAGCTTTTAGGATTAGCCCAAGAAAATTCCACCGATGTTCTTAAACTAACTTCGTTTGTTATCCAAAATTACATGCATATATCCAGAGAAGAGGAGCGAGGGGACTCTTTTAGGAGGCATTTGTGGAACTACTTCACTATTTGTGGATGAAATGTTGCTATTTCAAGTTAGGAATGACCGGGTGGACGAGCTCGGTATCCTGGAGTCTTTTGGGGTCATCTGAGGAATACATCAAAGTTTTTTCTTTTTTTGCCTCAAACTTTGTTTCTTTCCTGAAATGTGTATGGTGTGTGTGTGTGTGCGTGTGTGTGTGTGTGTGTGGTGTGTGTGCGTGCGTGCGTGCGTGCGTGCGTGCGTGCGTGTGTGTGTGTGTGTATGCGTGCGTACGTGCGTGCGTGCGTGCGTGCGTGCGTGCGTGCGTGCGTGCTTGCTTGCTTGCTTGCGCGAGTTTTTTCTTCTTCTATTTTTCATGATTCGGCAGGTGTTGGTCACAGGACGAATGAGGTTTCTGTGGAAAAAGTCTTTCTGGAACAGCCCTGGATGACTTCATCGATAAGTCTAGTTCTTCAACAGAAACACGTGTTTCTTGACAACAGGACTGATGTGTTGGGGCTTGGAGGACCGGGCTTCTAGACTGGGGGTCACTTCCAGCCAGCCCTGAAACTATGATGGATTCGTTCTGGGATTGATTCCTAAAAGTCCCACCTCCCCCTTCCTTCGTCCCTCATCCCATTCCAACCCCCACCGCCAAGTCCAGTTGCTCCCATTCCATCCCATCATCTGTCTAGAAGTCGTGCATTTCTTTTTTTCTGGAAAGTTGTAACGGTCATGCTGAAATCATTGATGGAATCATTCTAGGTCAGAATACACTCGCCCGAGCGCGCGCGCGCACTCACACACACACACACACACACACACACACACACACACACACACACACACACACGTACACACACACACACACACACACAACACACACACACACACACACGCACGCACGCACGCACGCACGCACGCACGCACGCACGCACGCACACACACACACACACACCTAAGTCCCACAGCTTCCATCCAATCAACCACCCCACCCCACACCTGTCTTGATATAGCCCAGGATACCTGAAAATAGCTGAATTTCACCCTGAAAAAAATATTGCTGCTGTCGTTCTGGGATTGACCTTTGAAGACTTTCCCCCAGTTCCATCGCTCCACTCTCAGCGCCACCCCACCCCACCCCCTTCCCCTCCCCACTCCCCCATCCATTTTCTGATATCAGTCACTCTGGAAGATAAGCACACTGAGCTTGAAATATTTATTGACTTGTTCTGGCGCTGACCGCAAAAGACTCCACCCTGAGGCCCTCTATTCCCTCAATGCCCCCCTCCCCCTTCACTCCCCTTCCGCTCCCCAACCCCTACCCCCCCCCCCCCACTCCATCCTCCCATCCTCCCCACCTATTACCTCAAGCTACATGTATTTGTAGAGAATCAGCAATTTCCAGTCTCAAAGATCATTTATGGATGGTGTCGTTCTGGAACTGACCCACAAGACCCTCCCCCCTCCTTCCCCGCCCTCGCCCCCCCCCCCCTTTCCCCCCGCTCCCGAAGCCCCATCCCTGCCGCTCACTCCGCCCCAGTCTCGGAATAGCACAAATTTCTCGAATGTGATGAACGCCATGGGTAAAAGACTGATGGAGTCCTTCGGGAAGCTGACCCCCAAAACACGCCTTTCAGAGCCCTGTCCCCCCCCACCCCCCGCCCCCGCCTACACCATGTAATGTAGCGTGTATGGCTGGAACACAAACGACTTCAGGCTAAAATACAGTGGAGTTAGTCTGAGGAAACACCCTCCCACCCCCACTCCCACCCCCGCCCTCCCGCCTGTTCTCTGAAGTGCCATCGCTCGGAATCCTAACCCTACCCTCACCCTCACCCCACCCTCACCCCCATCCCGCTCCACTCTCAAGGAACCAACATATGTGGAAAAGAAAACGATTTTTTTTTTTTAATCAGTCCTTTCTAAGGCAAGCGCCAACAGACTCCTCCCACCTCCTCTCGAGACTCCTTTTCTCCATCTATCCCTTCCCTCACCTCCAACGACACATATCTCTGAGAAGTAAACAGCTTTGACGCTAAAAATATCCACGGAGTCGTTCTCGGACTGACCCGAAAAAAAAAAAACTCCTCCCTGAAGTCTATTCTCTCTCTCTCTCTCTCTCTCTCTCTCTCTCTCTCTCTCTCTCTCTCTCTCTCTCTCTCTCTCTCTCACACACACACACACACCACACACACTCTCTCTCTCTCTCTCTCTCACACACACACACATATGCACATATACATGCGCGCACTCACACACTCACACCCATACGCGCTTGCGCGCGTGCTAGCACACGCGCGCGCGCGCACACACACACACACACACACACACCAGAGAGAGAAAAAGAGGGGGGGAGAGAGAGAGAGAGAGAGAGGAGAGAGAGAGAGAAGAGAGATGAGAGAGGAGAGAGAGAGAGAGAGAGAGCACGCGCCTCCTCCCATTTTCTCCAAATAATGTACTTCATGGATTTCAAAACCATCATAGGCTAGAACTGTAGACAGATTTGGTCTGGCACAAATTAAAGAAGACTCCCTCCCTGCCCGCTTATACCTTTATTAAAAAACAAACAAACTATATAAACATACACAAACAACAAACACTGAATCATCTGCTAATATTTAATAATATTGATGGAGTTGTTGTAGGCCTGACCCCAAAAGACTCTGCTAAAGACAGAGAATTTGATGCACAAAACATTGATGGAGTCTTTTTCGGCAGACCCGTACCCATGGTAACCTCATTCCAGACCACGCCCACCCGTCCATCTGTCCACGTATTTTTTTTTCCTTTAAAAAAAAAAATATATATTTAACATCAAGATATTCCAGCTCACACTGACACAATAACACGCATTTCGGGAAAAATCAAGACAAATCTCCAATTGGGGTCACTGTGGGGAAGGACTTTTATCCCATCCATTAAGAAAAAAAAAAAGACATAGAAAAAATAAAAAAAGAAAGTTAAAGGTCCAGCGGAATTATTTCAGTGCTGTATCAAAAACAACCCCCACCCACCCCCACTCCCCGGGGTTATTTCAGGACTGGTCCTAAAAAATTAAAAAAAAAACAAAACATTTCATTCGTGTTGGCGTGGAGTTAACCTGTTATTGATTTTGAAAGACTGGTGGATTGGAAAAGATACCAGCCCAGGCCCAGTCATCACAGTGTGTTACTGGAATCAGAGTTTGTGTGTGTTTTGGGCCGCCCCGAATTTTCCGCTCTGTCTGTCTGTCTGTCTGTCTTCTGTCTGTCTGTCGGTCGGTCGGTCGGGCGGTCGGTCGGTCGGTGTCTCTCTCCCTCCCTCTCTCTCTCTCTCTCTCTCTCTCTCTCTCTCTCTCTCTCTCTCTCTCTCTCTCTCTCTCTCTCTTCCACTCCCTCGAAATACACTACGCTAATTAACTTTCTAGTTACAATAAAATTTTAGCTCTAAACTATAGACTTCTTTCGGCACAAAGGTTGGAATCGCCCCCTGGCAAACTCCTCATTAGGGGTCATTCAGGACCAGAATTTCTCCATGGGGTCTTAACCTGAGGGTGGGGTCATTCTGGGATATCACTCCGGGAAAAAGCCGTGCAGCACGAAGAAACGCTAAAGTGAAGCGTTTAACTGCTATTGAAAGAAAGAAGAAAGAAAGAAGGAAAGAAAAAGTAAGCAAGTAAGCAAACAAGCGAGCGAGCAAAGCAAAGCAAAGAAAGAAAAGAAAAGAAAAAGTTTAGAAAAGAACAGAAAAAAAGAAAGATCAGAAAAGAAAGCAAACCATACCAATAAACGTTTAGAGAAAAACAAACAAACAGGAAAGCGTTGTCAAGTGAGACTTCATTACATATGGCTTCATCCTCAGGGGGTAGAAAAGGATCAATGCGATTACACCTGCAATCTGATTTCACAACAAAGTTCCTGTACCATCCACTTCTACACTTGCCCCCTTCCCCCATCGGGGAGGTACCTTTAGGTCTTTCCCTTTAGGTCTATTCCCTTTAGGTCTTTCCCTTTAAGTCTATTCCTTCCATGTCTATTCTCGTTAAGTCTTAGGGATAGGGTTAGCACCCTAACCCTATCCCTATCCCTAACCATATCCCTAACCCTATCCCTAACCCTATCCCTAACCCTATCCCTAACCCTATCCGATCCCTAACCCTATCCTAACCCTAACCTATCCCTATCCCTAACCCTATCCCTATCCCGATCCCTATCCCTAACCCTATCCCTAACCCTATCCCTAACCCTATCCCTAACCCTAACCCTAACCCTAACCCTATCCTAACCCTATCCCTAGACTTAACGAGAATAGCCCTGGAAGGAATAGACTTAAAGGGAATAGACCTAAAGGGAATAGACCAAAAGGGGAATAGACCAAAAGGCGCCGCCCCCCCCCCCCATCTCCATCAGCACACTCACCCCTTCCTCTCCAGCATTCTCTCCCCCCCCCTTTTTTTTTCTTTTTTTTTTTTACTCCTTCCTCTCCCATCCTCCCTCTGTTCCCCTCCATCGCCTCCAAGAAGCACGGATTTTCAGTATCCTGATACCTTGGAACTCCTGTCAATCCATCTGAAAAGGCTAATGTTTGTACGGTTTGGTTTTTTTTATTATTATTATTTTGCGCAACCGGGTTCTTGCCCGAGTGTGTGTGTGTGTGTGTGTGTGTGTGTGTGTGTGTGTGTGTGTGTGTGTGATGTGTGGGGCGCGCGCGCGCGCGCGCGTGCGTGCGTGCGTGCGTGCGTGCGTGTGTATGTGTGCGAGCGTGCGTGCATGCGTGCGTGCGTGCGTGCGTGCGTGCCTGTGTGTGTGTGTGTGTGTGTGTGGTGTGTGTGTGTTTTGTGTGTGTGTGTAAGTGTGTGTGTGTCATACAATCAATTTTAGCTGTTCCATATTCAACGTAACCTCCTATTGTTTCCGGGCCACCTCAGTATTCTCAGTGAACAAAACCAGCAAAGACGTGGAATGCTTTAAATGATTTGCAAAGAGGACAAGCAAGAACGATGATGAGCTCAGCAATTCATATTTCTGGAAGTTGATGCCGCAAGCGATATTTGAGACATTGTAACATCGTCAGAAACACAAGCATGATCTAAAAATTTTACTTATTCTTTGCCCGTCTTTGGCAGTGCCACCATTTTTATGCTGAGTCAGTAGACCTGTTCCGGGGGGAAAAAGTCAGGGGAAGATAACGCCTGTCTTTCCATCACAAACAGATTTACCTTTCTTCAGTCAGTGGGTCAAGCAAATAGGTTTGAGGGTTAAAATTTTTATTTGAAGCGCATGGAAGGATAACGATCTGGATGTTGACTGTCTGCATTACACGCACACCTTTCAAACCCATCTCTCTCTCTCTCTCTCTCTCTCTCTCTCTCTCTCTCTCTCTCTCTCTCTCTCTCTCTCTCTCTCTCTTACTGAACTGTTAAGCTGACTGATGGGTCCAAACCACCTTGGGCCAGCCAGCAGCATCTGTCCCATGAAAACGGCGGGGGTCACTCTTGTTGATCGCGAGCTCTTACACAGATTACGTCCCTTGCAGATTTCCGAATGTGACGGGTCTCCGACGCTCCCCCTCGTTATTAAAATATGATTTTCATATTCAGGATGCAGGGGGTTATAGACAGAAGAATTTACGCTTTCACAACCAAAATGCGCTCTCGCATAGGCACACGCACTCTGTCACTCACATCGGGCCCGCACAAAGGTGACGGGAAACCAATAACATTTCATAGAAAATAATCAACTTTTATTCAACTTGACTCCGAGCCCCCACCCGTCACTACACAATACAACTATCTGTATCATACAACATGTAAACAGCATACAGACAATTTCATAAATCGCATCCCCTGTTCTTCAGTGATTCTTACTTAGCCAGGAAAGACAATATTCCACTATTCCGTTTGCACACTTATAGACTTAAGAGCAATAAAGCGTCCATAACTTGCCAGCATTCCTTGGTTGACCGTCAGTTTCTCTCATCCCCCTGTACGACCACGAGCTGAAGCTGCCACACCGTTGTGTCCTCCCGATTGGCCAAATCCCAGTTGGGGGACACTGGCAACGTAGCTTGAGTCGCACCCTCACACCGAGTCTCCGGACTCCACCGTACTTCGCCCTCTCCACGGAAAGGGCTCCTGTCGGCCTCTCCCACAGGTCTTCTCTGGCTGCAAACACCCCACCGTTGTCTGGCAGCTCCCTGTCTAGGCCCCAACAGGTTAACACGTCTTGCTGTCGACCGTCCCCACACGGGAGACAATTCTTCTCGTCGTCGGCTCCGAGGCTACAGCAACCTCCACTGTCATACGTCCCCACCCAGGAGACAACGAGGCGACAGCTAACCTCTGCTTCACGCTGTATTTTCTTGAGCCCTCAGCAAGACGGGCGAGTTCACTTTCCCTTAAGTGAGTCACACTCTTCCTGGTTTTCCAAGCACCTTATATTCGTTCTCAAAGAAGAGAGAACCCGAGTTTAACTGGCTCAACCAATGGAATCACTGGCACACACATATCACACGATTTGTACCAATAAATCCCCAAGTTATTTTTATTCCACCAATGGAATCACTAGTCACCTACACACACACACACCACAGCTGCTAGCGCCAACAAAGACTTGGGCACCCAGTGGTTAATGCATAACCTCCTATTCAAACTCATGTTCGATTCCCCCAAGCTACCCATTGAACTAACAGCCTGGACCTCTCTTCCAGCCATGACTGATGCTTCAAGTATTTACTACCTCTATAGACAACAAGGCGCAAACCACTCGATAGGCCGCAGCCTT
>CM031597.1:83875224-83882724 GCA_018398815.1 Conus ventricosus
AACAAAACAAACCGAGAGAGAGTGCGGGGGGGGGGGGGGGGGAGAAAGGGAGACTTCGAGAGAGAGAAAGAGGGTAAGAGGGGGAGGGTGGGGAGGAGGGGAAGTTGAAGAAGGAGACAGAGAAACAGAAAGACAAAGTGACATATAGGAAGACTGACCTCCCATCTTGAACCATAATCACAAGACGTAGGAGAGAAAGAATGAAGTGTGTGTGTGTGTGTGTGTGTGTGTTGTGTGTGTGTGTGTGGTGTTGTGTGTGTGGGGGTGGTATTGGGTGTGGTGTGTGTTGTGTGTGTGTTGTGTTGTGGGGGTTTGTGTGTGTGTGTGTGTGTGTGTGTTTGGTGTGTGTGTTTATGTGTGTGTGTGTGTTTTGTTTTGTGTGTGGTGGTGTGTGTGTGTGTGGGGGGTTTAGAGTGGGGTGGGGTGGGGATGTAAAGGATGATCGCTGCGGGGGTCGAGGCTAGTGGTGGGGGCGGGGGGGGGGGGGGGGGGGGGGGGGCAAAAGCCCATGAAAGACCTGGTGTTTTCTGACAATGCTGACGATTCCACGACCCCCCCCCGACGACGCGAGAGCGGGAGGCAATAATCCTCACACTCTCGCCCCTCCATCCCCCCCCACCGCATCTTGCAGACAGTGGGCAGCCCAGCCGGGCTTCTCCTCTTCTCAGAATTTTGGAGATCAAAACACCACAAGGTGGGGAGCAAAGCTCCCCCTATCCTAGAAAGACCCCCCCGGAACAAACGCCACGTTCCTCCCCAGACCCCGGTCTGGAAACACCCCCAAGTTCACAAAACGGAATGAACAGTCTCCGCCCCCGTAAAAGAACCCCGCATCTGCCCCAATGACCCCCCAGCCGACCGTTTAAAAACCCGGGTGGATTTTCTTAACGATGACACCGGTGGGTATTTACTCCGAGAAATCAGTTTATCCCGGTGGAAAAAAAAAAGAAAAAAGGTGGGGAAAAACGTGTTCGATGTTGGGGCGTGAGTTTGATTAGCCCTGAGGCTTCGTCAACCAAATGTGTACTGGGATGCGGGAGAAAGTGTACGATGGAGACACCCGCTTCCGAAGTTGAAAACCCTGGACAAAATCCCACTGGAACCCTCACTCTGTTCCCTTGCTCAAACCCATCCAGTCGAGCCTTCCGTTGTTTTATTCGATCCACTCAGAGCCCCCCAAATTTTTAATCGAATCCTGTCAGTTCATCAAAGTCTTAAACGAATCCTTAGTTACTCAATGTCTTTAAACGAAACCTGTCAGTTCCTAGCGTCTTTCGAATCAAGCAGTGCCTCCAGTATTTACTCGAATTCGGCGGTCAATGCCCTCGTGTCTCCATTGAAGTCTGGCAGCCAATGCCTCGTTTTCGCAGGGAAATTCCGGCGGTCATGCACTCTGTGTCTCCACTTGAAATTTTGGAGCCCAAAGCCCCCGTTTTTCGCAGAAATTTCCCGCAGTCAGTTCCCCGGTATCTCCACTTGAATTTCCCGGAAAACAACACCCCCAGTTTTCCTGAATTCGGCAGCCAGTGTGCCCCCTGTGTCTCCTGCTCGATTTCAACCAGTGCCCGTGCTCAAGAGTTGCCCTCCTCACAATTTCACAGCAGTTCTCAACACGCATATAATCATGCGCCGACAGCCCCAAATGTAACTGAATACTATTGCAGCATAAACAGACAGAAAAAAAATCTGGAATCAACTTGCGTTGCCGCCGACGGCAATGAAAAGGCTCATTTCCCCTTCTGGTTTCTCGCTCAGCCCCAAGTCGACGGGTTGGCTGCCCTCTTCGGGCCTCTGAAGAGAATGCCAGTCTTTTTGCAACACGTGGTGAAGTCGACTTCGTAAAGGACGGCACTGCGCTCTGCACTGATCGATCAAACCATCATTGAGGCAATAAGAAGTGTCCACGATCATTACAAACTCGCTCACTCACCGTGACACGCTATTTGCAGCTGTGTTTGTGGGTCCATTATTGTCTCGGTGCTCTGTCGAGAAAGAGAGAGTCTTATAGTCAGACTCATTTCCTTGTTAAACCCGGCCGCATCCACTGGAACCACATCTACCTCCCATTCATCAATGAACTCACAACAGACGAAGACAGACAACACTACCTGTGGCTAACTCGGAACGGTTCACAGCTGAACAGACTCAGTATGAGAACAGACCGGACTATGCGGTGGTGAGATTAACGTCTTTTTATCCTGAGGCCGACACATTTTCGGGGTCAAGTACCCACAGACCAACCTCTGACACCATGGTCCTATATACAGATTACCTGGGTTAAGAATAACCCATACACTTTCGCCGTGTAATATGGACCTGTATGGGTATAAAAAATTTTTTTTTAAAGCAAACCCACTCATTGTCCTAGACTGAATGATGTGTGTGAGTTGACTGTCCATACTTTCTTGCCTTGAAACTCAATCGTATTGGTTAAACAATTACCGATAGGCTATTTAAAGGCCTTCTAACTGAAAAAGTCACAATCGGTTATTAACGTGAGTAAGCTACAGCCACAAATTATCGCCTTGAAACCGAATGGTTTGGGTTCCGAATTGAACCTTCACATTTCTACCTAAATCTCACGATGACCAAAACTAAAAATACATTAGCAGTCGCCTTAAACCGGTTCATTATTTTCAATCACGCTACTGCCGATACAATTCATGCTAGCTCCACCACACCTTCTCTCTTCAACGCACCATGTATGCGCGCGCACACACACACACACACACACACACACACACACACACACACACACAGATCAAGCTGAACGGATTCGGTAAGTTCACTGTGAAGTTATCTCTCACAGAATCGATAGGCGGGGTCCGACCCAAACCCACTTTAAGATGCCGTGGAGCTTCCAGTAAACAAAACAAACCTCCTTCGGCCTCACTCCTCACAGCCCCGTTACCCGCACCAGACACGGGCCATAGATGCCACCAAGACGCTGGCAAGCTCAAAGCCAACAGCCGAAGGTCCGGACCGAGAACGATTCACCCATCGACCCGTTGGGGGGGTACACACAAATCGAAGTCACGCCAAAGTCACCATCACAAATCGAAGACTGACAGTAGTAGGACAGACCCTCTCTCTCTCTCTCCACTGGGGTCTCTTCCTCGCTGCTGCCGCGTCAACTCCTTCAAAGCGAAAGGAGACGGTGGGAAAGAGGAGAGAGAGAGAGAGAGAGAGAGAGAGAGAGAGAGATAGGGGAGGACCTCGCATTCCTCATTCACCCACTTCGCCACAGATCCGCGGGTCGTCGCAGGCCAGTCACTACTACTACTGCCTGCAAGCGCTGAGGGAGGGCGACTGTGCCCCCTCCTCCTCCTCCTCCTCCTCCTCCTCCGCTGGGGCAGGCGTCGCCTCCTCCTCACACTGTGCTTTCACCACCGACACAACGTCCCACTGCTGTTCCAACACTCACGCCAGCTACCCACCGGCCAGTCGAGTCCTCTGTCGGGAGGCTTGGCAGCCCGAACTGTCTTCGCTGGGAAGAAGACAAACTATAGAGAGAGGCGCGCGGGAGTGGGAGGGAACCTGCGCGCCTGTCCGTGTGTGTCTGACGGAACCAGCGGACAGAGTAGTATGGGGAAGTGTGCGGGTGCAAGTCAATCCCTTGAGGTGGCCGCTATCGCCGGGTCGGTTGATGGGGGGGATGGTGCTGCTGGGCCGCTGACGGGCTTCACGTGTCGTGTGTTTGTTTGTTTGTTTGTTTGTTGCACACCAATATCCCGTGAGGTGTCCGCTTCTCGGAAGCTGTCAATGGTTAGTTTTCCAGCACGCGTGTTGTGGCACTCATACTCACACACCCACGCAGTTTACGCGTGCACTCAGGCATACTACATACACGCTTATGCTTTTGCCTGGGACAGAGAGAGAGAGAGGGGGGGGGGAGAGGGGGGGGGGAGAGGGAGAGAGACAGAGACAAAGAGAGAGAGAGAGAGAGAGAGAAGAGAGAGAGAGAGAGAGAGAGAGAGAGAGAGAAACACGAATCTTAAAGGGGGTAAATGAGTTAGTTGAAAGCTTGTTTCTACCATGCCTTCAAATCTTCAACAACAACAAAAATAAATAAATAAAAAAATAAAAATCGCGAAAACCCTCCAAAACGCAAATATCAAACGAAAATGATATAAGTTACCAGAAAAATAGCCCTTCGACTTTTTGTGAAGTTACCTGAGAGAAGGAGAGAGAGAGAGAGAGAGAGAGAGAGAGAGAGAGAGGAGAGAGAGAGAGAGAGAGAGAGAGAGGAGAGAGAGAGAGAGAGAGAGAGAGAGAGAGCCTTGACGAAAGCTACAGTTGGAGAAAAGAATAACGAGACAAGAAGACCAATATAATCCCAAGGGCATCGTAACAACCCCAGCGTGTTTGTCCAGCATCGTAGAAACGAACACTAAACGATTTCTGCACCAACAGGTCACTCTGAAAGAGATTCCAACTCACCCATTAGAGACGTGAAATGTTGCAAAACACCATAAGAAGACATGGAACAGCACACAGTTTCGCTGTCTCGTTCGTCAAGCGAAGTGTTAAAAAAGATGAGGAAGTTGAGGAGGCGAGAGCAGACTACCGAGGAAACGGAAAGACAAAGCGACAGAACACAAGAAACGCCTGGGCCTAATCAAGTATTGTCCTGACATTTCCTCTCTCTCTCTCTCTCTCTCTCTCTCTCTCTCTCTCTCTTCTCTCTCTCTCTCTCTCTCTGAGTGTGTGTGTGTGTGTGTGTGTGTGTGTGTGTGTGTGTGTGTGTGTGTGTGTGTGTGCATGTGTGTGCATGTGTGCGTGTGTGTGTGTGTGCGCATGTGTGTGTTTGTGTGTGTGTGTGAGCGAGTGTGTGTGTGTGTGCGTGTGCGTGTGTGTGTGTGTGTGTGTGTGTGTGTGTGAGAGGAGAGAGAGAGAGAGAGAGAGAGAGAGAGAGAGAGAGAGAGAGAGAGAGAGAGAGAGAGAGATGTCCACATACGTCTTATGGTATTACCATGCCGGCGTATATTAATTTACGTGTGTGAGCATGTGTGCGTGTGAGTGCGCATGGGTGCGTGTGTGTGTGCTTGCGTGCGTGCGTGCGTGCGTGCGTGCGTGCGTGCGTGCGTGCGTGTGTGGTGTGTGTGTGTGTGTGTGTGTTGTGTGTGTGTATGTGGTAAACACACCTACCATGAATAGAGAGCTTATAGAACTTTTGTGAAAGAGTGGATGGAGACATGGCAGAATTTCATGGGAGACATATCTCAAACTGACATGCCTTCATTGTTGAGTTTTCCATACATATTGAAAAAAAAATTCTTTTTTCTTTTTTTTTTCTTTTTTTTTTCGTTGCAGGCGTGGCTATTTCAAGCCCCTGGCACTTCTATTAAATATTTAGCGCTGCACACCGTTACAGATTAAGACGAAATTAAAAACCTGTTTTTTCAACTTGCGACGCTGAATTTTTTTGCTGAATTCTCGACAGAGCTGAATATTCCATATCATGCTTTCACGGAAGTTGCTTCAACTCGTACAGAACATGCTCAAATATAGCCGATGCAAAGCATTAAAGACAGATGGGTTGAGTCACACGGTTCTCTACCTTTGTATAAGTTGCTAAAAATGAATCGGAACTGAAATATCTGCGTCTGTTTGTCGTGCCAAGACTCTCTCAGTCATAATGTTTACTGTCCAGTCGAACGCGGGTAGTATGCTGAGAGGTTCTGGGTGGGGTTAGAGTACTATCAGAGGCATGTATTGTTTGTGTGACTTTGATTTGTTTTCCCCGACCGGCCCCACCGCGAGTTGTGTGCAACGCAGTACTGGTTCAGCCGGAGAGACCGGGAACAGGGGTGTCGGGTTCCACACGAAATGCATGCGTCTCTGTGTGTTGCTACCCTCTGCTCACCACCTCTCTCTCACACACACAGACACAGACAGATAAAAAACACACACACACACAACACACACACACACACACACACACATCCATCACCAACTATGAGAGAGAGACAGACAGACATACAGACAGACAGACAACAGACAGACACACAGACAGACACACAGACAGACACACAGACTGACTTAGGAGGAGGGCCGGTTCACAGCCACATAAACCTTAATTCGCACTGACATTTAACAATGAGGAAACACACACAACTCTTCAACAGCAACATCAAAGCAGTTCTATTGTACGGAGCGGAAACCTGGAGAACAACAGTTGCCACCACCAAGAAAGTGCAGGTGTTCATCAACAACTGCCTGCGCAGGATTCTCCGCATCCGATGGCCAGACACCATCAACAACAACAAGCTCTGGGAGAGAACAAACCAGCTGCCGCAGAACAGGAAATCAAGAAACGACGTTGGGGCTGGATTGGACATACACTGCGCGCGGAAGCC
Source organism: Conus ventricosus (assembly GCA_018398815.1). NCBI lineage: Eukaryota > Metazoa > Mollusca > Gastropoda > Neogastropoda > Conidae > Conus > Conus ventricosus. The sequence continues at coordinate 83,881,584 of CM031597.1, forward strand.
TGCAAGCAACATCACCAGACAAGCTCTAACATGGATCCTCCAAGGAAAACGAAAAAGAGGTCGGCCAAGGAACACCTGGCGCAGGGACCTGGAAGCAGACATCAGGAACATGGGGATGACTTGGAACCATCTGGAGAAAAGGGCCCAGGACAGAGATGCCTGGAGGTCCTTGGTTGGCGGCCTGTACCCCAGGAGGGGTAATAGGCGATGATGATGATGATGATGATGATGATGATGATGAATCTCTCTTCACACACACACACACACACACACAAAACCACACACACACACACACACACGCGCGCACGCACGCAGCACGCACGCACGCACGCACGCACGCACGCACGCACGCACGCGCGCACGCATACGCACACACACTTATACGTATATGCATATTTCTGTCTTTCTCTCTTTTTCTGAACTAAGTTTAAAAGGACTGAAGCAACTGTTTTCTTACTGCTACATAATAGCTGGGAGCATGACGTCTCTAAGACTGAAAAGTTCGCTCCGAGGTGCAAGTCCTCTTCATCGTTTGATCTTGCGAACCTCTTGGGCTCGACACTGCTGAAACCCACGCGAGGCCTGGAAGTATGCGGCCCAATAAGAAATATAGAATTCAGGATAGGGGTGGCTAAGCGGGTGGGGTGAGATTGCATGAGGGGTGGGGGTGGGGGCAAATGAAACAAACACAATCCACCATTAAAAGAATGATTCTCTGCAGCAGAGTTTCTGGCACGATCACAATGAGAACGGTTCAACAACAGTTTTCCTTTCGTTCCCCCTCTCCTACCTTCCTCACACCCCGCCCCCTCCCCTCCCACCTATTCCCTACCCTGTCTCAATTTCCTCTCTGACCCGCCCCCATAAGTCCGCATCTATCTGGAGAAATATCAATTTCGACTTGAACTTTTACAAAACAAAAATACCGTCTTGTCTGATGATGTTTCTTTGGCATTTGAACACCGTCCTCAATCTTGGCCACTTACATTCCCCTTTTCGTCGCAGACAGAATCTTTCGTCTGGAAAAAAAAAAAAAGAGGGAAAAAGGCGGGAAAAGCGAGGTGGAGGGAAGGGACAGGGGGGGGGGAAATGTCTGTAGAAGACGTTTGTTTCGTAAAAGGGGGACAGGTTTTTTCGCGTT
>CM031597.1:83887724-83907724 GCA_018398815.1 Conus ventricosus
TATTCTCTCTCTCTCTCTCTCCTCTCTCTCTCCTCTCTGTTCCCCTCCCCCCCCCCCCCCACCCCCCACACACACACACCGTGTGGCGCGCGCACTACACAGCGCGCGCAATTGCACAACCAAACAAGGCTCCAGAGAGAGACGAGAGAGAGAGAGAGAGAGGGGGGGGGGGGGGGGAGAACAAAGAGAGAAGGGTAACCCAAACAAGAAATCACAACAAAATACCAATAAACAGATGCAATTTGTGGTTAGAAAAGTTATTTCATATTTGCCAAACAAACTTATTTCGAACACCACGAAAAAAAAGCTGCATTTTAAAACAATGACTACGGAAGTACGTAGCTTGAGAAGCAGAGGGAGGAATAACAAAAGCAGACTTATTAGCAATGAACAAGAACAAATTTTTTAAAAAGTAAAAATTAAAAAATGCTGCTAACTTTTAAGGGTACAACTTCGTGCGCCATAATCCAGCAAACTATTCTGGCGCATGGCGCTATGCGATCAATCACACAGAATCACAATGAGAAAACGTTGGCATGCATACGTACAAGAGTGAGTATCATTTTAATTCACATACACATGCAAAAAATATAAGATGACATGAACATGTACACAGCTAAAAATTCCACAATGATTATAAGTCACAACTACACGGGCACTGGGATCTATCTTTGGATTCGGATCCATATCACAGATCGAAACCAAAACAAATCAAACGAGGTCCTACGTGGGTCGCATTCCATTTCTCCACCTAGTTCCGTTATAAAACATCCGTTCAGTCACTATTCTTGCTGAACGGGGGTGTTGGGTCCACCCCTTGCCGTGCAGATCTGGATCCACCATCCGCGCCAACATTTAATGCGATCTTTCTTGGGTCACAATCCATCTTTCCACTAAGTTACGCTAAAATCCGTTCGGTGATTATTCTTGCGGAAAGGGTGAAGGATCCGTCCCACGATCCAGATCTACGCCACCATCTGCAATAAAATGTAATGAATGTGTCATTGAGCCACATCCCATTTTTCCAACAACATTTCGATGAAATCCGTTCTGCAGTTTCTGAGGAATTTTGCTGACAAGCCAATACACCAGTGGACAACGGGTGAAAACATTACCTCCCTTGATGGAAGTAATTATATTACAGATATAAACATATGCACTTGCACCTCCAAGAACTGGACAAGTGCAAATGGTATGATAATCGCACAATGCCAGAAAAAAAAGGCGGATTACTATTCAAGACAGATATTGAACAGGTAACTTTGAAGTGCTCTTTTGCAGGGGGCAGAACCATCAGTGTAACGTAAATCATATTCATGTGCGTATGATTACCAGGATGTGTGTTGGCGTATGACAGAACGACCCACATAAGACTCTGCGCTCACAAGGAAACCGGAATGAGCGACGTGAAACGAGTGACACTGCAAACAGCACGTAGGATAACACAGAAAAACAGAATAATGACAATGCTTGGTTCAAACTGTGGAAATCCGACGAATTATCGTTCATTAAACAGTGATATTATACACTCTGCTCTACGCTGCTATGCCTGCTCGCATGTTCATTTCCAGGGACAACCACACCAGCGTCATCAAGGTCAGACCCAGTACCGGCCGGTCAGACAGAGGACGGTGCCAGGAGGAGGCGGACCCCGTGCTGTGCAGCACAAACTGGGCCGTGTTGGCCAGGCTGCCGTTGTTGGGCGCTGGTCGCACGTGCAGCAGACGACACAGGAGCGGGTAAATGTCCACCAACCGGATGGAGGTAGACTTCACTCCCTTGCGGAATCGGGCCCCCCGCGAAGAAGAGGGTTCTCATGGGGGGAGGTCCTGCTGAACCATGGTTGCCTTTGGCGGGCCAAAGGACCGTGCAGCCTACGTTCGGGAAGAAGGAAAAAAAGGTGTGTTCAAAAAAAAAAACCCGGGTGAAAATTTTTTCCCCTCAAACTAGGTCACTTAAAGTACTTTTTTATCAAAAAACTTGAAAGTCAAACTGAAACCTCAAGTGCCCTCCGAAACTTTATTTCAAAGCCGCTCGTGCAAAATTTACCACAGCATTTCTCCCCACCGGGAAGTTAAAACCCTACAAACAAACAGTAGGATAAAGCGGGCAAGAAGCCCTGTCAAGGTTGAATGCCTTCGTATTTTTGACGGAAAGAAGTGTGGTACTCAACGTCCTTTACAGGGCTGAGCTATGGCATCTGTCATGATAGAGAAGCAGAGGGCGAAGCGCCAAACTTGCAAACGCATTCGATTCTTTTGAACATGAATTTTTTGTTGTTGTTTTGTTGTTGTTTTGCTGTTTTTTTGTATTGTTGTCGTCGTCGCATGTCGTTGTTTTTTTGTTGAAAAAATCCACCTCGCGCTCCTCGTTACCATCATGTAGACAAAATTTAAAAAAATTATCATCTTCTTAAACGAGAAGGGTGAGCGTTTTGCAGACCTTGCGCCCTAAACCCAGCTGGTGAAGGGGGAAGCATTTTCCCCACAAAACGCATCCAAAAGGGCCACATGGAACCCCCAACCATTCAGGGAGCCCCAAATTGACCAATCGCTTTACCCGCAAATTAGGAGTCTGGGGGGATGCGAGGGATGAGGGGTGCTGACTTTTCATCAGACCACACCCTTTTTTTAACAACGGGAACTTCGCCTCAAGAGCCCAACACCAACACCACACGTAAAGGTCAATGTCGGACTGCTCCGGAACGGGGACCACAAGCAGCATTCCAGATCAGCCTTTTCCAACGGTTCCACCCCGCACAAAGTGAAGAAGACAGTGAGAGGGACACGAGACACGTGGGAACATGCAAAAAGCCTGGAAAAAAGCGGGGTTAAAGACCTTGGCAAGAAGAAGGCCCAGCACAAAGAAGGGATCTCTCCCCGACCCTTCCACAAGTTGGAAAAAGGAGAAGAAAAAAGCTACATAACACGAGCCGAACAAGAGCAGCAGGGCAAGGGGCACGAAAGACCCCAACAGCCGAAGGGAGAGAAAAGAAAGCATAAAGAAGGACAAAGGGAAAACTTTGAAGACCGGGCCCAGCCAAGAGAGGCAGCGCCACAGGGAATCTGAAGGACCTGTACCTGGTGCCCAAAGAAGGACGGTAATTTTCCCGCAGACAGAAACCAGTGGGACAAAAACGGAAACCCACTGAAACAACCGAGGAACAGCTGAAACATGGCAGAACACTTCAGGAGCTGCTGAAACCCCCCCGCCCCTGAGGCACCACCAGACATCCCCCCTGCAGGACGACCGCCCCCTCAGCTGTGCAAAAAACCCCCAAAAGGGAGAGATCAAAAGGCCTCATGACCGAAAAAGGAAGGCTGCAGGGGCCGACGAGATACCAGCGAACCCCTCAAACAGCAAGGAAAAAGTGTAACAGCTATACAGCCTCTTCAGCAGTCTGGGGGGAAAGGAAGGGACCGGCTCAGTGGGGAAAAAAGGAATCGTCATCAAGCTCCGAAGAAAGGAACCCCAGGGACTGCAGCAACTACCGGGGATCATGCTCCTTCAAAGCCAGGGAAGGTTCCAAGGGGTTGGAGGAATAAAGGGCTGTCGACCCCAAGCCCAGACCCGCAGGCAGGCTTCCCCAGAACAAATCATGTGCCCCCCAAATTTCCAGCCCGCCATAAAAGGAGCTTTGCTGGGGTGGAATCCCCCCTTTTTCACAATTTTAAAAATTTTGAGAAGGGTTTCACAGTGTGGACAGAGAGATCGTGAAACTGCTGAGGGATTTCGGAGTCCCCCAGAAGATCACTCCCTCTCCGGTGCACCCACCAGACGAACGCAGGATTCCCCGCCCGGGACCTCCAAAGTTTTGGGGAAGACCGGGGGTTTTGGCGGGGGCCTCTGTCGGGCCCTTCCCTTCCCCTGGCATTGACTGGATCGAAAACCACTACAAAAGGGAGAAACACGGGAACATGGACACTTGGACGCAGCCGACGACCTTTAAATTCGCTGCGACCTGGGTCCTGTCACACGCCCGCCCGATGCAGGGCAAGACCACTCGCTTTGGGGCCCCCTAGCCGGGGGGGTCAAGATTAACAGGGAAAAAGACCAGCTGATGAAAATCAACACCCCTGCCAACACACCATCACATCGATGGGGGAGCCCCTCAGGAAGTGGAGTTTTCGTCTACCTGGGGAACGTGGTTTGACCAAAAGGGGGCACGGACAGACGCACAGCCCAAAACGCAAGGGAAAGCAGCTTTGCATCTCAAAACATTGGGCATTGGAGAATCACATAAGAACCAAACTCCGCTTTCAAATCCAATGGAAATCATTCGCTCTACGGGTCAGACGGGCGAACAACAAGACGGGGTGCAACAAAAGATTTGACTTCTTTAACACTGTCGAGGGGCATCTACAAAAACCCATGGGGACAAGGCCAAACGAAAACTGGGGAGCGTGCGGGACAGGAACCAGGGCCGAATACTGCGAAGGGAAATGAGGCTGGTCGGACCCCCCAGGAAACCAGCATCCCGCACCACACGCCACCCGACCTGGGCCCGCAGGGGAAAAAAAAGAGAGGCCGGCCTCGCAACAGCTGGAGACGAGACACGAGGGGAGTTAAACAACAAGGACAAATGGACGGAAACCAGAACAGCCCAGAAGAGGCGAGGCGAAGGTCGTTGATGACCATGTCCACCGGGAGCACGGGGAAAAAGAAAAAAAGAAATTTTTTCTTTCTTTGTGAAAGGGAAATTCGAGCTATAGATTGGTCACTTTTAAAGAACTATGAACATGTTTTTTTTTTTTAAAGCAGCCCGTAACTGATTTTGACCAAAAATTCACAAATCGTTGATATTTTTAAACTTAAATAATTTTGGAACCAGTATTATCAAAATTTTTTAAAACATTTTCCTTGTGTTTTTGAAAAAAAAAAATGCTAACATAGTCGACGAATTCCTCAAACAATTTTTTTTTCTGTAAAAAGAAACTCGAAAAATTTTCTTTAAATTCCCTTTAAAATGGTTAACCTCCCCGCTTCCCTTTAAGACGCACTGTGTTAGAACGGGCCAAAATCACCAAGGGGCTTTTTCCAATTATTCAAAGGGGGTGGCGCCTTCACTGATTTACCAGAGGCACATGCGAGTTTTCTGTGTAGTGCTATGTTAAGATGCCCACTCTCTCAGGATGTTTCCAGGAAATTACCTCAGTTAAAACAGACTTTTTATGAAATTAAATTTGAAAAAGACCAGAAAAGACACATGATAACATATGTATTAAAATATAATACAATCACTGTTCATTCGATGCCAGAAAAATTTTGATTGCATTTTTAGTGATGACCACTAAATCTTCAAAGCGATGGAATGCTGAATTCATTCATGAAAATTTAGTACATATTTTGAGCCTAGATCAAGAAAAAAGGAGGACGTGAGAGGAAATGGGGAAAGGGCGGGGGGGGTGGGGGGAGTTGCTGCGACGAAACATTCCGCAAAATCTCAACCCCAAAATGAAGACAACCGAGGACATACTTATAGTTCCACCGCACCCAAAGTTTGGAACTCGGCAGACGATCCAAGATAAAGCATTGCCCCTAAATGACCAACATCCCCCCTTCCCCCACCCCTCCCGCCCCCACATATACACAGCATACCAAATAAACAGAAAAACAAACACCAAACTAAGGGATATCACGTACGTATTATTGCAGTAAATGCAAAAAGTTGTTACATCACACACACACACACAACACACCACACACACACACACACACACACACACACCACGCACGCACGCACGCACGCACGCACGCACGCACGCACGCACGCACGCACGCACCCCCCCCCCCTACACACACACACACCACACTCACACACACACTCACAACACACACATTCATCCGCCACTCACTCTGACAAAAATCGAATATTAGAAAAAAAGAAGAAAAAAAAAGATAAAGATAAGATTAAGATTTTTTAAAAAAAAAACACAAACTCACCGTGGACAGGTCCACCCTTCGTCAGACATGATAATAATGGGCATGATCCTGTCATTGTGCTTGTAGTGAAAGTGGTCTGGATTCCTCCTTCCGGTACGCCCGTCACGTGAGGGATCTTCTTGGCTTGCCTCAAAACTTCAGCTTCCTGTCCCGCCTTAGCAAGATGGCCGTCACAGTGCCGTATTAGGAATTCTTTCCACCAATCTCTTGTTCACGTACGCCCATAGGTCGATCAGCTGAAACACCAGTGAATAAAACTCGTGATCATCGCTGTCGGTATCATCATCATCATCATCATCATCATCATTGTTCTGCACAGAGCTCACAGCGGAATGCTTTAACAGACTAAAAGCTTCACCAAACAGACGGTCAAGATTGGGGATGTCTGTCTATCTGTCTGTCTGTATGTATGATGTCTGCCTGTCCTATCTCTGTCTCCTGTCCTCTCTGTCTGTCTGTCTGCCTCTGTCTGTCTGTCTGTCTGCCTCTCTCTCTCTCTCTCTCTCATCCTCTCTCTCTCTCTCTCTTCTCCTCTCTCCTCTCTCTCTCTCTCCCTCCCTCCTCCCCCCCAATTAGAATTAATCCAGTGTTATTTGTAAGTCTTTCATGTCACCACTTTTCTACACTCCCAAACACAAAATTCTCTGTTAGTCTGTCTGTCTGTCTGTCTGTCTGTCTGTCTGTCTGTCTGTCTCTCATTCGTCTAACGTTCCATGTTTTTGTGAAAAGAGTAGAATGAAACTTATGTTTCTATCATTTCTACTACTGCTTCTGCTGTTGCTGCTGCTGCTACTACTAGATCTACTACTACTTCTTTTTCTTCTTTTAATATGAATATTTACTATTGTTTCTGCATATAATACAATCACTATTATTACTACCACTACTATTTTAACAGCCACAACTACTATCATACTACTACATACTACTAACTACTACTACTACTACCTACTATCTACAACTACTACCCCTACTACTACTACTACTAACTACTACTACTACTACTACTACTACTACTACTACTACTACGTATACTGCACACCCTGTCTTGCATGCTGACGTCACTCATGCCGTGATCTGACGTAACGATGACGTTGACGACGTCCAGCCAGGTTGTTTACGGTCTAGCTCTGCCAGAATCTGACCCAGGACCCCGTCCATCTCTTGAACCTGTCAAAACATGATATCTCACACCAGTTGAAAAAAAAAAAGTTTGATACCTCCGCCAGGTAGAGACTGTTTTGTCTACGTCTGTTGGTCGGTTGTTTGCCTTTCAGCAAGATTAACAATACAAAAAACTGCTCAGCCAATGTTAACCAAACTAGGGAAGATAGTTAAACATGGGCCAAAGACGAATCACTTAATTTCGAGTGCGGATCTGGTGGGGTCCGGATCTGGGGGCGGTTTCCAGGATCCGTTCGAACTTTGCTGAAAATCTTCGCTCTCCCTAGTGCCATTTGGCTATTGCATGAACAGTTCTGAGGTTCTCACAACAATGATTCGTTTCTTGAAAAATGTACGATCAGGGCCAGAATGTAGGAATTTTCACACACAACACACACACACACACACACAAAACACACACACACACACCCCACACCCCCACCACACACACACACACACATACTTTGTTTCCCATCCCCTCTCTCTCTGTAATCGCGTATATGGTTCCAGACTTTCCGATTCGAAACAAGGAGAGAGAGAGAGAGAGAGAGAGAGAGAGAGAAGAGAGAGAGAGAGAGAGAGAGAGAGAGAGAGAGAGTTTAGCAAGGCTGCAGTCATTCTGTTTGAGTTTTTTTTATGAAAATCATCATCACCATCAACATTATCATCATCATAACCAGCATCATCATCATCACGTCATCATCGTCGCCCGTCGTATCATCATCACATCATCATTATCACATCATCATCATCATCATCATCATCACAATCATATAAATGGACTTTCCATGAACGACCCATGTCTTTTGTTCTCATGGACGACCGGGGAAAAGTGCGGGTCTTTTCCAGTGTGGGAACTGCGCAAATGTCCTGTTCTAAAAATAAAAATAAAATAAAAATAATGAACACCCGCCCCGCTTTTACATATGACTTGGATCCAGGGTTGATTTAAATTTATAAACGAACGACCCCAGTCGGTAGACTTCACAGTCACTGACGAAATCGTCGAACTGTTTTTCATTAAATTTGCCCTAAGGACGGAAGTCTTCAAAGTGGACGCTTTCATGGATGAAATCCTTGTTTAGCTTTCTCTTTCCCTCAGGCGACAACCCCAATGAGGGCAATGAAAAAAGATTTAAACCCCAGGTATGCGCAGGGAAGAAGGGAGAGACTGCGCCTGTAACAAGACTATGTCAATGTACATAAGCATTCAAAGTACCGTCATATCTCCACCGACCTTCTCAGCCACTTCCGGAGAGCCAGGCCCTAACGATGCCCAGTGCTGTCGGGTTCATGGAAGTAAGGGCCACGAAGTCCTTGTGTCCTCGACGAACCAGCCCACGGCAGTCCTGACACTTCGTCCCAAAAGGGGACAGACTTCTTGTAGGCCTTTAAGATGGATGGTCGCAGACCCCGGGTTTCTGATTTCACTTCCGGGCCAGAAGAACACGGCTATGATTGAAAAAGGAAACGCATATTCTTAATGTCATTTTTTCTTCGGGTTATAACATTATCTTAGCCCCCTCTTTTCTTTTTCGTTTCATTGTCATTTTTTGGGAAATGGATAAAAAAGTAAAGTTGAACCGTAACAATTGGTAGAACATTAAAAAACGTTTTATTGTTCTGGTAATTGAAAAGATTTTTGTTCTGACTAAGATCTTCAAAACTCTCTCTCTCTCTCTCTCTCTCCCCTCTCTCTTCTCCTCCTCTCTCTCCCCCCCCTCTCCTCTCTCTCTTCTCTCATTTTGTTCAGGCTGTCAACTTTTCAAAATCAAATTCTCTGCATAGAAGCACACACACCCCCACACACACACCACACACACACCCCACACACACAAAACCACACACACACACACACAAAACACACAGCTACTACATCAGATTTTCTAAAGCATCAAACATTGCGTTTAAAAAAATCTCTCTTCCGTAAAATATCAAATCAGATTCAAAATATTCATCTCTTTAGGTACTCAAAAATCGCACCGTGGAACAGTTCCGATAAAGTTTCATGGAGCCTACTGTAAAATGCTTATGACAAGCAGGTCCCAACAGTCTCTAAGAACATGTTTCACACAAGCAGTAAATCACATGAAATGCACACGGAACATCTTTATCTCTGAAAATATACATGTGAGTGTGAAAGAGTGACTCTGTGTAATAATAGGAAAAAAACCCTCACCACGGGCCCTCTATGACTGATGGTTAAACCTCTTACTTTGACAGATTTGAAAGGTTGTCTTCCGTCTGCGGTTCCAGTCCTTTTGCCAGAGATCTTTGACTCAAGTAAAGCTTTGGGTTTTAGCTCGGTGTGAGTGATTGGTTGCCTCCGCAATTTTCAGCTATAGCATTTTTTGGGTAATTGATCAACCGCCTCATTGCTTCAAAGCCAGTAGAAACGGGAACCCAAGCGAAAGCTATGCTGTTTCCATCAGATTTCAAACAGGTGTACTGCTAACAAAAATTTCAAGAGTTGAGGGTGCTTGGGCTTACGGCCAGCAATAGCCCAAAAGTCAGAAAGCCAGTTCGAGAGAATGACCAATTCTTCGTTTTGATTTAGAGACCATTTGATGTTCCAGGACCAACGAGCTGTGAGCTCAATAGTACAGATGGCGATGTTTAGTATCTTTAACATTTTTAGAGGCAGCTGTTCAGCAGTACACATTAGAAGCGATTTCCTCTTCAGATTTGGAACCATCAGGAAGTATGGTTCGGAAGGATGGAAATGTTGAATAAAGTTCAGCCAGAGACCTCGGGAGGTCTTTACGATAACAGGATAGATCAAAGGGCGTATCCGGAGTGCAGAAAGTCCGTGGTTGATTGTCTGGAAATGTGGTCAAATTACACACGATTCCATGTTCAGATAGCAAAGAATGTTGATGCCTAAGGGCTGAACTGAAATCGGGTTCTCTTCGAATTTCTTGTAGAATTTCGGTTGAAAAACACACAGCCATCAGCAGGATTTCAGGTTACAGAAAAGAGGTGTAAAACATGTCACACGCGCGCGCGCGCGCACACACACACACACACACAACACCACACACACACACACACACACACACACACACACACACGCATGCACACACACACACAACACACACACACACACACACACACACACACACACACACACACACACACACACACACAACACACCACACACACACACACACACACACACACACACACACACACACACACACACACACACACACACACACATTTTAACAAAAAATTCCAATATCTAACAAGTGAACATTGGAGCCTTTCTGCGAAACGTCTCACCTACTCTTCTAACGGAGCAGCGGCTCATACAAATACGTCGAGTTGGATGTGTTCGATATTGTGTTCATTATGTACGTTTCCAGTGAACGTTGCCATCGTCGCTGCCAACACGAGTGTGACATGATTTCACATTTCATAACATTTCAGCCTGGAGGACTTTCCAGCATTCTTGACTCATCCTATAATTGTCAGCCCTTGTTTCCATGGGGACAGACGGGCGGGCGATCTAACAGAAAAGGAAAAATAGTTTCAGTTTCATCAAGGTGTCACTGCGTGTGTGTGTGTGTGTGTGTGTGTGTGTGTGTGTGGTGTGCGTGCGTGCGTGCGTGCGTGCGTGCGTGTGAGTGCGTGCGCGCGTGCGTGCGTGCGTGCGTGCGTGCGTGCGTGTGTGCGTGCGTGTGTGTGCGTGCGTGTGTGTGTGTGTGTGGTGTGTGTGTGCCAGTGTACGCAGTGCGCGAGCACATGTGCGTGTGTTTATGATGTGTGTGTGTATGCGTGCGCATGAAAGAAAAAAATATCAAAGAAAAATCAGTCAGAAGATCGCCCAGAGCTCGCACCGCTCTTTCCTCTTTTTTTTTTCTCACAGGATCCAGAGGCCCCCCGGCCTCCCACCTAAGCTCTTTCGAGCCCTTCTTTGAACGTCGTCTTCCTTTTGGGATTACATCCGGTTGCGAAAATCCCGTGGTCTCTGCCACAGCCCTGACACACAGCGGGGGGGGGCCTCAGGAAGTTTGGGGGTGACGTTGGAGAGGGGATATTGTTGCCTCTTTCAAGCAGGGGGTCTCTTGTTGTTTTTTTGTTGTTTTTTTTTTTCTTTTCCTTCTTCTTTTTTCTTCTTCTTCTTCCCCCTCCCCCTTCTCCTCCTTTTCCTTTCCTTTCCTTTCCTTTTCCTTTCCCCATTTTCTTCTTTTCCCCTTCTCTTTCCCCTTTTCTTCTCTTCCCCTTCTCTTTCTTTCTCTCTCTTCTTCTTTTCTTCTCTCTCTTCTCTCTCCCCCTCCCCCTCTTTTCCATCTATGTATTAGGTTGCATTTTGTGTATGTGGCACGCGTCCCGGTGTGCATGTGCAGTGTGGTATGTGGTGGCAGTATGTTTGTATTTCTATAGTCGTGTTTACGGTGCGCGCTTGCATGCTTGTTGTTTGCGTTGTGTGCGGAATGTTTTATAGTTTTTTTTGGAAAAGAGAGAGGGAGAGAGGAGAGAGGAGAAGGAGAGAGAAGAGAGAGAGAGAAAAGAGACAATGCAATGAAAATTTTATTGAGTAAACAAAATTTAAATTCGGGGGATCAAACACAAAAATCTATTCAATTTTTTTGTAATAGGCCTAGTTAGGTGATTTTGATTCTTCTCTCTCTCTCTCTCTCTCTCTTCTCTCTCTCCTTCCTCTCTTCTCTCTCCTCTCCTCTTTCTCTCTCTCTTTTTCTTCTCTCTTCTCTCTCTCCTCTCTCTCTCTCCTCTCTCCCCTCTCTCTCCCTCTCCTCTCTTCATTTTTTTTTTTTATAGTTCCACTTTTAGAAAATATTTTCCAAATTGTATTTTTTTTCCTATCAGAATCATTTTTTTGCTACCCTTTACAATTCGTTTTTCCGATCGTTTTTAAAATGCTTTATAAAAAAAACCGAGACAGCTGATTACGGCATTCATCGTCACAGACATCAAAAAACCATTTTTCCCGTTTGCTCTATGGAAAACCGGGCATCTTTTCTAAAAAGATTATAAGCCCCCCACAATCAAACAACACAGGATTCCCTCTTCAATGCTGCTTAAAAGGGGCACAGAAAGTGTCGGGGTACAACATTTTTTCTGTAACGCAGTTTGTGAACAAAGAGGGGGAAAATTTCCCCGATCTAAACTTCGCATATAATTTCTTTGTAGCATTTTGGGGATATATGTTAAGTATTTTTCAGTTTTAAAACTTTATGCTTGAAGAGCTGAAAAAGCAAAACGATCTTTGGTTTTAATTTTGTATGCCATATTTGCCAATTTGGTCGTCAGTCTTTTTTTTGAATAAAGACAGAAAACTTCTTACGTCACCCAAAATTTTGTTTTTGCCAGACTCACCGAACCGTTACACAAAGCAATTGTTTACTTGAAATGCCCCCGTTCTTTTGCCCCAACTCTTGTAAATAGTTTTCCCAAAAAAGGCTTTTCTTGGCAACCTTGGGCTGGATGCGCACACTCAACCAGTAGCGAAATGCATTTTTGCTGCCCGCCAACAAGGGTAACGACCCATTTTCCCCCAAAACCATACTGTTCGGTGACTGCATACCAAAAATTCAAAACCTTTTACATCAAAAAGTGTTTTTTCAATAAAATGATTGTTTTAACCCATTTCTCTGCCCCATAAAATAAAAAAGGGTTAAATTGGGTATCAACATTTTGAAAAAAAAAATTCCTGGGAACCTCCTAGTTTCCAAAGGGACCTGGGTAATTGGCTATTCTGACTTACCCTTCTTGCAAGTTTTCGACGCGCATGTCAAGGTAATTTGGGTTTTAAAAAGTAGACCCCAAAAAACTTATAACTGTTTACCACTGTAATATCTACTTTTTCCCTTTTCCACTTTTATTAGCCCCCAGAAATCCCCCCTTTTAAATTCAATTATCTTAGTCTTGTCTAAGTTTGTTTAAGGGAGAAGTTATAGGGAAAACCTTGAGGATGTCAATTTTTTTTTTGTAGCCCCAGGGCATAGGAGGCGAGAGCCCTCCAAAAAAAAAGGGAATTAGAATCTGAGTCCGTCGGGGGTTGTTGAACACCGTGTGCCATTCTGCGCAATCCTACGCCCTTGTTTATGAAAAATGAGAATAAGGGGGACAGGACCAACCTTGTCCACCCCCATTGCATTCAAAAAAAATCTTCATGCACTGGGGCTCTTACACACGATCTCACACAACGATACATTGTTTTTCGCTCCCTTTAAAATTTTGCTCCAACCCCAATTTCGAAGTAATTCACAGGTTTTTCTTTTACAGTATCAAAGTTTTTAAAATCGACAAAGAAAAATAATTTTCCCCAATTTTTCAAAGAAATTTGTTGCACAATAGCATACAAGACAAAAATGTTTTCTGAAGTAGAAAAACCATTTTTGAAACCACTTTTTTTCTTCCGATCTTTCCATTCCTTTTGGCCCCAAATTTAAAAGCGATTATTTAATTTTTTGCAACATTTTCCAAGTTAATAAAAACCCCGGGTCCTGATAATTTCTGGGGGGTTACGGTATCCCGCTTGTAACGGGGACAAGGTTGCACTTCCCCCGGTTTTGTTGGTGCAAAAATGTTTTAAAAAGGCAAAAAAAGGCAAAAGGGTCAAGGAATTTATCAAAACGGGAAAAATATTTGGGCGGAGGTTTTGCAAAACCGACCAAAACCTTTTCGCCGTGTTTTGGTTTTTCCAACCCGATAAAGTTTTTTGCCCCCACTGTCGCGCAAATGCACTTTTCTTTTTATTTTAACACAGCTGGAAATGATTTGCCCCTTCCGACGGGAAATTTTTGGTTTCCTTGTCTTTAAGTTAATCCTTTTTACTTCTTTCCAGAACTTACTGGAATTCTCTTTAGCCTTTAAAATAAGAGTTTCAAGTTTTTTTTGTTTAAAGATTTTTTGTTTACTATTGAGTAAACGTCTATATGTAATTCTACTATCAACATACTTAAGTCTTAACTGGTTTTGTAATTTCTTGACTTTACAGCGAGTGAACATCCTCCAGCAACGTCTCATTTCTTTTTTAGCTGTTCTGCACTCGTAGTCGAACCAGCTATTGGATTTAGGGCCGCTGCATCAGTTTCATGCATTCTGTGCTGAATTCTCATTTAGACACTTCACTGCTTCGTCAACTGACACTGTCCTGAGATTTATGGTGGCTTTGTTCAGAGCAATAATGAAAATCATTGCTATGTATGTACTGGCAAAATAGCCCTTCCTTATCTTTGTCCCAAACAATTTTCTCTGTATATGTTACTGTAGGCTCATCGTCTCTGTTTCCATTACAATTTTATACTCAATACTATTGGCATATGCTTAGAGTTGAACATTTCGCCCACTTTTATTTGCATGGTTTTGTGATTCATTTCTTTTGAACAAATAAAATAGTCTATTACACTACTGCCAGTCGAACACACATATGTATTTTCCCTCTTCGTCCCCGGCACAAGATCCGTTCAAAATCGTTAAATTGCAAACAGCACAGAGCTCAAGAAGAACACGACCAAAGTGGTAACAGTTTCGTCCTGAGATTGTCTCTGCTCACATAAATCAGACTGGATAAAGTCATTATCATCTTCTGCTTCACATGAAGTAGCATTTAAGGAACCAGTCCTTGCATTGAAATCACCACACAATAAAAACTCGTACGGTTCGTTTTGAGACTGGACATAATCAAGAATACATTCTTCAATCACATTTATACTGGACCTGAAGGGAATGTGGGGCTGTCTATAGTAAGGACTGTCAGGGGGACATACATAGGCACCGCACAATATCAAATGATTTTTGTTCATTAACATGCTTTTATCGAACTCTATAAACCACAATATTATCTTTTGAAATGTCTGATGATTTGATAAAAACCTTCAGAGATCGTTTCACTAGAATTAGTACTCCCCCGCTACAACCGACCCTGTTGAGAGAGCTTTACTGCTGGACTCATAAACTGAACAAAGTTGGGGAAACAGTCAAGGTCAGTTTGGTACTTGAGAAATGTTTCTGTAAAACAAATTATATCAAATTTTGATACGTACTGTATGAAATCTGACTCAGACAGTTTTGAAAGAAGACCTTCGACATTCCAGTTCAGAATACAAATTGTCGGATCTTTCCTCGATGAAATATTTGTAGTTTCTTGTCTATTTTTCGTAAAACTTTTGAAATGGCTACCATTGCTTGTAGACTGTAATGCCTTTCGGTTTTCAATGTTATTGGGCACTGGACGGCGATTGATGCCATTACTGAAGCAAGATTGTACACGGTCCACGAGAGAGAGAGAGAGAGAGAGAGAGAGAGAGAGAGGAAGAAGAGAGAGAGAGAGAGAGAGAGAGAGGAGAAAGAGAGAAGAGAGAGAGAGAGAGAGAGAGAGGAGAGAGAGAGAGAGAGAGAGAGAGAGAGAGAGAGAGAGGAGAGAGAATGTGGTAACTGAAAACGTGCTACACTATTTACTTGCTTGTCATTGCTAATCAAGATATGTCTCTCTGGTTCAAGTGGAATCTCCGCCATGAATGTCATGTAAAACAAAACCTCTGCCATGAATGTCATGTGAAACAAAACCTCCGCCATGAATGTCATGTGAAACAAAACCTCCGCCATGAATGTCATGTGAAACTAAACCTCCGCCATGAATGTCATGTAAAACAAAACCTCCGCCACGAATGTCATGTAAAACTGATCGGTGACAACACTGACGCCAGAATCACCTGTTGTAACAGTGTAGTGAAGAAAGAATTGATCCGTGACAACAGCGACGCGGAAACTGATCACTGAAAGCAGTGACGTGGAAACTGACCTGTGACAATAGTAAGAGGGAAACAGTGACAGGGAAACGGTACCGGTTGAGGTGTGAAAAGCAAACTGACCTGTACATGTAGTGACAAGAGAATTAATCTGTGACAAAAACGTCATGACACGGGTACTGACCTACCACACGCTTGTAGCGATTCGAAAATAATCTTGGATAATTATGTAGTGGAAGGTCAAATGATCCTGTAACACGTATGTAATGACAGGAAACACTAAGCAGTGACATTCGAGTGGTGACATGGAAGCTGACAATGATATAGTGGCAGATAAATTGGCACATGACATTAATTGTGAGATGATGGCGTTGTCCTGCATCAAAATCAATTTGGAAAAAAGCCTTGACAACTGAAAGTAGCGAAAGAGAAAATATGCTGTAACAAAAATGACAGGGAAACTGACCTATGGCTATTGTGTAATGACAGGGAAACTGACCTGTGACAATACTGTAATGACAGGGAAACTGACCTGTGACAATACTGTAATGACAGGGAAACTGACCTGTGACAATACTGTAATGACAGGGAAACTGACCTGTGACAATACTGTAATGACAGGGAAACTGACCTATGATAATACTGTAATGACAGGGAAACTGGCCTGTGACAATACTGT
This sequence comes from Conus ventricosus, assembly GCA_018398815.1. Taxonomy (NCBI): domain Eukaryota; kingdom Metazoa; phylum Mollusca; class Gastropoda; order Neogastropoda; family Conidae; genus Conus; species Conus ventricosus. The sequence continues at coordinate 83,904,228 of CM031597.1, forward strand.
AATGACAGGGAAACTGACCTGTGACAATACTGTAATGACAGGGAAACTGACCTGTGACAATACTGTAATGACAGGGAAACTGACCTGTGACAATACTGTAATGACATGGAAAGTGACCTGTGACAATACTGTAATGACATGGAAAGTGACCTGTGACAATGCTGTAATGACATGGAAAGTGACCTGTGACAATACTGTAATGACAGGGAAACTGACCTGTGACAATACTGTAATGACAGGGAAACTGACCTGTGACAATACTGTAATGACAGGGAAACTGGCCTGTGACAATACTGTAATGACATGGAAAGTGACCTGTGACAATACTGTAATGACAGGGAAACTGACCTGTGACAATACTGTAATGACAGGGAAACTGACCTGTGACAATACTGTAATGACAGGGAAACTGACCTGTGACAATACTGTAATGACAGGGAAACTGACCTGTGACAATACTGTAATGACATAAAAACTGACCTGTGACAATACTGTAATGACAGGAAAACTGACCTGTGACAACGCTGTAGTGACAGGAAAACTGACCTGTGACAATGCTGTAGTGACAGGAAAACTGACCTGTGACAATACTGTAATGACAGGGAAACTGACTGTGACAATACTGTAGTGACAAGGAAACTGACCTGTGACAATACTGTAATGAGAGGGAAACTGACCTGTGACAATACTGTAATGACATAAAAACTGACCTGTGACAATACTGTAATGACAGGGAAACTGACCTGTGACAATACTGTAATGACAGGGAAAGTGACCTGTGACAACACTGTAATGACAGGGAAACTGACCTGTGACAACACTGTAGTGACAGAGAAACTGACCTGTGAGTATTGTATAGTGACGACGAAACTGACCTGTGACAATACTGTAGTGACAGGGAAACTAATCTGTGACTATTGTATAGTGACAGCGAAATTGACCTGGCTATTGTGTAGTGACAGGGAAACTGACCTATGGCTATTGTATAGTGACGGCGAAACCGACCTGTGACAATACTGTAGTGACAGGGAAACTAATCTGTGACTATTGTATAGTGACAGCGAAATTGCCTGTGGCTATTGTGTAGTGACAGGGAAACTGACCTGTGGCTATTGTGTAGTGACAGGGAAACTGACCTGTGGCTATTGTGTAGTGACAGGGAAATTGACCTGTGGCTATTGTGTAGTGACAGGGAAACTGACCTGTGGCTATTGTGTAGTGAGAGGGAAACTGACCTGTGACTATTGTATAGTGACAGCGAAACTGACCTGTGACAATACTGTAGTGACAGGAAACTAATCTGTGACTATTGTATAGTGACAGCGAAATTGACCTGTGGCTATTGTGTAGTGACAGGGAAACTGACTGTGGCTATTGTGTAGTGACAGGGAAATTGACCTGTGGCTATTGTGTAGTGACAGGGAAATTGACCTGTGGCTATTGTGTAGTGACAGGAAACTGACCTGTGGCTATTGTGTAGTGAGAGGGAAACTGACCTGTGACTATTGTATAGTGACAGCGAAACTGACCTGTGGCTATTGTGTAGTGACGGGGAAACTAACCTGTTACTATGTATAGTGACAGCGAAACTGACCTGTGGCAATTGTGTAGTGACATGGAAAACGTCACCGTGGCAAAAGTGCTGTTGACGTAATCCACAGTACACCCAGTGGCCGCCAGGAGCGGGAAGTACTGCAGTCCAGGCACCCGCGGACGTAGTCCCAGCGGAAGCCATCCATGGAGACCAGCAACACTTTACCGCTGTAGGCCTGCACCTTCCGCCCTCCCATCATCATCACCACCACCACCATCATCATCAGGAGCGGCACCACAGTAGACATCCTGCCTTGGAACTTGGGAGGCGGCTGGAGCTAAACTTGCTGGACTTCTGAAACTGGTTATGAGTATTGATGGAATTGGCAAAGTTCTGTAAGGTCAGGTTTTTGTATGAAAGTTTATAAAAGTTTCAAAGAATCATTCATCCTAACATGACAGGGTACTCGAAAGCAGACACAAAAATCATACTCACAAACACTAGACATCTGGTTCCTGCAAAACTTTAGTGTTGTATACTGATGCGTTCATCTTTTTTTTGCTGTTTTGAAGCTTGGAACAAAACATAAAAAATGACGACACAGATTTGTAAGGGGGGGGGGGGGGGGGGGGATGTGCAGAAAGCGTAGCATAAATGAAATACCCAACGAATTCCATTTGCCCGTGCAAAATGTATTGCCTGCTTCTACCAAATAGATATCTGAAAGTATGCTCGGTGTTTAATCACCGTAATCTGTTAAAGCCTCTTCCAGCGATAGTCTCCTGAAGTTGTCAACGTTCATAACATGGAAATCGGTGACTTCATTACCTTCAGTCAAAATACTGCCTCGCCCGACTCACATGAAATTGTCTTTGGGTGTTTATGGTGAAAGCCATTTATCATCACAAGTGTCAACTAGTTTAGAAACTTCTGAAAGTTTTCTTATCTTCATAGCCAGCCATATATTCTATCTTAATCTGATAAAAACCGAACAAATACAACGACGAATCCAGGAACAGCGGGTGCACGTTTGAAGTTATCAACCAGCCACGGGCTCTATGACCGGCGAGTTACATTTAATTCGATTCCAGAACTCTCAATCTTGCAAGAGATGTCGTCTGCTGTCGAACTCGAAACATCGGCATAAGTTCCCAGATTTCGCTCTGAGAAAACTCAGATTAGATATTGTTTACGCGTACACAACAAAATGATTTTCACAGTATACAAACGACGTTACGGCCCATAATTCTGATTTTCTTTTGCAGGTATACAGGCGAACCGTACAGTAGCCTGCTTTCACACCTATGTATTATCACTCCACCCTACCCCCACTCCCCCAATTATCTACATAAACAAGTGGAAGAAAAATACACACATTGTTTACTGTTATGCTTGCAGCGCGGCAGCATTTATATATCACTATGAATGATAGGCGTCACAACGCGAAAGCAAATCTCAAGAGTAATCCTCGTCTATCTACAGTCTGCCCTCTGGGGCATGCAGAACAGTCATCTGATAAGTGGAGGTAGCTGTTCCGCACAGAAAAGTCCTGCTCCACGTGGACACCGCCCTGGTGAACACCTGACAGCAGGCACTCAGTGGAGGAGATGAGGCTCAAGCCTCCTGATCATCAGTCGGGCCTCATGTATCTTGCTGACCGACACATGCACTTAGTGGAGAAGAAGCCGTCTGGGCATGAGTAATGCCCTCACCTATCTCACTGACTGAAACGGACACACTGAAGGAGATAAAGGCCAAACCATTTGGGCATCAGGAACATCCCCAGGTGATGTCCTCACATATATCACCGACCTAAACGAGCTCTAAATGCAAGAGATGAAGATCAAACCATCTGGGCATCAGTCTTGTCCACACATGTCTCACTGACCTGAACAGACACTAAGTGAAGAGTCAAGCCATTTGGGGCATTAGGGATGTCCTCACGTGTCTCAATGACCTACAG
>CM031597.1:83915224-84015224 GCA_018398815.1 Conus ventricosus
CTTCTATGGGACATTTTTCGTGAAAAGTTGTCGCGCGACATTTTTTTCCAGCAATTATTGTCGCTGCAACAATATTTCACGTGAAATGCTATCGCTGCGATACAATTCCACGGCGACAGTATTATATACGACACCCCGCCCGACCCGTATGAAGAGAGCCGTGATTTTGCCGGTCGTGCAAACCGTACTTTCCCCCGGCCGTCCGGGTGAAGGGACGGAACTCCTCCTCTGATTTTTTTTTTTTACACTTGTTATCTTTCTTTCCAACGTTGACAAGAAACTGGTCGCTTCCGTGAGGCTAAGATCATTCGTTTACACAAAAACATGACCATGATTATGCCATCAGAGATATTTTCTCTGCTGCTTGGGACAATGTATCAAGAGAAGTGGGAGGAAATGGTAAATAGTTAAAAATGCTTTTTTTTTTCTTTTTTCTTTTTTTTTAAAAACACCAAATGAAACGTACCAACAAACCTTCAACTTTAGATCCTATACGATTCATATTAACAGAAAGTGCCAGTCACGGGCATAAATTTTCTGAAAAAACTGAGAAACATCCACATTGATTCATACAACCTTGACGGCTTTTCATCACTGTTTTATTCAATCCATTTTGAAGTGTTCTTTTACGTTTTAGAAATGATGTTTTAAACAGATTTGTAAATATGTGCAGTAAGATGGTGAGTGTTAAACAGATAGATCTAACTGACTGTGTGAACGTTGTGTGAGAATGAAGGCAATAAAGATCGTAAATAGTCACAGTCATCCTCTTTCAAAATATTACGAATTGCAACATTTCGTTTTTCCAAATCCAGAACTCATAGAATAAGAAGCAGTTTTATCCACAAGCCAAAGGAGTTATTGAATAAAATTCATTATACACTTCAACACTACAAACTGTTATTATATGCTGACTTGATCAGACGTGTGCTGGTGTGGATGTGGGGTGGTGGTGGTGCGAGAACGTTGGTGTGGGTGTGCGCATCTACATGTAAAAGCATCTGTATGTGTGTTTAGTTATAAAAGCGAGTGTGTACATATATGCAGAGCATAGAATTAATTATAATATTCTCACGGTTAAAATTGTTGATTTTTATGTATTTCCTACTTTTATGATTGATTTCATTATCAATTTCTTAAGTTGATCCACTTGCTTAAAGAACTCTCTATCATAGCCTAATTTTCAGGTGTTTATCTGTGTGTGTGTGTGTGTGTGTGTGTGTGTGTGTGTGTGTGTGTGTGTGAAAAGTTTTGTGTTGAAAAATAATATGATTGTTTAGAGGTGCATTATCACTTGTTTAGAAGGTGCATTATCACTTTGTTGCTAACTATATCCAGACCAATCGAGCATTATTTTATTACCAGTTGCAACTATTACATTTCTTCCTTTTAATCAGAGCGTTAATTTAAAGGTAATTTTGTGGTGCTGGCTTAGCATTAACAACTTTGATTCTTAAATTTCTCTGTAGACTTTACAGTATGCTGACAGTTCTTCAACCACGCTTTTTTTTTAAACATCCACAAAAGTTCCTGATTTCCATATCTGATGTGAAATTGTCATTGTCATCAATTTTCAAGGGCAATTTTCATGGGATACTTTGGATGTTTCGTTCCAGATTTTATAGCCACGATTTTTTTTTTTTTTTTTTTTTTTTTTGGGGGGGGGGGGGGGGGGGTCCAGTAATGTTTTCCAGTAGATAACGAGTGCAGTATTCCCTTTTTGCATACTGGCGACTAATACTGAAAATTGTTTCGGCATTCATTACAGAGTAATTCTCTTCGCTTTATCTTGGATGCAAATTCCTTATATGCCTTCTTCATTATTTACAGCTTCCAGCAGACATCATTCCACCAAACATGATGCCAGAATGGCCATCACGTTTGACAGCTTTTAATTTTGATATAGACGAGTTCGCCGCTAACGAGACCGTTTCTTTGAACGTTGAAAATAAATGATTAACACTTTGATTGCTAATTAATTAGAAGTCTTGAGATGCAATACTAATTTGAAATGTATTTCAGTCTGCTCGCTTGTAATCACATCTTGGGATAATATTTTGAATGCTACCATCACTCAAAATATATTCTTCTCAAAAAGTTATTGCAACGTATATGTAGGTCTTCCAAGAGCAAACTGGCACTAAATCTGATTAAATCAGGGAAAGATCTGTGACTATTACTGTATGTTTCCAACTGCCTTGTATTCTTGTGACACTGCCATCATTTAGAAGATTTAGAAGGTTGAAGGGTTGTCAACAACGTTATCGACCAAGCATTCGCTGGCCACTGCATTGCTGTCACTTACCTAGAGGGACGAATGGTAGCTGAAGTCACCCCGAAGAGCCAATTACCAATGAGCTACATTGTACGCAGCCACTCAGTGTTTGTTCCTTTGGATATCCAGGTAAATGTACAGACAAAATGTTTAGTGTCGACGATTTATTGAAATTAATCGTCGCTTAGAGTGTGTGAACGGTGATTGTGTTCGATGCTGGGAATACACTTCCAGCTGAGAATGCACAGAGATGTATTCTAACTTTCAGGAATATGTATTGATGTGGCTGTCTTTTCTTTTGCGGTCTCAGCTTCATGCAGTGGAGGGTGATAAAACCTTGGCAGACTGGGCAGTTTGGTTGAAGTGACATGAAAAGATTGTAAAGCATGACTTCAAATTGATTCGAGGCAAGGTGGTGCTCAGACATGCCAGATTTGTTGCTAATGATCTACAATGCCATTGACACATATAATTGTACTTTGTACGTATTTGAATGGTCAGACATATTCCTAAAGAATACAAATGCCCCGGGTCAAGGCACGTCATCACACCAGCCATCACCATGGATGACTATGAGCTTGATGCCATCCATCAGTTCACCTACCTTGGGTCCACCATCACCGATAACCTCTCCCTTGACACTGAGATGGACAATAGGATCGGGAAGGCAGCCACAACACATGCTCGCATCACACAAAGAGTGTGGGCAAATCCAAGCTGACCAAAAAGACAAAGACGGCTGTGTATAACGCCTGCGTTCTCAGCACCTTGCTGTATGGCAGTGAGACATGGACCACGCATGCTCACCAGGAGAAAAGGCTCAATTCCTTCCACCTCAGAAGCCTCTGGCGTATACTCGGCATCTGCTGGCAAGACACGGTGACCTACACCGAAGTCCTGTCTCGCGCTGGCCTCCCTACCATGTATATACCCTGCTAAGACAGCGTCGGCTGCGTCGGTTGGGCCACGTTCGCCGCATGGAGGATGGTCGCATCCCAAAAGACATCCTCTATGGAGAGCTTGCTACAGGGCAAAGAAGCATTGGCCGCCCACAGCTGAGATACAGAGAAGTTTGCAAAAGAGACATGAAGGCGCTTGAGATCAACACCGAGTCCTGGGACGACCTCGCAGCAGACCGCAACAGCTCGAGAAACACTCTCAAGAAACAGCTGCAGATTGGCGAAGACAAACTGACAGCTGCTGCAGCGGAAAAGCGAGCCCGCAGAAAGGGATGACAGCCAACAAACCACTGGCAACATACAGATGTGACCGCTGCGACAGAGACTGCCACTCTCGCATCGGTCTCTACAGCCACAGGTCGAGCAGACAGCCCAGACAGATAGCTAATCTTAGGTCGGATTTACTCTATCCATAGTCAGCTATGACCATCGGAGGCCTACTACTACATATTCAGTATAAAGCGATACGCATGTAAAAGGTCATACATATTCAGTATAATGCGATTAGACATTTTATGAAGTTTACGAAATCAAGAAAAATATCATAGACGTCTTACCTGGTAAAAACATACGAAGGAATGAAAATAACTATTTAACGCGATACACAGTTCCTTCCACGAATGCTAAGACTGATCGATGAAGAGGTGTGTAGAATCAATGGGTATGGATGCTGGAGAGAATGTGGAGCTGTCAAGGAAATGGTATGTTTGGAGAAAAGGGGGAAAGTGGAGAACAGTTTTATAGGATATACATGTAATGTAGAACAGTAAAGTATGTAGACTCAGTCTTGGCAATGGACATGTATTCAAATGAAACGGATGAGCTTCCGATGGGCTGAGTGTTCTTGAAACCACAGAAAGACGAAAAAATTATTCATTTCTGCTCACATTAATAATTTAAAGGATGCTATCAGAAACATCATTTTTCACAATCATGCCCAGTGCTGTGTGAGGACCTCCCAAGAACAGAAATGAATAATTACCGTCCGAACTGATCATCCGTACTATCCACCAAGCACGTCACACACGTTCCACAAGGGATTTGTGACTTCCAGTAAACGGGGATGAACTCTGCCGATAGTGCTGGGATCCTGTTAGGGGATTGTACCATCGTTGTCACCAGAGCAGCTGACGTTCGTGTCGCCTAGGGTTCGCGGCCATGATGCTGGAGTCCTTTATGGTTGGATGGATTATGTCCCTTGCAGTAATTATCGTTGACATCATCATGTGACACGAAGGAGACGCCTTTGAGACGAAGATGTTCTCTTTGCTATCAGTGCATTGGATAGTAGATGAAGCATGCTGCTCAGACTGTGCTTTTTTCTTCTCCGGCATTGTGCGACATTTGTGCTCACTCTAATCTCAGCATGCTGGGAACGTTTGCAAAGCTGTGCCACCCAGATGCGGGCCCATGTGACTCTCTCTCCCCATGATGTAGTGCAGCACTCGACTGGCTGAATCGCTTTGGTTTGCCCAGTGGTACATAAATGTGCGCTCTTTGCAGAATTAAAGGCTTTACTGTGTAAAACAAAAAAACCCAAACGAACAAACAAACAAACAACACTTGTATCGACAGCAACAAAAACCCGACAAACAGTCAACAATATCACGAGATTAGCAGTCGTTTGCTGAATACGTAAAATGAATCGGAGCATTTCACCCAAATGACGTGAAATAAGCAAATTCCATTCACAGAGCTCTCTGCTCTCTCTCTCTCTCCCCTTCCCCACACCTGTTCCACCGTCATCGCTGCAAACTCGAAAACCCACAAAGTACTCCTACCTTCCCCCAACCAAGGATGCTTAAACATCTTCCCCCCCCTTTAACATGACAGGGATGATTCCTGCTTTGACGAGAAGTGAAGAGAAAAAGAAAGAAAGACTAAAAGAAAAAAGAAAAGAAAAGAAGAAGGAAGAGGAAAAAATAGCTGGCAGAGGGAAAAGGAGGGTGAGGGCGGGAGTGGGTGAGGGGGGGGGGGGGGGGGGGGGGGGCTTGTGTGGAGTGGACGGGGGAGGGAGCATGTGGAGGGATGCAGGAGAGGTAAGTGTGAGAGGCAGAATTTTTTAAACGACTCAGATTCGGAGAAACTAAGCAAACGTTCAGACAAAGGGAAACCAAAATTCATGTCTTGCCGCCTGTACGAAATATCGAGCGTGCGACCCAACGCTACTGTTATCCGCTGGTCGGTGGCATGTACCACATCAGTGTGCGCCTGCTCGGCCGGTGAGAGAGGGAGGGGTAAGACTTTATCAGCTAAACCGTAAGTATCTACAGATGCTGAATTTTTTGTTTGTTTGTTTGTTTGTAATTTCTTTTTTTTTCTCTCCTTAATTTTTTTCTCTGTTTCTTTCTTTCTGCTTCTTCTCCATTTAATTTTGTTTCCATTTTTTTTTAATTCTCTATTTTGTTCTTTCTTCTTTTTCTCCCTTTTCATTGTTAATTGTTCATTTATTTATTGTTTATCTAATCATCTCTGTGTGTGTGTGTGTGTGTGTGTGTGTGTGTGTGTGTGTGTGTGTGTGTGTGTGTGTGAGAGAGAGAGAGAGAGAGAGAGAGTAGGAGAGGAGAGAGAGAGAGAGAGGAGAGAGAGAGAGAGTAGAAAAATACTCAATACTTTGAGATTTAATGCTGCTGGGACGTGCACTACTGCAGAGTAAACAAACAGCAGAAGTAAAGTGTAGATAAACAACCAAACGGTGAGAATGAATATACTCACTAAGCAGACACACAAAAACACCGCATGTGTTTCTGTTAAATCCTTTTTTTCTTTCTCCTTTTCAAAGCACCACAACGCAACCCTTTCCACCTCACCAACCAAACAACTATAGACTACCATCTGGGACATCATGTCCTTAAGAGTCTCTAGCTGATAGGACATTTAACTCAGCTCTACGCCACACTGACCCTGCAACACTTGTATGTATCCTGGGCAAAATCTCGTTCATATTCAATGCAGTGCAGCAGACATTGGTGTCTCGCCTACACTGGCTAAGCCATGTTGACTGGCCATGTGTCTGTCCAGGCTGCTTCTCTCTGACTGATCATGTCTGGCTCGATGATGCTGCTGCTGCTGCTGCTGGCGGTGATGATGATGATGGGAGGAGAAGGTGCAGGCTACAGCGGCAAGTATTGCTTGTCTCCCTGGATGGCTTCCGCTGGGACTAGTTCACAAGATACGCGGACTTGCAGTACTTCCCGATCCTGGCGGCCAGCGGGTGTACTGTGGATTATGTCAACAACACGTTTGCAACAGTGACTTTTCCCTGTCACTACAGCATTGTCACAGGTCAGTTTACCTGTCATTACAACACTGTCATAGGTCAGTTTCCCTGTAATTACAGCATTATCACAGGTCAGTTTTCCTGTCATTACAGTATTGTCACAGGTCAGTTTCCCTGTCACTACAGCATTATCACAGGACAGTTTTCCTGTCATTACAGTATTGTCACAGGTAAGTTTCCCTGTCACAACAGTATTGTCACAGGTCAATTTCCTATCAGTATTGTCACAGGTAAATTTCCCTGTCACTACATCATTGACACAGGTCAGTTTCCCCGTCACTACGTGTTGTTACAGGTTAGTTTCCCTGTCATTACGATTGTCACAGGTCAGTTTCCCTGTCATTACAGTATTGTCACAGGTCAGTTTCCCTGTCATTACAGTATTGTCACAGGTCAGTTTCCCTGTCATTACAGTATTGTCACAGGTCAGTTTCCCTGTCACTACAGGGTTGTCACAGGTCAGTTTTAATGTCATTACAGTATTGTCACAGGTCAGTTTCCCTGTATTGCAGTATTGTCACAGGTCAGTTTCCCTGTCATTACAGTGTTGCCAAGGTCAGTTTCCCCGTAATTACAGCATTGTCACAGGTCATTTCCCTGTCATTACAGTATTGTACAGGTATTTCCTGTCAACATTGTCCAGGGTTTTTTTTTTAATTTTACCAGGTAGTTTTTTCCCTTTATAAAAAATTTTCAAGGTCATTTCCCGTCATTCAGTATTGTACAGTCAGTTTTCCCTTCTTACAGTTGCCCCAGGTCGTTTCCCGTAATTTCGTGTCACAGGTCATTTCCCCCTTACAGTATTTTCCAGTCTTTTCCCTCATTCAGTATTTTCACAGGTAATTTCCCTTCATTTCAGTATTTTCACAGGGCAGTTTCCCTGAAACGGTTTTTTTACGGGTTGTTTCCCTGCCACTCTCATTACAAGGTCAGTTTTCCCTCTTACAGTTTGCAAGGGCAGTTTTTTCCCCCTTTATTTCAGTTTGTCCCAGTTATTCCCTTCCCTGGTTTCACGGTTTTTCCTGTCATTAAAGATTTTACAGTCAGTTTCCCCGTTTCAGTTGTCACAGGCCCCTTTCCCTGTCCTTTTTTTAAGGGCAGTTTCCCATTTAAGCTTTTCACAGGACAGTTTTCCCTGCATTTCAATTTTCAAGGTCATTTTTTTCATTAAATTTCAGGGTTTTCCCCTGTCATTTTTGTTGGCCGTATTTTCCCCCCGTCATTACAGTATGTCCCAGGCATTTCCCCTTATTCGTTTGTCCAGGTTGTTTTTGTTTTACCGGTTCACGGGTTTTTTCCTTCATTACGTTTGTCACGCCCCTTTCCCGCATTACAATTTAGGTCATTTCCTGTATTACAGATTGTCTATTACAGTTTGTCAAGGCATTTTTCCCCTTTATACAACAATTTCCCGGTCATTTTCTGTCTTACAGTATTTCACAAATTTTTTCCCCGTCAAAAAGTATTTTCTTAATTTCCCTTTTTTCACAGGATTTCCCTGTCATTTAAATTGTCACGGGCAGTTTCCCCCCTTTATACAAAGGGGTTTTTAAAAAATCAAATTTTTCTTAAATGTCCCGGGGCTTTTCCCGTCATTACGGGATTGTCACAGGTAGTTTCCCTGCTTAAAATTTCAAGGGGTTTTTTTCCCCGTAATTAAGTTTCAAAGGTCAGTTTTTTTGTATTTCAGGTCACAGGTCATTTTCCCCTTTATACAGATTTTAAAAAGGTCAATTTTTCCGTCATTACAAATGGTCAAGGGGTTTTCCCTGTCCCAAAAAAAACCCCTTTCCCTTCATAAGTTTCCCCTAAATTTTTCCTGTCATACAGTTGTCACAGCGTTTCCTTCCCTACGGTTTTTTACGGGCAGTTTCCCTTTCATTTTCCAAAGGCAGTTTCCCCCCCAAAATTTTTCCCGGGGCAGTTTTCCCTGTCTTACAGTTTGTCAAGGTCGTTTCCCCGTATCAAAACAGGGTTCTTATTTTTCCCCTTTTCCCTGTTTACAGTTTTCCAGGGCAGTTTTCCCTGTCTTAAAAAAATTGTTACGGTCGTTTCCCCTTTAATAAGTATTGTCACAGGTCAGTTTTCCTGTCATTACAGTGATGTCACAGGTCAGTTTCCCTGTCATTACAGTGATGTCACAGGTAAGTTTCTCTGTCATTACAGTGTTGTCCCAGGTCAGTTTCCCTGTCATTACAACGATGTCACAGGTCAGTTTCCCTGTCATTACAGTGTTGTCACAGGCCAGTTTCCCTGTCATTACAGTATTGTCGCAGGTCAGTTTCTCTGTCATTACAGTATTGTCTGTCATTACAGTGTTGTCCCAGGTCAGTTTCCCTGTCATTACAACGATGTCACAGGTCAGTTTTCTTGTCATTACAGTATTGTCACAGGTCAGTTTCTCTGTCATTATAGTATTGTCTGTCATTACAGTATTGTCACAGGCCAGTTTCCCTGTCATTACAGTATTGTCACAGGTCAGTTTCCCTGTCATTACAGTATTGTCACAGGTCAGTTTCCTGTCATTACAGTATTGTCACAGGCCAGTTTCCCTGTCATTACAGTATTGTCACAGGTCAGTTTCCTGTCATTACAGTATTGCCACAGGTCAGTTTCCCTGTCATTATAGTATTGTCACAGGTCAGTTTCCCTGTCATTATAGTATTGTCACAGGTCAGTTTCCCTGTCACTACAGTATTGTCACAGGTCAGTTTCCCTGTCATTACAGTATTGTCAGAGGCCAGTTTTCCCTCTCATTACAGTATTGTCACAGGTCAGTTTCCCTGTCATTGCAGTATTGTCTGTCATTACAGTGTTGTCACAGGTCAGTTTCTCTGTCATTACAGTATTATCACAGTCCAGTTTTCCTGTCATTACAGTGTTGTCACAGGTCAGTTTCTCTGTCATTACAGTATTGTCTGTCATTACAGTATTATCACAGGTCACTTTCACTGTCACTACAGTATTGCCACAGGTCAGTTTCCCTGTCACTACAGCATTATCACAGGTCAGCTTCCCTGTCATCATTTTATTTTCACAGGTCAGTTTCCCTGTCATTACAGCATTGTCACTGGTCAGTTTCCCTGTCACTACAGTATTGTCACAGGTCAGTTTCCCTGTCATTACAGTATTGTCACAGGTCAGTTTCCCTGTCATTGCAGCATTGTCACAGGTCAGTTTCCCTGTCACTACAGTATTGTCACAGATCAGTTTCCCTGTCATTACAGTATTGTCACAGGTCAGTTTCCCTGTCATTACAGCATTGTTACTGGTCAGTTTCCCTGTCATTTCAGTATTGTCACAGGTCAATTTCCCTGTCACTACAGCATTTTCACTGGTCAGTTTCCCTGTCACTACAGTGTTGTCACAGGTCAGTTTCCCTGTCATTACAGTATTGTCACAGGTCAGTTTCCCTGTCATTACAGTATTGTCACAGGTCAGTTTCCCTTTCACTACAGTGTTGTCACAGGTCAGTTTCCCTGTCACTACAGGTTTGTCACAGGTCAGTTTCCCTGTCATTACAGTATTGTCACAGGTCAGTTTCCCTGTCATTACAGTATTGTCACAGGTCAGTTTCCCTGTCACTACAGTGTTGTCACAGGCCAGTTTCCCTGTCACTACAGTATTGTCACAGGCCAGTTTCCCTGTCACTACAGTGTTGTCAGAGGTCAGTTTCCCTGTCACTACAGTGTTGTCACAGGTCAGTTTCCCTGTCATTACAACATTGTTACAGGTCAGTTTCCCTGTCATTACAGTATTGTCACAGGTCAGTTTCCCTGTCACTACAGTGTTGTCACAGGTCAGGTTCCCTGTCACTACAGTGTTGTCACAGGTCAGTTTCCCTGTCACTACAGTGTTGTCACAGGCCAGTTTCCCTGTCATTACAGTATTATCACAGGTCAGTTTCCCTGTCACTACAGTGTTGTCATAGGTCAGTTTCCCTGTCATTACAGTGTTGTCACTGGTCAGTTTCCCTGTCACTACAGTGTTGTCACAGGTCAGTTTTCCCTGTCACTACAGTATTGTCACAGGTCAGTTTCCCTGTCACTACAGTATTGTCACAGGTCAGTTTCCCTGTCATTACAGTGTTGTCACTGGTCAGTTTTCCCTGTCACTACAGTGTTGTCACAGGTCAGTTTCCCTGTCACTACAGCATTGTCACTGGTCAGTTTCCCTGTCACTACAGTGTTGTCACAGGTCAGTTTCCCTCTCATTACTTTATGGTCGAAGTCGCACTGTTACTACGTTGTTGTCACAGGTCTGTTTCCCTCTTCCTGCTAACTGCCTCGTGTAAATTTCCATCTCAGCCCGTCGTCTCCCATTCTCTTCCCCTGTATTCTGCCTCCTCATTCCCCCCCCCCCCCCCCCCCCCCCCCACCCCCTTCACTCACCCACCCATCCCTTTACCTCTTCACGGGGAATAGATTCTCTTTAATGACATGATAAATGTCTATGTTTAATGTGCTAGGAACGATCCTGAACACTAATGGTTTGGCTTTCAATGCAGTGGATCATCCATGACATCTGGCAATACTGGCGATGAGAATGAACAGTCTGCCCTGCCTTTCCCTTCTCTACGATACCGGGATAGACTGTCATCTTTTGTCTGTAACACTAACATTTCATTCTGACGTTGAAAGTGTCCGTATTTTCTCCCGCGTCCTGCTTTCTTCCTATTCCATCAATTTTACTCCCCTTACCCAACCTTCCTCGCCCCCCCCCCCCCCCCCCTCCCCTCCGAAAGTTTTTTCTTGCCTTCCTCCTTCGTCGTTTTCTGCACCTGATTTTATACAGCCTTCTCTCTCTCTCTCTCTCTCTCTCTCTCTCTCTCTCTCTCTCTCTCTCTCTCTCTCTCTCTCTCTCTCTCTCTCTCTCTCTCTCTCTCTCTCTCTCTCTCTCTCTCTGTGCATGCTTATCTCTGTCTTCTTTCCTCCACCTGTTGAATGTAATATATCCGATGTACATCAAAGGATTTTGGCAGTTTAATTGTGTAGAATTCGTAGGCATGAACGAAACCATTAACGGAAATAATGATGTGAGTGCAGAGTGATAAAAATGTACAAAAAGTTGCATTCGAACATACGCGCAGACGCACACATAGACTCATGCTAGCAAGCACGCGTGCACGCACGCACACACACACACACACACACACCACACACACACACACACACACACACACATACACACACACACACACACGCACGCACGCACGCACGCACGCACGCACGCACGCACGCACGCACGCACGCACACACACACACACACACACACATTTACTCATTTGGACAATGTCACACATGCGCTCACACATGCACACGCACACACACACATACACAAACACACGCACGCACGCATACACGCACATACACACATTCATGCACGCGCGCATACACGCGCACACACACATGCACGCACTCACGCACTCACGCTCAGAGCTATGAACTTATTTTTAACCCTCAATAAAGATAATTTTGACTTGACTTCACACACACACACACACGCGTGCGCGCGCGCGCGCGCACTTGGACACATACCTTCTCTCTCTCTCTCTCTCCGTCTCTCTCTCTCGTCTCTCTCTCTCTCTCTCTCTCTCTCTCTCTCTCTCTCTCCTCTCTCTCTCTCTCTCTCTCTTCTTTCCTCCACCTGCTGAATAAAATGTATGCAATATCGACCAAAGGTTTATAGCAATGTAGTCGTATAGAAATGCTAGGCTTTGAAGTTATTGAAACCATTAAAATTGAAATCATATGAGTGCAGAATGATAAAAAATGTTCAGAATGCCTGTCGAAACGAGAGAGAGAGAGAGAGAGAGAGAGAGAGAGAGAGAGAGAGAGAGAGAGAGAGAGAGAGAGGACCGGCAAATACAAATGTACGCATACCCACACATCCACCCTTGTTCACCCGCAACGTACAATTACTTGTGTTGTTAGAGCTCGATGAAATTTACTAAGAATGAATGGTTTAGTGCCTGTTTTATTCTTTTTTTTTTCTTCTAGTTTTCTTCGCAATCTGTGTGTGTGTGTGTGTGTGTGTGTGTGTGTGTATGTGTGTGTGTGTGTGTGTGTGTGTGTGCTTCCGTCACCCCCACCCCACCCCCGTCCTTATCCTTCCTTCCCACCTTTGAATTTTTCTTGTACGTTCTTTAGAAATAGAAAGTTGAACAATTTGTTTTGATCAGCATAAACGGACCAAATGAATGATCTTACTATTTTACAATGATTTAAAACAAAAGGTCGATGAATTCAACGAGGAAAATGGTATATCAGATATCGGACGGATGATTTTGCGACTTCATTGAAACTACAGCATTACACGTTTTGGAAGTTCAGGTCGTCCCTTTTAAAAGACAACATGAAGAGACAGAATGAACAATGAAATACAACATATGAAAGGGGAATATGCCGTCAATTAAATGCGCGATGAGAAGTTGAAATATTTTACTTCTGATGACGTCTTTCTACACTTTCTTTTAACTGATCTAACATCTAAGACAATTTTGTATGTCCCAATGAAAAAGCGAACAAATGATGGAGGGAGAAAGGCAATTAGAGCATGAAATCAAAAGCCCTGGAAACAGACAGGAATAAACATAGAAAATTATGTATAAAATCACGAAAAATGAACTGTTTAAAAATATCAGGAGAAAAAGAACAGAAGGGGTGTCATTAAGATAAGGAATAGGTGGACAGCTGAAAAAGAAAAAGTTTTGTTGTATTTTTGCACTCTGTAAAAGCGACACTGCTTTAGTAAATACATAGTTAAAATCATTGACCAACAGGATAATGTTATAACAAACCAACAGAAAAACAGTTCTACTCATCACTTTACACAGAAACAAGGGTACAGTATGATGCTATGCTGAGGCTATATCCTCTTTTCTGTCTGTTTATTTACTTACTAATTGATGTGTCTATTTTTGGCTTGGCTTGCTTTAAACCTAATTTCTGATTCTTAATGTTGCTGTTTGCTTTTGTCTGTATGATAACAACAAAGGAATTTTTTTTTTAGATAGCTCAGTTGGTAGAGCGCCGGACTCGTGATCCTGAGGTTGCGGGTTCGAATTTCGGTTTAGGGGGATTTTTCCCTCGGAGTTAACATTGGTCCTGACTCCATCCCCCATACAGTCGTTCGGATGGGACTATAAACCGAGGTCTAGTCTGTGTCACATGCACTAAAGATCATACACGGACTCTAAAGATCCCGATGCTCATGTCCTAAGACGGGTGAGTACCGGCTACACGAAAATACACAATGCATGCAACCTGTGTGCCATAATAGTCTACTTGAAGACTGCGAGCACGGGGCAGGTTAAACATCCCCCATCTGGAAGAAACAAAGAAAGAAACAGGGGTACAGAACTGTGAGATCCAAGATTTAATGAATAACGTCCCTTGTGTAAATAAAGCGGAAGCTGACGATTCACAGGGCAAAACTACAGTAGAAAAAGCTGCATACGTGCTAAAGAATGAAAAATAAAAGGCCAGAATCTGATGGATTTAGTTTAGAGTTATCTAAAATAGTTTGGACAAGAGAATAGCGTATTTGTTACTATGGCACTGAAACAGGTTTGAGAAAAGGAGAATATTGTCCTGTTTGTGTTCCTTCTCAGTCTCCCTTTCTTGCTCCATCTCTGCCCAAACCAATCCCCTCTACCTAGTTCACTACCCCGTATTCCCCCAACTCCCCCCCCCCCCTCTCTCTCTCTCTCACTCTGTGTGTGTGTGTGTGTGTGTGTGTGTGTGTGTGTGTGTGTGTGTGTGTGTGTGTGTGTGCTGGTTACTCCACCCAATTCTGTCTCAGTCTGTCATTCCTCTCCTCGGTTTACCCCCCCCCCCCCCCCCGCCACATTCCAAACACACACACACATCCTTTCCTTTTATTCTCTTCTTGTCTCTGTCTGTCTGTCTGTCTGTCTGTCTGTCTGTCAGTCTGTCTGTCTCTCTCTCTTTCTCTGCCTCTGTGTGTGTGTGTGTGTGTGTGTGTGTGTGTGTGTGTGTGTGTGTGTGTGTGTCAGTACACCAGGTCTTCTGTCAGAAGTATACAGGGATTGAAATACCGATGCTGCGTGGGACAAGCTGTTGACCCAGCATTCAAGAGGTCCGCTTATCTTCCTCAAATACAGAGATGACCTTGGTGTTCCTATCAGGGAGGTGCTGGGCCATAGACCAGGAAGTCCGCCCATTTTCCTGTTCTTTTCACTTCCCCCTCCATTCAGATGTTTATCTCGGACAGCCGGGCGAAGGTGTCAGGTCACACACCACAATTTGTAACAAGCACCAACATTAGGGTAGATCACTTATCACAATGAAAAAAAAAAAAAAACTTTAAAAAAACAGCAACAGAGTAGTTCACCGAAAAGTCTTTAGAGGCACAACGTCCTTGATGTCCTCCTAACATGGCGACCTCGATCAGGACCTGAATCTACTCAAACTCATACCAACCACCACCACAGCCATTCCTACCCTCTACATGCCTTCTCCATCGGCGCTACTTCCTTCAAAGCTCTGTCACACTATGCAATATCAGCTCCAACGCTCTGTGATACATTTCGTCCTATTGTCTCGTATTGACAATGATTAGAGAGAAGATTCATTATTTGGTATTTAACATTTCTTATACTCTCTATCAACGAAAAGCACAAATGCTTACTTCGTTAAATACCATTCCACACTGACTTTCTTTTGAACTATGAAGCAGAGAGAGAGAGAGAGAGAGAGAGAGAGAGAGAGAGAGAGAGAGAGAGAGAGAGAGGGAGAGAGAGAGAGAAAGCAGAAGCAGCAAAATGATGCATTCTTTAGGTATGAAAAGCACAAACTTTCAGTTTGTTGGAAACCATACCACACTGACTTTCTTTTGAACCATGAAGCAGAGAGAGAGAGAGAGAGAGAGAGAGAGAGAGAGAGAGAGAGAGAGAGAGAGAGAGAGAGAGAGCAGTAGCAGTAGCAGCAAAATGATGCACTCTTTAAGTATGAAAAGCACAAACGTTCAGTTTGTTGGAAACCATACCACACTGACTTTCTTTTGAACGATTAAGCAGCAGCAGAAAGATAAACAAGATCCCTTACGCATGATCTTACATTCATTTGAACTTTGTCATACACAGATGTGAGTAGCGAAAAGATTTTTATGTAGGTGCTTAGATTTAACTTCAAAAACCTCATAATGGAATGTTCAGATTTTGTTTTGATCTGCAGATCTTTTTTCAAGTTTAACTTCCAGACTTTTATCTAATTCGCTACATACTGTTCGGATACTGTATGATGTTACTATACACTATATCATTTTTGACTGTTAGTAACAAAACGTTTTTTACCTAAACATTTGTCATCTGCTGACACCAGAAATGATGAATGATGATTTTTTTTTTTTTTTTTTACTTTTAGATTCGTCATTATCAGTTTCTTTTGTTGAATGATGGACTGACCCTTCACATGGTCCATAAAGTAGTTCAGATCATTTCAAATGTATATCTTTGATCCCTTCCTCCATCCATTGTCTTTCCTTCTACACATCACCAGTTCTCCTCTCCTCGTCCACCTTTTTTCTACAACATTGCAATGTGAACAATATTATCTTTCCATTTTCATTAGATGTCTACAGTCACCTATATGTGTGACGAGATGTTAAACAGACTCCTTCCTTCCTTCAATCCTTTGAATTTAGATGTCTACAATCATCTCTATGTGTGAGGAGATGTTAAACAGACTCCTTCCTTCCTTCAATCCTTTGAACTTAAATGTCTACAATCATCTCTATGTGTGAGGAGATGTTAAACAGACTCCTTCCTTCCTTCAATCCTTTGAACTTAAATGTCTACAATCATCTCTATGTGTGAGGAGATGTTAAACAGACTCCTCCCTTCCTTCAATCCTTTGAACTCTAACCTAGAGTGTATGGTTGCCTATAGGGCTGTATGAAGAGAGTCATGGGATTGTCGCCAACCGGATGTACGACCGGCAGAGGAAGACAATATTCACCATGGCCTCAAAGGAGCCTTACTGGTGGGAGAGCGGGGAACCTATCTGGATTACCATGGAGAAACAGAAGAAAAACAGCACTGGTGAGTGGATTGTATACCATCATCTTCTATATGCTCCTTTTGTTTGTTCTTGTGATCGCCTCTTATCGGCTCACATGCCCATTACCCCCCCTCCCCCCCCCCCCCCCCCCACACACACAAACACACCCACATACACACACGCACGCACGCACGCATGCACGCACACACACACACACACACACACACACACACACACACACACACACACACACGCACGCACGCACGCACGCACGCACGCACGCACTCTCACACACACACACACACACACACACACACACACACACACACACACTGAGAGAGAGAGAGAGAGAGAGAGGAGAGAGAGAGAGAGAGAGAGAGAGAGAGAGAGAGAGAGAGAACAAACCAGACCATCAAATGGGTCCCAGCAGGCAAGAAAAAGAAAGGGCGACCCAAAATGAGTTGGTAGCAAACCGTGGCGGCAGACCTACATCTAGCCTACCGGAATTTCAGGGATACCGGCAGACTGGCAAAGGCTCTTCATAGTGGAGCGCTTAGACCCCCTCATGCGTCGCTCGGTGCGGGGAGTAGCCAAGGTCTAAGGTCCTATGACGAGTGTAAATCTTCTCCAGCACTGTCTGACCCCCAGCAGGATTTTCTTCGAAGAGCTGCGTGTCGACCAGTCAGCTCTCAGGAGGAAACTCCATGGCAATCTGGATTGTTTTCATTGTTTGGGCCACCTGGCATGATTCTACAGCTGTCGACGGAGAGGTGACAGAGAATTAAAAGTTGCATATCTAAGTCAAAATGTATTGAACGAAACAATATGAGTGTGAATAAATGCATTCAGTTTAATAGCTATGTATCCACAGCAACAAAACGGTAGCATAAATGCTCATTATCAATTATAATGAACCCGTCAACATCAGTGTATAATATGAAGAGATGCACGGGAACCCAAAGCAGGAAAATGACTGGGGGGGGGGGGGGGGAGGGCTACTTACCATGAATGTACAGTACTGCGCTGGGGTAACTCTCACTGAGGACCAGTCCAACGACAACAATATCGCGCTTCTCAGTTTTACTTTTTCTTCATTTTGATTTTTATTCTTTCTCTTCCTACTTTTTTTCTTCCTCTGCGACTATTACGGCTATTATTGTTGCTGCTGCTTTACTACAACTAATACTTTTGCTACTACTACTACTACTACTACTACTACTACTACTACTACTACTACTGCTACTGCTGCTGCTGCTGCTGCTACTACTACTGCTGCTGCTGCTACTACTGCAGCTGCTGCTGCTGCTGTTGTTGCTGCTGCTGTTATTGTTGTTGTTGCTGCTGCGTCTGCTGGTGTGATTAATTAGCATCATTGCTCATTCTGCTACCATGGCTATTACAACTGTTGCCATCAATGCTATGGCTGGCGTTACCACTATTATCATGACCCTTTCTGCCGGGCCTCCTACAGTTTCTTCCTCGTCTCGACCCGCAGAAAATGACCATTCCATTCTCGCGCTTCAAACCAGAAATCGAAACATGTTTACAAATTAACTGGCAGGCGGAAATGTACACACAAAACAAGCAAGAAACTGTTTCAGATCCATCTAGACATAACGAAATTCCTTCTATCTGTGTCTGAAGACTGTAAAAAGGGAAAAGATGTGTGAAGACTGTAAAAAGGGAAAAGTTATGTGTGTGTGTGTGTGTGTGTGTGTGTGTGTGTGTGTGTGTGTGTGTGTGTGTGTGTGTGTGTGTGTGCGTGCGTGCGTGCGTGCGTGCGTTATGATCACATCCATTTTTATCGTTCTGATCTTTCAAAGACCGAGGAGGCACCATGGTGCACAGGGTGCGTGTGCACTTCAACGCGAAGCAGTTCTGTGAGTGACCTTTAAGCGTCGTCCAGACGTTTTGTCTGTCCCGTGTGCTGTTCTGAATACAGACACAGAGATTCAGAGTACGCAAACCTGCGTTCAGTCAGTGAGTCTTCTACTTCTTCCTATCAAGGTAGTTTCAACAACCTATTATTCACTAAAGTGGTAAAATAGCTTCACAGAAATAAGTCAATAACTCTGTGTCAGACATTTGGTAGTGTGGATCGACAATAGACTGCTGCACTGGGAAACAGTCGTGAAAAAAAAGTTGTAGGCCTACATAGAAAGTTCATGGTAGGAACATGCAGTCCAGTGCAGTGCCGCCAGAATGATATCTGCAGTAAAAGTAACACAAAGGAAAAAAGTAATGCTAGCTGAATACATATTAAGTCGGCAACTCTGCATGTGAGGTTGGATTCAATTAGCTGGACTCCAACCCTGAACCTTTTGACAAAAGTTATCAACATGTTAACCACTGGACAATTACGCTTGGCATACATGCAGGATGTAATGTAATGTCTTTTTACCTCTCATCCCAGCTACGTTCTTCTGGCCTAGCAGTGAAGTTGAAATCCGAGGTCTCCGACCATCCATCTATATGGCCTACAATGGGTCCGTGCCCTTTGAAGAACGCGTCAAGACTGCCGTGGGCTGGTTCGTGAAGGACCACAAGGACTTCGTGGCCCTCTACTTCAATGAACCTGACCACACCGGGCATGCCTATGGGCCTGACTCCCCTGAAGTGGCTGCAAAGGTCGGTGTCCAGATTTTTATTAGTAAGGGTACTTATATAGAGTCCATCCTCGGCTAGAGACTAAGCTCTATGAGCTTTACCATCTACACTCACGCTTACACAGCGGAGCGTTTACCTGGGGTGAGCCGACTGACGAGCTGCTTCATTCAGTCGTTTGCCATGTCATTCAGTCAATATCATTCACTCGTTTTTCTTCCTTCATTCTTGTGACTCTTCAGGCAGGGTGCATGCTATGTGTAACGTGTGATCCATACCATCGGCCAAACTAGCTTTCTCTTCCGAAAGTTGGTGATGGGATTTTACGGGTGTGCAAGACGTTATGCGAGCATTCATACACGGAACCTCGGTTTATAGTCTCATTCAAAGGAAATGGAGTCAGAACCAATGTTTACTCCGAGGGGAAAAAAATTCCCCTGTACAAAAACGGCCCGGCAGAGATTCGAACCCGCAATCCCAAGATCACCAAGATTACGAGTCCGTCGCTCTACCAACCGAGCTATTCCAGCTAGTCAGTGGGCTGCCTTTGCAGCCTGTTGGGTTGCTTGGGGATGAGCTGGATGTGGTGGACGAGGCTGTGGATGGCTGGTCCACATAGAGCCCATGGGTATGTTACAGATTCACCAAAAGAATTATTCTGACACCCTCATTACAGGTGAATAACGTGAATATCAGCGGAGCGATGACTCAAACGGAAACTCTGTAAACAGGCCAAAGAAAAGGATCATCTGTGGGGAAACAATCTGTGGGCTGCTGGGAGGGAATAAAATGGATAATTGGGAGAAAATGATGAAATGGATGCCACTTAGCAAGGTGAATGAAACAGATAGCACAAACGCACACACGCGCGCGCGCGCGCGCACGACGCACCCCACACACATTCTCTTTGTATAAAATATAATATATATATTTTTTTTTTCACAGGTAGAATTTTCGTTGCCCGCCCCGCACCACAACCAAACAATGAGAACAGGCAGATTAAAAATATACAAGGTAAAAACCAAGTTCTTCATTTTCTCCACACAAGGGAAAAATCAACATTAAAACTCGAGCTTTCGCCCACAGGCTTCATCAGGAGAATGTGAAATGTGACCAGTTTGAAAACAGTAAGAAAAAACAGTTCAGTGTTGGCATAGGCTACACCCAGTTCCTCTGTTAACATATCACATTTCACATTCTCCTGATGAAGCCTTTGTGGGCAAAAGCTCGAGTTTTAATGTGATTTTACCCTTGTGTGGCGAAAATGAAGAATTTGTTTTTACCTTGTATATAATAAATATATATATATATAATATAAATATTATATATATATATTTTATATATATAAATATATGAGACACACACACAGAGAGAGAGAGAGAGAGAGAGAGAGGGGAAGAGGAGAGAGAGAAGAGAGAGAGAGAGAGAGAGTGAGAGAGAGAAGGAGAGAGAGAAAATGAGTTGAATCAAATGAGAAAATATACATAGAGGTTTTGAAGTGAAGTTAATGAGGTGAATGAAACGGATAGCGCGCGGGGCGTGCGCGCGCGCGCACACACCCACAACACCACACACACACACACACACACACACACCCCAAAACACACACAAGAAACGTAAGACGAAAATATACAACTTGTTGTTTTTGTCTTTCTTGCTGTGATCGATAAATAATAAATATAATAAATAAATATATATATAATATATATATATATATATGTCAATGATTTTAAAAAAGGGAAAGGTTAAAACTCAAGGTCAAAACTCGACAAATTTGTTTCTAGCGGCGTTGCGCTGTCATCAGGATGTTTTTGTTTGCCCACGCCGATGTTAATAGCGTGTGGGCTCACGTTTGCGGTTGTTAGCACGTGCGGGTTGCTCCCACGTGTTTTTTGGGGCTTTCAGGTTTTTGTTTTGGATGTGTTCATAACAACGATTTCCATTTATGCCTGCAGTTTTTTTATATTTCTGTTTTGGTGTTTTAAAGTTGCTAAGTGTGGTTTGCATAGTATTAACCATTTTTCAGTTAAACATAGGTTGCACCTTTTTGAAACATTGCTGTTGGTGATGCTCTTTTTATGATTTTCCAGGATATATTGTAGCTGTTTTTGCGTCTTTAATTTTCCAGATATATTTGCTCAGTTCGTTTGGTTTTTATATTTTTCTTTATAAATGACTGTTTGTGGTTTGGCATATCTGGTTTTTGAAGTGGTTTTCAGTGTCCCTAATGTATGTTTCTTTATCATTTTCGATGTTACAGTACCCTGGTATAAAATGTTGTTGGGGAGACATTTATTGTTAGTGGGCACTGCCCCCTTTCTGTGCAATTGCAAGATTTCCTTTCTTCACCCTTCTTTGCTGTGTTGTTTTTTCTTTTTTTTTTGGATGCGTCAATCGGGTTTTTTGAGGTTGGGCATACATGAGTACGATAGTTTGACATGTTTTTGTTAAATATTTTGGACAGTTTGTGCTCTTTTGGAAATGAGTGCTAGGATTTTAAAGAATTCTTTCCCTATGTTTGTTTTGATTTTCCCTTTCGTATGGGGGGTTATACCATATGATTTTTTTTTCTATTTTTCTTGCTTTTATTTGTGTTGTTGCCCGGGGTTTGTATTGTAGTTTGTAATTGTATCCATTTGTTTGTGTCCCTCCTGGTATTCCACTGCTGCATTGTTGAACACTCTCTCATTGCATGACAGGTTTGAGAGTCTCTTGTTTATGCCATGGGGTATGGTCTTTAATACAGATGGTGGATGGTTACTTTTGGTGTGTACATAAAGAGGTGTATCGTTGGGTTCCTTGTATGGTTTAATATATATGGTTGTTGAGATCCAGTGTTATGTCTAAGTAGTTCACTACCTTTTTGTTTGCTTCAATGGTGATCTTTAAGTTGTGGTTTTGGAAGATTTTGCATAGTTCTTTCTTCTTGTTTCGTGGGTTCTTGGGTTGTTTGTTAGTGCAGCAAGGCCATCGTCTCTGTACAGCCCGACTTGTTTCCGAGTTTTTTCTTGATGTTGGACAGCATGAATAGTCCGACCAGTTCACATGTTTCTGCACCTTATATAAACCATGGTTACGTCGAATGTTGAGTTTCTTTTGGGTTTTCCTGATCCAGGTTTCATTTCTGCTGTGTAGTAATGTTTTCTTGGTGTGGAGAATGATTTCCATTTCTGACCCTGTTATGTCTGTGTGGTTACGGCAAACTCAGGGCTTTGGAGAGTAGTTCCTCATCTATGGATGGGTAAAAGTCTACTATGTCAAATGTGATAAATACTGTATTACTTTGTTTATTGAGTTTTTTGAACCATTGGATAATTCGTATGTTTCTTCCAGAGGTTGTAATCAGAGTTTGGATTTTATGTCCTTTGTTATTTTTCCAGAATTTTCTTGCTTATTTTGCCTAATTCAGATTTCGAGGGGTTTATTAGCCCGCATTTTGGGATTGTTATGAAAGTTGGGTTTGTGGTCTTTGAGTTTATGAAAGCTTTTTTTGCGTCGCTTCTACCCTGTCACTTAGGCCCTAATGCGCTCTGCAAGTTCTTTATCTTAGTGCGGATACTGTCATGTATATTTTTGTCAGCTTTTTTGTAGTTTTTCTGGATTTTTTTTGTAAAGGGAGTTGGAATATTCCTTTGGTTCCTTTTTGTAGTAATTGCTAGTTTGTCAGCCTTCACAAAATATTTTTTGTCATTTTGTACTTGTTTTATTTGGTTTTTTAATGTTGTTTGGAAATCGTTGTTAGATTTTTGAATTCAATATTGGTTATCATTCTTTTCATTTGATCTTCAAAGGGTTTCATATGTCTATGAGGGTTTGGTGATCGCCATGATTTGAAATCGTAGGTGTTTTTGTCCTCTTTTTTGCATTCGGGTTCAGGAAAAAGAATGCTTTCCATCATTTTGCGTACGAACTTTTCGGTTTGTTCTTTTTAATCTTTTTAAGTAGAATTGTGGGTTAGAGAACGGTATTTTTTTTGTTGACTCCCCAAAAAATTGATTTCCTCCTTTTTAAAATCTTTCGGGCCACAGTGCTCAACGTGAGGAGCAATCAAGATGAATATAGTCAAAGAGCCTAAAATGATTTAAAGTGCTCAACCCCTTGGGGGCAACATTGTCAATGATGTTAAAAAGGAAGGTTAAAACTCAAGGTTAAAACTCGACAAATTTGTTTCTAGCGGCGTTGCGCTGTCATCAGGATGATTTTGTTTGCCACCGCCGATGTTTATAGCGTGTGGGCTCACGTTTGCGGTTTGTTAGCACGTGCGGGTTGGCTGCACGTGTTTTTTGGGGCTTTAGGTTTTTGTTTTGGATGTGTTCACTAACAACGATTTCCATTTATGCCTGCAGTTGTTTACTATTTCTGTTTTGGTGTTAAAAGTTGCTAAGTGTGGTTTGCATAGTATTAAAATTTTTCAGTTAAACATAGGTTGCACCTTTTGAAACATTGCTGTTATGGTGATGTCTTTTTATGATTTTCCAGGATATATTGTAGCTTGTTTTTGCGTTTTTAAAAGTTCCAGATATTTTTTGCTCAGTTCTTTTTGGGTTTTTTATATTTTTCTTTATTGAATGACTGTTTGTGGTTTGCCATATCTGGTTTTAAAGTGGTTTTCAGTGATCCCATGTATGTTTCTTTATCATTTTCTGATGTTACAGTAGCCTGGTATACAATGTTGTTGGTGGAGACTTTTATTGTTTAGGGGGCACTGCTCCTTTCTCGTGCAATTGCAAGATTTCCTTTCTTCACCCTTCTTTGCTGTGTTGATTTCATTTTATTGGATGCGTCAATCAGGTTTTGAGGTTGGGCATACTGAGTACGATAGTTTGACAGTTTTTTTTGTTAAATATTTTGGACAGTTTGTGCTCTTTTGGAAATGAAGTTGCTAGATTTGAAGAATTTTTTCCCCATGTTTGTTTTGAGTTTCCCTTTCGTATGGGGGGTTATACCATATGATTTTCTTTTCTATTTTTTTTGCTTTTATTTGTGTTGTTGCCCGGGTTGTATTGTAGTTTGTAATTGTATCCACTTGTTTGTAGTGCCTCCTGGTATTCCACTGCTGCATTGTTGAACACTCTCCATTGCATGACAGGTTTGAGAGTCTCTTGTTTTGCCATGGGGTATGGTCTTTAATACAGATGGTGGATGGTTACTTTTGGTGTGTAATAAAGAGGGTATCGTTGGGTTTCTTGTATGGTTTATATATATGGTTGTTGTTGAATCCAGTGTTATGTCTAAGTAGTTCACTACCTTTTGTTTGCTTCAATGGTGATCTTTAAGTTGTGGTATTTGGAAAAATTTTGCATAGTTCTTTCTTCTTGTTTTCGATGGTTCTTGGGTTGTTTGTTAGTGCAGCAAGGCCATCGTCTCTGTACAGTCCGACTTTTTTTCCCGAGTTTTTTCTTGATGTTGGACAGCATAAATAGTCCGACCAGTTCACTGTTTCTGCACCATCATATGAACCCATGGTTACGTCGAATGTTGAGTTTCTGTTGGTTTTCCGATCCAGGTTTCATTTCTGCGCTGTGTAGTAATGTTTTCTTGGTGTGGAAATGATTTCCATTTCTGACCCTGTTATTCTGTGGGGTTACTGGCAAACTTCGGGGGTTTTGGAGAGTAGTTCCTCATCTATGGATGGGAAAAAGTCTACTATGTCAAATGTGATAAATACTGTATTACTTTGTTTATTGAGTTTTTTGAACCATTGGATAACTTCGTATGTGTTCTTCCAGGGGTTGTAATCAGAGTTTGATTTTATGTCCTTTGTTATTTTTTCCAGAATTTTCTTGCTTATTTTGCCTAATTCAGTTCGAGGGGTTTATTAGTCTGCATGTTGGATTGTTATAAATTTGGGGTTTTGTGGTCTTTGAGTGTTATGAAGCTTCTTTTGTTGCCGTCGTTCTATCCTGTCACTTAGGTCTATGCGCTCTGCAAGTTCTTTATCTTTATTTTGGATACTGTCATGTATATTTTTGTCAGCTTTTTTGTGTTTTTTCTGGATGGTTTTGTCAAGGGAGTTGAGAATTTCCTTTGGTTCCATTGAAAGTAATTGCTATTTTTGTCAGCCTTCACAAAAAATTTTTTTGGTCATTTTGTACTTGTTTTATTTTGGTTTTTTAATGTTGTTTGGAAATCGTTGTTAATTTTTGAATTCAATATTGGGTTATCATTTTTTTTCATTTGTCTTCAAAGGGTTTCATATCGTCTATGATGGTGGTGATCGCCATGATTTGAAATCGTAGGTGTTTTTGTCCTCTTTTTTTGCATTCGGGTCGGAAAAAAAGAATGCTTTCCATCTCATATTGCGTACGAACTTTTCGGTGTTCTATTAATCTTTTTAAGTAGAATTGTGGTTAGAGAACGGAAATGTTTTTTGTTGACTGGCCAAAAATTTTGATTCCTCCATTTTAAAATCTTTCGGGCCACAGTGCTCAACGTGAGGAGCAATCAAAAAGAATATAGTCAAAGAGCCTAAAATGATTTTAAAAGTGCTCGACCCCTTGGGGAGCAACATTTGTCAATGATGTTAAAAAGGAAGGTTAAAACTCAAGGTTAAAACTCGACAAATTTGTTTCTAGCGGCGTTGCGCTGTCATCAGGATAAATTTTTTTTTGGGCCCACCGCCGATGTTATATAGCGTGTGGGCTCCGTTTGCGGTTGTTAGCACGTGCGGGTTGGCTGCACGTGTTTTTGGGGCTTTCAGGTTTTTGTTTGGATGTGTTCACTAACAACGATTTCCATTTATGCCTGCAGTTGTTTACTATTTTGTTTTGGTGTTTAAAGTTGCTAAGTGTGGTTTGCATAGTATTAACCATTTTTCAGTTAAACATAGGTTGCCCCTTTTTTTGAAACATTGCTGTATGGTGATGCCTTTTTATGATTTTCCGGGATATATGTAGCTTGTTTTTGCGTCTTTAATTTTCCCAGATTATTTGCTCAGTTCTGTTTGGTTTTATATTTTTCTTTATGAATAAATGTTTGTGGTTTGCATATCGGGTTTTGAAGTGGTTTTCAGTGATCCCTATGTATGTTTCTTTATCATTTTCTGATGTTACAGTAGCCTGGTATACAATGTTGTTGTGGAGACATTTATTGTTTAGTGGGCACTGCTCCTTTTCGTGCAATTGCAAGATTTCCTTTCTTCACCCTTCTTTGCTGTGTTGATTTTCATTTTATGGATGCGTCAATCAGTTTTTGAGGTTGGGCATACATGAGTACGATAGTTTGACAGTGTTTTTGTTAAATATTTTGGACGTTTGTGCTCTTTTGGAAATGAAGTTGCAGGATTTTGAAGAATTCTTTCCCAGTTTGTTTTGAGTTTCCCTTCGTATGGGGGTTATTACCATATGATTTTTCTTTTCCTATTTTCTTGCTTTTATTTGTGTTGTTGTCCGGGTTGTATTGTAGTTTGTAATTGTATCCATTTGTTTGTAGTGCCCCGTATTCCACTGCTTGCATTGTTGAACACTCCTCATTGCATGACAGGTTTGGGGAGTCTCTTGTTAATGCCATGGGGTATGGTCTTTAATACAGATGGTGGATGGTTACTTTTGGTGTGTACATAAAGAGGGTATCGTTGGGTTTTTGTATGGTTTTTATATATAGGGTTGTTGAGATCCAGTGTTTGTCTAAGTAGTTCACTACCTTTTTGTTTGCTTTCAATGTGATCTTTAAGTGTGGTTTTGGAAGATTTTGCATAGTTCTTTCTTCTTGTTTTCGATGGTTCTTGGGGTTTGTTTGTTAGTGCAGAAAGGGCCCATCGTCTCTGTACAGTCGATTGTTTTCCGATTTTTTCTTGATGTTGGACAGCATAAAATAGTCCGACCAGTTCCATGTTTCTGCACCATCATTGAACCAAGGTTACGTCGAAGTTGAGTTTCGGGTTTTTTTCCCTGACCCAGGTTTTATTTCTGCTGTGTAGTAGGTTTTCTTGTGTGGGAAAGGAATGTTTCCATTTCTGCCCTGTTATGTCTGTGTGGTTACTGGCAAACTTCAGGGCTTTGGAGAGTAGTTCTCATCTATGGATGGGTAAAAGTCTACTATGCCCAAATGTGATAAATACTGTTTTACTTTGTTATTGAGTTTTTTGAACCATTGGATAACTTCGTATGTTTTTCTTCCGAGGTGTAATCAGAGTTTGATTTTATGTCCTTTGTTATTTTTTCAAATTTCTTGCTTATTTGCCTATTCAGATTTCGATGGGTTTATTAGTCTGCATGTTGGATTGTTATGAAATTTGGGGTTTTGTGGTCTTTGAGTGTTATGAAAGCTTCTTTTGTTGCCGTCGCTTCTATCCTGTCACTTAGGTCATGCGCTCTGCAAGTTCTTTTCTTTAGTGCGGAAATACTGTCATGTATATTTTTGTCAGCTTTTTGTAGTTTTTCTGGATGTTTTTGTCAAGGAGTTGAGAATATCCTTTGGTTCCATTTTGTGAAATTTGCTGTTTGTCAGCCTTCACAAATATTTTTTTGTCTTTTGTACTTGTTTATTTGGTTTTTTAATTTTGTTTGGAAATCGTTGTTAGATTTTTTGAATTCAATATTGGTTATCTTTCTTTTCATTTGATCTTCAAAGGTTTATATCGTCTATGACTGGTGGTGATCGCCATGATTTGAAAACGTAGGTGTTTTTGTCCTCTTTTTTTGCTTTCGGGTTCAGGAAAAAGAATGCTTTCCATCTCATATTGCGTACGAACTTTTGGGTTTGTTCTATTAACTTTTTAAGTAAAATTTGGGGTTAGAGAACGGTAATGTTTTTTGTTGACTGCCTAAAATTGATTTCCTCCATTTTAAAAATCTTTGGGGCCCAGTGCTCAACTTTGAGGAGCAATCAAGATGAATAAGTCAAAGAGCCTAAAATGATTTTAAAAGTGCTCGACCCCTTGGGGAGCAACATTTTTTCAATGAGTTAAAAAGGAAGGTTAAAACTCAAGGTTAAAACTCGACAAATTTGTTTCTAGCGGCGTTGCGCTGTCATAAAGGATGTTTTTTGTTTGCCCACCGCCGATGTTATATAGCGTGTGGGCTCACGTTTGCGTTGTTAGCACGTGGGGGTTGGCTATGCCCGTTTTTTTTTGGGGCTTTCAGGTTTTTGTTTTGGATGTGTTCACTAAAAACGATTTCCATTTATGCCTGCAGTTGTTTACTATTTCTGTTTTGGTGTTTAAAGTTGCTAAAAGTGTGGTTTGCATAGTATTAACCATTTTTCAGTTAAACATGGGTTGCACCTTTTGAAACTTTGCTGTATGGTGATGCTCTTTTTATGATTTTCCAGGATATATTGTAGCTTGTTTTTGCGTCTTTAAGTTTCCAGATATTTTTGCTCAGTTCTTTTTGGGTTTTTTATATTTTTCTTTATTGAATGACGTTTTGGTTTGCAATCTGGTTTTGAGTGGTTTTCAGTGACCCCTATGTATGTTTCTTTACATTTTCTGATGTTACAGTAGCCTGGTAAAACAATGTTGTTGTGGAGACATTTATTGTTTAGTGGGCACTGCCCTTTCTCGTGCAATTGCAAGATTTCCTTTCTTCACCCTTCTTTGCTGTGTGATTTTCATTTTATTGGATGCGTCAATCGGGTTTTTTGAGGTTGGGCATACATGAGTACGAAGTTTGACAGTGTTTTTGTTAAATATTTGGACAGTTTGTGCTCTTTTGGAAATGAAGTTGCTAGGATTTTGAAGAATTCTTTCCCTATGTTTGTTTTGATTTTCCCCCGTCGTATGGGGGGTTATACCATATGATTTTTCTTTTCCTATTTTTCTTGCTTTTTATTTTGTTGGTTGTCCGGGTTGTATTGTAGTTTGTAATTGTATCCACTTGTTTGTAGTGCCTCCTGGTATTCCACTGCTGCATTTTTGAACACTCTCTCATTGCATGACAGGTTTGAGAGTCTCTTGTTTATGCCATGGGTATGGTCTTTAATACAGATGGTGGATGTTTACTTTGGTTTTGTACATAAGAGGTGTATCGTTGGGTTTCTTGTATGGTTTTTATATATATGGTTGTTGAGATCCAGTGTTATGTCTAAGTATTTTCACTCCCTTTTGTTTGCTTCAATGGTGATCTTTAAGTTGGGGTTTTTGGAAGATTTTGCATAGTTCTTTTTCTTGTTTTCGATGGTTCTTGGGTTGTTTGTTAGTGCAGCAAGGCCATCGTCTCTGTACAGTCCGATTTGTTTTCCGAGTTTTTTCTTGATGTTGGACAGCATGAATAGTCCGACCAGTTCACATGTTTCTGCACCATCATATGAACCCATGGTTACGTCGAATGTTGAGTTTCTGTTGGTTTCCTGATCCAGGTTTCATTCTGCTGTGTAGTAATGTTTTCTTGGTGTGGAGAATGATTTCCATTTCTGACCCTGTTATGTCTGTGTGGTTACTGGCAAACTTCAGGGCTTTGGAGAGTAGTTCCTCATCTATGGAGGGGTAAAAGTCTACTATGTCAAATGTGATAAATACTGTATTACTTTGTTTATTGAGTTTTTTAAACCATTGGATAACTTCGTATGTTTTTCTTCCAGAGGTTGTAATCAGAGTTTGTTTTTATGCCCTTTGTTATTTTTTCCAGAATTTTTGCTTATTTTGCCTAATTCACATTCGATGGGTTTATTAGTCTGCATGTTGGATTTTTATGAAAGTTGGGGTTTTTGTGGTCTTTGAGTGTTATGAAAGTTCCCTTTTGTTGCCGTCGCTTCTATCCTGTCACTTAGGTCTATGGCGCCTGCAGTTCTTTATCTTTAGTGCGGTACTGTCATGTATATTTTTGTCGATTTTTAAAACCTTGAGTTTTAACCTTCCTTTTTCACTCATTGACAAATGTTGCTCCCAAGGGGTCGAGCACTTTTAAAATCATTTTAGGCTCTTTGACTATATTCATATATATAATATATATATATTTATATATAATATTATATATAAATATATAAAATGTGTTGTGTGTGTGTGTGGTGTGTGTGGTGTGTGTGTGTGGTGTGTGTGGTGTGGTGAAATCAAAAGCAAGTTAAAATCAAGCTGCTAAAAAAAATCTACAAATTTGTTTCACGCTGTGCGGTCGTCAGGGTGTGATGAGCAGCTTGATTTTAACTGCTTTTTAATATAACAAATGTCGCTCCCACTTGGTTGAGCTGTTTTAAGATCGTGTCTCAGTCCATTCTCTCTCTCTCTCTTCTCTCTTCTTCTTTCCTATATTTTTTAATTATAATATGTGTGTGTGGTGTGTGTGTGTGTGGTGTGTGGGTGGGTGTGTGAAAATAATGAGGGAGAGTATGAAATAGGAATACATGGAAGTAATTTAAAGAGACAGTCTTTGGCCGGATAAATGGATATGTTTTGGGAGGTAAATGTAGTGCCAATATTTGACCAGGCTTTAAACAAATCTGGTAAATGCCTTAACGGATAACAGGTTAAAGAGAAGAGTGAAATGGGAGTCTATGTTAATGTGAATGCATGTACAATCTGTTGGTGCGTAAAGGAAATGGATAATTTGTGGGCAGGTGAGAGAAAAGGAGGAATTCTGGGTAGATCTGGCCGAACTCGACAAAACAACAACTGACTGATGTCGTTTAACGTCATATACGTCAGATCACGGGCATGACAAACGTCAACATGAAAAACAAGGTTCAAAAACTGGAAAATGTATTTTTTTCTATGCTAATTTTTTGCGGGCCGTTATCAAATACTGCTGGCAGTACTTTATACTACTGCTACCACAACTGTTGCTGTGTCTAGTTCTACCGCACTGCTATATTTCCCACCATCAAATACTACTTCCGCTTCGGCTGCTCAGCCTTAAACAAAAACCACTACTGCTGCTGCCATTACTACAAATACTACCACTGTGCTGCTGCCGTGCTATTACCAACTACTACTTCTCTATTACTCTAGTAGTAGTTAGTAGTAGTAGTAGTAGTAGTAGTAGTAGTATAGTAGTAATAGAAGTAGTAGTAGTAGTAGTAGTAGAAATAGTAGTAGTAGTCAGCGTAGTAGTAGTTGTTGTTGTAGCAGTAGAAGGTGCCCAGCTTGGTACTGTTTTACCTGTTATACCAGTGCCGAGTTCTAGAAATGAAGTATAATTGTAAATGAAAACGTGTATATGTTGCTGTGTTTGTTATTGTTGTTTTTTATAATAGGACAATTTTGTGTCGACAACTCTGTGTGTGTGGGGTGTGTGTGTGTGTGTGTGTGTGTGTGTGGTTTGTGTGTGGTGTTGTCCCTTTCCTTTAACGTCTATCCACTATTTGTGATATTAGACCAAAAAAAAAAAAAAAAAAGAAAAAAAAAAAAAGAAAGAAAAAAAAAAAAGGTGAATGTGTACGGAAGTAATTGCAAGCGTGGGACATAATGTATGCATGTGTATATGTATGGGTGCACTGCACGCGAATGTATGTGTGTTGTGTGTGTGTTGTGTGTGTGTGTGTGTGTGTGTTGTGTGTGTGTGTGTGTGTGTGTAAGTGTGCGTGCGTGCGTGCGTGTGTGTGTGTGTGGTGTGTGTGGTGTGTGTGTGTGTGTGTGTGGTGTGTGTGTGGTGTGTGTGTGTGTGTGTTTTTGTGTGTGTGTGCCCGTGTGTGTGAGTGAGATAGTTTTGGATGTGTAAGTGTGCGAATATCTTTACAAAGTCATAAGGGAAGATTAACATAAAACAAATACTTAAAACCAACAACTAACTAATCAATTATAAAGTCAAAACGCATGAAAGTAGTTTAAAATAAAAATTTAAAAAAACCACCTTGCTTCCCCCCCCCCCCCCCCCCCCCCCCCCCCCCCCCCCCCCCCAAATTATCCACCCAACCCCCCCTTTCTCCTCCCCCCCAAATAAAGTTAAAAAATGTAAGTACTTCCATAGGGGTGCGTTCAATTCAAAGAATCAACGTAAACTGTGACTCAAAATAGCCTGCACAGTATTTTGCTTCATATGAAGTTTTTTTCATTCACTCGCAAACTAAAGTTTATCAAATGTTTTTCCCCGACTTGTTGAGTTTCTGTTTGGTTTTCTGATCCAGGTTTTCATTTCTGCTGTGTAGTAATGTTTTCTTGGTGGTGGAGAGAATGATTTCCATTTCTGACCCT
This sequence comes from Conus ventricosus, assembly GCA_018398815.1. NCBI lineage: Eukaryota > Metazoa > Mollusca > Gastropoda > Neogastropoda > Conidae > Conus > Conus ventricosus. Next base: position 83,947,428 of record CM031597.1, read on the forward strand.
GTTATGTCTGTGTGGTTACTGGCAAACTTCAGGGCTTTGGAGAGTAGTTCCTCATCTATGGATGGGTAAAAGTCTATCTATGTCAATTGATAAAATACTGTATTACTTTGTTTATTGAGTTTTTTGAACCATTGGATAACTTCGTATGTGGTTCTTCCAGAGGTTGTAATCAGAGTTTGATTTTTATGTCCTTTGTTATTTTTTCCAGAATTTTCTTGCTTATTTTGCCTAATTCACATTTCGATGGGTTTTATTGTCTGCATGTTGGATTGTTATGAAAGTTGGGTTTGTGGTCTTTGAGTGTTATGAAAGCTTCTTTTGTTGCCGTCGCTTCTATCCTGTCACTTAGGTCTATGCGCTCTGCAAGTTCTTTATCTTTAGTGCGGATACTGTCATGTATATTTTTGTCGAGTTTTAACCTTGAGTTTTAAACCTTCCTTTTTAACATCATTGACAAATGTTGCTCCCCAAGGGGTCGAGCACTTTAAAATCATTTTAGGCTCTTTGACTATATTCATATATATATATATATAATATATATAATATTATATATATATATATATATATATATATATGTGTGTGTGTGTGTGTGTGTGTGTGTGTGTGTGTGTGTGGTGTGTGTGTGTGGTGTGTGTGTGAAATCAAAAGCAAGTTAAAATCAAGCTGCTAAAACATCTACAAATTTGTTTCACGCTGTGCGGTCGTCAGGATGTGATGAGCAGCTTGATTTTAACTTGCTTTTAATATAACAAATGTCGCTCCCACTGTGGTTGAGCACTGTTTTTTAAGATTGCGCTGATCCTCAGTACCATTCTCTCTCTCTCTCTCCTCTCTCTCTCTCTCTCTCTCTCTCTATATAATATATATATATATATATATGTGTGTGTGTGTGTGTGTGTGTGTGTGTGTGTGTGTGTGTGTGGTGGTGAAACAATATTGAGGGAGATGTATTGAAATAGGTAATACATGGATAAGTAAATTAAAGAGACAGTCCTTTGGCACGAGAAATAAAATGGACAAGTTTGGGTAGGTAAATGTAGTGCACAATATTTGACCAGGCTGAAACAAATCTGGGTAAGTGCATAACGGATAACAGGTAAAGAGATGAGTGAAATGGGCAGTCTATGTTAATGTGAATGACATGTACAATCTGTTGATGCGTAAAGGAAATGGATAATTTGTGGGCAGGTGAGAGAAATGGACGGAATTCTGGTCAGATTCTGGCCGAACTCGACAACAACAACCTGACTGATGTCGTCAACGTCATCATTACGTCAGATCACGGCATGACAAACGTCAACATGCAAAACAAGGTTCATACTGGAACTGCTATTTTTTTCTACTGCTATTGTTGCGGCCGTTATCAACTACTGCTGCAGCTACTTTTATACTACTGCTACCAAACTGTTGCTGCTGCTCATACTGCTTCTACCTGCACTGCTACTATTTCCACCATCACTACTACTTTCCGCTTCTGCTGCTACAGCTAAAAAACAACCACTACTGCTGCTGCCATTACTACTACTACTACCACTGCTGCTGCTGCCGTTGCTATTACCACTACTACTTCTACTATTACTCTAGTAGTAGTAGTAGTAGTAGTAGTAGTAGTAGTAGTAGTAGTAGTAGTAATAGAAGTAGTAGTAGTAGTAGTAGTAGTAGTAGTAGTAGTAGTCAGCGTAGTAGTAGTTGTTGTTGTAGCAGTAGAAGGTGCCAGCTTGGTACTGTTTTACCTGTTATACCAGTGCCCGTAGTTCTAGAAATGAAGTATAATTGTAAATGATTACGTGTATATGTTGCTGTGTTTGGTATTGTTGTTTTCATAATAGGACCTTTTTGTGTCGACAACTCTGTGTGTGTGTGTGAGTGTGTGTGTGTGTGTGTGTGTGTGTGTGTGTGTGTGTGTGTGTGTTCTTTCATTTAACGTCTATCCACTATTCGTGATATTAGACCAAAAAAAAAAAAAAAAAAAGAAAGAAAAAAAAAAAGAAAGAAAAAAAAAAAAGGTGAATGTGTACGGAAGTAATTGCAAGCGTGCACATAATGTATGCATGTGTATATGTATGGTGCACGTGCACGCGAATGTATGTGTGTGTGTGTGTGTGTGTGTGTTGTGTGTGTGTGTGTGTGTGTGTGTGTGTGTGTGTGTGTGTAAGTGTGCGTGCGTGCGTGCGTGTGTGTGTGTGTGCGTGTGTGTGTGTGTGTGTGTGTGTGTGTGTGTGTGTGTGTGTGGTGTGTGGGGTTGTGTGTGTGTGTGTGTGTGTGCCTGTGTGTGTGAGTGAGATAGTTGTGGATGTGTAAGTGTGCGAATATCTTTACATAAGTCATAAGTGAAGATTAACATAAAACAAATACTTAAAACCAACAACTAACTAATCAATTAAAGTCAAAACGCATGAAAGTAGTTTAAAATAAAAATTTAAAAAAACCACCTTTGCTTCCCCCCCCTCCCCCCCCCCCCCCCCCCATCCCCACCATATATTATCCACTCCAACCCTCCTCCTTTCTCCTCCCCCGCAAATAAAGTTAATAAAAATGTTATAAGTATCTTCCAATAGGGGTGCGTTCTAAGTGTACAAAGAATTCATACGTTAAAGCTGGTGACTCAAAAATAGCCTGCACAGTATTTTGCTTCAATACTGGAATGGTTTTTTTCATATCACTGCATGAAACAATATGAACTGGAGTAATTTTGTTTCCACATACGCAAACTACGCTTTTTACATATTTTGTTTTAAATGCATTAAGTTTTCACCTGTACATTAATGAGAGTAATTTTCTATTAAAGTTAAAATTCTCTTTGATTCTTTTAATATCAAACTGATCTTTATTGATGTGATCTACCATACTATATTCGAAAGCTTTCCAGATATGCGACTTAACTAAGTTACACTGTTCATGTGTGTGTGTGTGTGTGTGTGTGTGTGTGTGTGTGTGTGTGTGTGTGTGTGTGTGTGTGTGTGTGCGTGCCTGCCTGCCTGCATGCGCGTGCCTGCATGTGTGCGTGCTTGCATGTGTGCGTGCATGCGTGTGAGTGTGTGTGCGTGTTTGTGTGTGTGTGTGTGTGTGTGTGTGTGTGTGTGTGTGTGTGTGTGTGTGTGTGTGTGTGTGTGTACCTCAGAGTGTCAGACCAGGTGAAACAACGTCGCACACATGCAACGGTTTGTTGTTGTTGTTGTTGTTTTTCGGTTTTGGCAGATGTTGCTACGTTTGTCCGACCGACAGAAAAGGGGAAGCAGTAGAAGAACGGTACGTCAATCGATCGTGAGTCAGTAAATCACGGTCAAGTGAGAGCGACTGCGACTGATTAGACTCACTTTCGTCCAAATACCGTGTCGATCAAACCTGCCCAAAGGCACTTGGCTGCCCTGTGGTCAACAGGTGCTCCTTGTTCCTGGACAGACTGGGCTAGGAAGTGCCCTGATCACTCTTTGCACTTTACCGTTCTGACGCTATGTTGGATTGTTCCCCCCCCCCCCCCCCCCCCCCGGCGCCCTCTCTTTGTCGTGTGTTTAGCATCCTCATTCACAGAAACTCCGTAATGGGCCAGGATCCACTGCAGTGCCAGTCTTCTGATTGTGACAATTTTTTTTCCAGTGCTTCGGTTGGGAGTAGCAGCTTGCTGTTCTGATATGCACGCCGCAGTGAGTTGCCAGAGAGTAAAACAAACTCCTGAAGTCGTTGGCTGAGGTATTAACTACTATGAAGGTCGCCTGCTAGAGGGTTTCTGCTTCAGCTCTGTAGTTCGTGCAGTGTTATCCTGTGGCAACACTGAATGCTGTGGTCTGACCAGCGGGGAATCTGACCGGGATGGATGCACCAGTACCAGCCACGGTGCTGCTTGTTGACCCGTCGGTGTTTGAATGGACTCGTGCTTCCTGAGGGTGATTTTCAGCAGTCATGGCGAAGGTGACCATCTGCTTCATCTTATCGTCCTGCTCATCTCCAGGGATTAGAAAGGGGACCATAGTGCAGACTTTGCTGTCAAGCTGGTTTGCTGCCTGGGGTTTTGGCTGGTGCAACGGAATGAGAGCCAATACGTCCTTTGGCTGTTGGTCTTCGTACTGTTGCAACAACCGTTCGTTTCCATGGATGAAGATGCTCCCTTTCAACCGGTTTTTGTTAGGACTGCTAAGTTTCTGTTTAAATAATGTCACTCCTCTGGTATGGAGACTGGATGCTTGCACATCCGTCCATTTCCTTGATGGGCGTTGATCGCATCGCACCAGTGATGATGTGGTGGCCTTTATTCCGGGCTTTGTTCGATGTCTGAAAAGATAGTGGGGCCGCATTCAAGAAACTACTTAACTGTTCTCCCCCCCCCCCCCCCTCTCCCCCCTCCCCCTCCCTGTCGCATGTTCCTTGTCTATTGTGAAAATAAAATGTAAATCGTCATATTTGCGTCTTCGGCTGGCAAATCTTTGGGACCATGTCGACGGGGGTCTGATGGAGATGTTGGCAAATTAATCATGAAGATGACAGAGTTTTATTTACTGTCTGTTTCAGCTGATCGACCTGTGGGCGCACGTGAACCACAGCTTGGTGGAATTTGTTCCCAGTGACCTAACAGTGACGGCCGTCTTGCCGAAGCCGGGACAGGAAGCGGAAGTTCTGAGGCAGGCCAAGAAGATCCCTAACGCGACGGCGTACCGGAAGGAGGAGATCCCGGACCACTATCACTACAAGCACAATGACAGGATCATGCCCATTATCATCGTGGCCGATGAAGGATGGAGTGTGACAAGTGTAGGTCGTTGTTGCTGTTCTTCTCAAACATTCTGGGCGACAGAGTGGTGGTGTTTATTTGCGTGCCTATTACGTACATGTCTTTATGTGTTTGTGTGTTCGTGTGCGCGTGCGTGCTTATGTGCCTGCCATGCGTGTATGTGTGTACGTGCGTATGCGTGGGTATGTGTCTGTTTGTTTGTGTGCGTGTGTTTTTCATGGATGAAATGTGTAGGGTTAAACAGACGTCTGTTCGGTGTTCATTAAGTAGTTTCTCTCTCTCTCTCTCTCTCTCTCTCTCTCTCTCTCTCTCTCTCTCTCTCCCCTCCTCTTTTCCAGAACATGACAGACGCCCTCAGTTGGAACCCCAAAGGGAACCACGGCTACAGCAATGACCTCCCCTCCATGAAACCCATCTTCTTCGCGCGGGGACCCGACTTCCGCAAGGGAGTGAAGTCTACCTCCATCCGGTCGGTGGACATTTACCCGCTCCTGTGTCGTCTGCTGCACGTGCAGCCAGTACCCAACAACGGCAGCCTGGCCAACACGGCCCAGTTTGTGCTGGACGCGTCCCCGCCGGATACCACGGGGTCCGCTTCCACCTTGCAGGGACCACTGTCCTGGGCGGTCGTTGGTTTCACCTTGCTGCTGCTGGTTTAGTTGTCTCTGGACATCAACCTGAGCGACGTGTAGGCTCTGTCGCTCTCTGACGGTCCTGAGCGACGTGTAGGCTCTGTCGCTCTCTGACGGTCCTGAGCGACGTGTAGGCTCTGTCGCTCTCTGACGGTCCTGAGCGACGTGTAGGCTCTGTCGCTCTCTGACGGTCCTGAGCGACATGTAGGCTCTGTCGCTCTCTGACGGTCCTTAATGAAGACATCTCGATCGGCTGATCCTGAAGAAATGTCACGAAGTTGTTTGTACGGTCAGTACTTTTAAACGTAGTTACATTGTGGGGAGTCTAGGCGTAAAACTGACATATCGAAGGGGACTATTGGATTTACAATAAACACCAAGTCTCTGTCAAGCGGAATTAGTTAATTTGAAGTCCTGTAGCCTACTAGCTAGAGCGGCAGTGAACTGTTAGCAGTTCACCAAGTCGAGGATACGGCGCCATGAGAAGCAAGTTAAAATCCTTTTTTCCCGCCTCCTTTACTTTTTTTTTTTTTTAAGCTGACTCTGGCGCCCATTTAACGCTGGGTGGACAGAGAGTGTTTGCAGACCATAATGATCCGACCCCACGTGTCACGACCGTCCGCTCGGCGGCCGAACAATGATCATCATTTGACTTCGTGGCCCTTTGACACATTACGCAGAAAAACAAACAAGTATATAGATGACCAAACAATGAATGAGCAGCCTATCCTACCATTACGCCGAAAAACAAACAAGTATAGATGACCAAACAATGAATGAGCAGCCTATCCTACCACGGATAAGTGTGGTTTGTTTCATCTGTACGAATAGAACTTACAGCATATTCGAACAATTATCATCATTTGACTTCGGGGCCCTCTGATACATGTTTAGACAAACAGACAATTGTAGATGATTAAACGATTAATGAGCGGCCTATCTTATCACGGATAGGCATGAGTAGTTTCATCTGTGCGAAGAGGACTCACAGCATATTCGAAGGTCAGGCATCTGTTAAGTGGTATCCATGAGACCATCGTCTTAAATCCTCTCATTTTAGTCATTGATTCAGTCATCCATCAGCTGGGAATTGTTGTGTGGCGTATATGGATTAGTCCACACCTCCTTGATGAAACTGAAACAAAATATCCGTGCTGTACTGAAGATTTCACTTCAAGGCACATAGGCTCATCGAAAAGCAAGAACATTTGTATACCAATCTGATTTTGCAATGATTGATGAATAAAGATACTGAGATAGTATATGTGTGTGTGTGTGTGGTGAGTACGTGTGTGTATGTACGTGCATGCGTACGTGTGTGTGTGTGTGTGTGTGTGTGTGTGTGTGGTGTGTGTGTGTGTGTGTGTGTGTGTGTGTGTGTGTGTGTACAACCTTGAGTTAATCTGACAATAAATTGGTTTCAGTCAGTCAGTCAGTCAGTGTGTGTGTGTGTGTGTGTGTGGTGTGTGTGTGTGTGTGTGTGTGTGTGTATGTGTGTGTGTGTGTGCGTGTGTGTGTGTGAGAGAGAGAGAGAGAGAGAGAGAGAGAGAGAGAGAGAGAGAGAGAGAGAGAGAGAGAGGCGCCATTAGCTAGCTGCGATTTCTGTTCGAAAAACTATTGATGAAAACCTGTGCACTAAAAGAACACGCCAAGCAATGTGTGAAATGCAAACGTTCGTTGCATTTGTGAACCCGAAAATATATCTTACATGGAAATAGAATGCTCTCCGCTTTGGAAAGAAAAGTATACATTTATCACGTAAAATGGGGCATTGTTTGAAGTTGTTGCTTAAGCAGCATACCTGCTTTTCTCAAGGGTACGCAAGAAACAGAATCCACAGTAATAATTATTCGTAGTTTTACCTGTCGATGACTTACTCAAACCTGTGACTGTCAGTAATCAAAGAACCAACGCCGCCACCATGAACACAGATAAGGCATAAACAATGACAGAGAAATGTGACTTCAAAAACCTGAAAAGGAAGGACTTGGCATGATCTCTTCAGTCATCCAGAAATTTTGAGCATGATTTTTTAACAGTAGTTGCGACAGGCGACACCATGAACAGACTGACTTATCATTGGTTGGAAATGGATGTCGGAAAATGTATCCTTACGCTTTGAGAATACTCCACAACAGTGTCGGAAAAACACCGCACGTCAACCGGCTGTTGGAACCTCAGTTTGGAAGGACGAGAGGGAGCGGAAATAACAACAGGACGAAGCTGGAACCGAGCATGCAACCAACGCCATGGAAGGGTTGAGGGCTGCTCAGAATAGATGCTGTTAAAAAAATACCTGTGATGTGTGTGTGTGTGTGTGGGGGGGGGGGGGGGGGGGACTAAACAGGGACTCGTGTCGCTCCACTCGTGCAGTCTGCTCCACAGTATGGTCCCGTGAATGCTTCGGAACTCGATGGAGTGAGACACCTGCAGGCCTAACATTTTCCTTGAAGGTGCGAAAAAAAATGGCTCTAGAAAAGGTCCTTTTTTGTTATAAATCCACGAGCAGAATAGCATTCATTGAACTTCGTATCCATTTGAACACACAACCACACACACACAACACACACACACACACACACACCTGCCTACTCTGCTAAAAGTCATTCTTCGTTTTCAAGAGTTTTCTTCGTCTACTCTGTTTTTTCCTCTTTGATGTAGGGGGTGGGGTGGAGATGGGAGGAGAGGTGATGAGCGGAGGAAAGGAATTGGGGGGGGGGGGGGGGGGGGGTCTGTAATCCGTGGTTCCACGGTGCACACGGCCACGCGTGAATGGTTGAGTTTTACGTCCTCATAGCCTGAGCTTTTAGGGGCAAGATTTCGCTGCGACTGCAACATGGAGACGTTCGTCTTGGCAAGACGTTGTTGGCTGGCAGCTTTATGTCGCGGTTGCTGTTTGCGGGCGGGCGGAGGGACCGGGGTAGGCGGTGTCGTCAGGCAGGAGCCTGGGTGAAGTCATTAGGACCGCCGAGCGGTCGTCTAAGGAGTGTAGTTCGGTTGCGGTTGATGTTGTTGGTGGTGTCGTCGTCCTCGTGGCGGTTCCTCCAAAGCCGTCGTCAGGGCTACCGGGCGGCCGTCTTCATGCTGAGTGGCGACGGTCCTGTGTCGCGTGAGGCCGACTCGGGAGACATACGAGGCACAAGTCGCCGAGCCCCTGCATGTAGGTCCATGCCCACTCTGCGCCCATGAGTGACGTTCCCCTCTCCCCCAGCACCAAAGGGAGGGCCATGTGGACGTGCAGGCCACTGGGTAGTTCGCAGAGTGGCAGCGCCTCGTCGCCAAAGTGCCCCGCCGCCTCGAGAGCCGTCCCCAGCGACACAGGCTGGTCCCGTCGTCACTCCTAGTACTTACTTTATTTAGGCCCATTGCTCTTGCCAGAGCATAGGCCATCAGCAACTGCCCGCAATGACCACGGTCCTGGGCAATCTTTTCTATTTCGCCCCAGCTGTAATCCTAATCATCTGCCTGGTGTCCGCTTCCAGGTTCCCGTAGTGCGAAGAAGGACATCTGTGCCGCCCTACACCATCTGCCACCTGGGTGCCTTCAATCTCTGCCACCGTGTGTGTGAAGACACGGCCACGCGTGGGACATAAATATAAATAATACCCACGTGACATTACACTTGTTAACTCCAAGATGGTGGCAGTTGCGTGGCACTTGGTTGTAAACGCGGACTACTGTTAAAATACCGGTACACCAGCGAGCCCATCACAAGGTGAAGGATGTCATGAAGGCCATAAAGAACAACTTTCATGTGCGTAACTGGAACAGATTGGGGTGTGGCTCCTTGGAGGGGCTTGGAGTGTGGCAGCCTTAATGGCGGTATAAAAAACGGTAGTAATGGTCAAAGTTATGACCACTGAACATTAATGAAAGAAGAAGAAGAATGTGTTCATTTAACTGGCTTGAGTAACATAAACTATTCAGTTAACTTGGTGGACGAAATCATACTGCCATCACTTGTTAATTTATTTGATTTCTTATCATCGATCTGTATCAATATAACACAGGGATCCTTTTGTTTCGAGCAATCACGCCGAAAATCGTTCGTACGGAAAGGCAAGCAAGGAAGGAGAGGAGAGCGCGGGGCGCGAGCGAACACTCTAAAAATAGAATATTTCTGATTGTCGCCCACACTGGCCTAAAACTTCTCATACAAGAGATCTGGAGTTCTGTCTCCTTTAGAGCACAGTCAAGCGCAAACACTGCCTCATCTGCGTCATTTCATCAGTTGTTGTTGCCTGATCACGACGATGGTAACTGGACGCTTCCTTCTTCTACATCTTCTTCACTTTTAGTATGTTTTGTTTGTTTATTTGTTAATAGCAATGCAGTATTTGCAATAGGTTTTCTTGTATTGTTTCTGTCCTTTTTTTTTTTTTAAAAATGGTGTGAATGCATAATGTGGAGCATTGATATGCAGTACCTGCCTGGCCTCAGAAATTGAGCACATGTGTAGGGAAGGGGGACAGAAGATTACAATTGTGTGTGTGTGTGTGTGTGTGTGTTTGACAGGGGGAGGGAGGGAATACTCGGCAGGTGGACATTACTGGAAGAAGAAGAAGACACAGAGAGAGACATTGTGTGTGAATGTTGTAGTAGTAGCATATTGCATGATAATACGGTCGTCTATAGGAAGAAGAAGAAGGGTAATATTATATCTTTAAATGGCTAAGGGACAGTAACTCTCCGAGCATGTTTAACGGAGAAGGTTTTGGGGAGGAGATTAAAGAGTTTCGACGGACGTCTGCTTCTGTCTGCTCGTGTCTGGACGTAAGGCCAAGTTTACCAACACATGATACTCATAGTGGCAGCGGTAAAGGTATTTTAATTTGTAATCATGGCAGAGGGAAATCAAGCTCAAAATGTTCCTCGTCTCGGACTCTATTTACAAGTACCGAAACCATTGATGGTTAGCCCAACCAACTGGACGAAATGGCGTCAACAGTTTGATAGATACTTTCTTGTACTTGTAGTTTTCGATGTTGAAAGATCTTTCATAGATCAGTTCATCGCTCTATTGATGTGACATACAACTGACTGACGTAATGATGGGAAGATTGTCAATGTCAGTTGAAATTAGTTGTTTTGGCTCTAGCACTTGGCGTTATAAAGCCTGGATGATTTGACCAATGGGCATCAAGTTTGTTTTGAAGGTATTCAGGGTGGGTGCTGTCACTACTGACTCGGGAAGGCTGTTCCACGTCGTCACCACTCTCTCCGAGAAGAAATTGCCTTGGACTTGACGGCGCACTTGATTTTTGGCGAGTTTCATGCTGTGACCTCTGGTCTCACGTCCTGTGTACGATTCAAATTGCGGGCTTGTTGCATTGTAGATCCTGTGACGTACTTGTACATGTCAATCATGTCGCCTCGGAGCCTTCTGAATTCTAGGCTGGGGAGCTTCAGTTCTCAGAGACGTTCAGGGGTAGGGCTTCTCTTTCAGTCTTCCGATGAGTTTGTAGCCGACGCTGCACGTCTTCCACATCCTTCTGCCAGAGCTTCCTGCCAGTAGTGTGGGGACCAAACAGAATGTCCATACTCCAGCATCAGTCTAACAGTGACTTGTAGAGCTGAACAAAGGTACGATCCGAGAGGTGGTCGAGGATCTTCTGACTACTCCAGTGTTCGATTGGCTTTGGCTGTAGCTTGGGCAAGCGTGGTTCTTGAACCTATCGATCACTACTCCAGATCCTTCTCTGCTTCTGTCTGGGCTAAGTTGGTGCCTGCTTTCCTGGCCGTCTGTTGTCATCTTTCATGGTGTACGTGTGCTCTATCCGGACTGTGCCCTAATCTCATCACGCAACACTTCTGGGGGTGGAAACCAAGGTAGCCAGTTCTCAGACCAGTTGCAGAAGTTGTCCAGATCTTTTGTAAGGACTCCGGGCCTCAGCCTCATCATCTCGTGCAAATAGCTTAGTGTCGTTAGCGAAGATGCGGACTTCGTTCTTGGCATGTCGGGGCAGGTCATTGATGTAGGCGACAAACAGCAGGGGACTGAGGACGCTTCCTTGTGGGATGCCACTTGTTACTGCAGATTCCTCTGATGTCTCGCCATTCACCATGACCACTTGCGTTCGATCTGTCAGGAGTCTTTTGATCCACACGTGGACGTTGCCTCGGACTCCAAGTGCATCAAGCTTCAGCAGGAGACGACCGTGGGGGACACTGTCAAAAGCCTTCTTGAAGTCTGTGTACACTGCGTCAATTTTCCCGCCATCATCAAGTGTCTGGGTCCAGAAGTCCAGGTGTCCACAGCTGAGTACTGCAAGAACAGCCAGGTGTGAAGCCATACGTTGTTGTTCACATATCAGATGATTTTGTCGCATGTGCTCTAGAACTTTTGCTTTGACAAGTGTTTCCATTGACTTGCATAGGATGCTGGTCAGGCTGACAGGCCTGTAATTGTTTAGGGATGAGCGGCTCCCCTTCTTGAAATTGGGGTAATGTTTGCTTTTGCCAGTCATTGGGGATGCGGCCTTCATCAAAGATTTCCTTAAGTCAGATATGCCAGTTCTGGTGCTAGTTTTTGATTTCACATATGACCAAAGAGGTTTCTGGTTCACTTTAGCTTCCTCAGCGATGGTGTGCGTTCAAACCTGGCCTTGGCTTTGCGGCATGCCCGTGAAGTCTTCTTGTGAGCTTTTGCGTACTCCTAAAGTCTTCGTCAGTTCTCGTTCTGAGCCATCTCCTGTATCTGCGGTGCTTCTCTCTAACAATTTCCAAGGTTTCGTTGTCAAGCATTCCTTCGTTCAAGCAGGTCAAACAGCTGTTGACTTCACGGAAGTACTTGCCCACTATGACCCTCGGAAGGATACCATCATTGCAGAGATGCATCGAACAACGGCATCGGTGCAGTGCTTCTACAGAAACAAAAACAATGGTTCTCGACGTCCCATCTGTTTTATTCCTTGTTCTCTGTCGGAAGCTGAGAAAAATTACTCTGTAATAGAAAAAGAAGCGCTGGCTGCAACATGGGCTTCAGAAAGATTGGAAGAATACATCCTTGGTCTTCATTTCACAATTGAAACAGACCACAAACCATTGGTACCTCTTCTGAACACCAAGGACATTGTCAAGATGCCACCTCATGTTCAGAGATTCGCCTCAGACTGGTGCGCTACAGCTACATGGTCAAACACGTTGAAGGAAAAGCTCAGACTACAGCAGATGCGCTGTCTCAAGCACCTGTCTCTCGCCAGACACAGCGACCATCAATCTTCTGTCAGATTCAACTCTTCATGCTAAAAAACTGCATTGAAGTGCTACCAGATCGATCAGAAGATTCAAGAAATCAGAAAGCCCAACAGTCTGACGTAGAGACAGCGAAAGTGATAGGCTACTGCAGATCTGGATGGCCTGATTACCCACCTCACGTGCCTCTTCTGAAGCAATACTGGGAGAATCGACACCACTTCACAATTGTCGACAACTTATTGTGTTTGATGACAGGATTGTTGTTCCACAGCTCTGCGTTTGGACATTCTCAGCCGACTACATGAGGGACACCAGGGCATCACCAAAACAAGAGCTCTTGCGTCAACATCTGTTTGGTGGCCTTACCTCTCTAGTCAGATTGAGACAATGGTCAAACAAGTGTACAAAATGCGCAATCCACAGACCGGAACGCAGGGAACCTTACTTCCATCCACCTTTCCCAACAGACCATGGTCACGTCTCACCATGGACTTCTTTGAGTTGAAAGGGAAGACATATCTGGTCATCGTTGATTACTTTTCGTGATGGATCGAATTACAACTACTGGAACATCTCAACAGTAAATGTGTCATCACATACATCAGAAGTGTGTTTGCTACTATGGTATACCAGACATGGTAGTTTCGGACAATGGTCTCAATTTGCCAGTGGAGAATTCAAAATCTTTGCTCAGGATTATGGCTTCACTCATGTCACTTCATCACCAAAATACCCTCACAGCAATGGAGAAGCCGAAAGAGCTGTTCAAACCATCAAGAAAATGCTCAAAAAAGCATGATCCATATGATGCACTTCTTCTGTACGAGCGACACTGCTGAGCAATGGCTATTTCACCTGCTGAGCTTCTCATGAGCAGAAAATTGAAGACCAAACTCCCTACCCTTTCTACCACTCTGTCTCACGTATCCCATTCCAAAACTACAGCAAAGGAGTCGGACCAGAAGCAAAAACAGCGAGTAGCTTACAACAGTCATTATGCAGCAAAGGAAGCTCCACCTCTCAGAAAGGGGATGCTGTCTACATCAAAGACTTGAACAGACCGGTATGATAATCAACAAACATCATAACCCCGTTAGTTCATCGTCCAAACTGACAACAGCATCGTCCGACGGAACCAACTGCATTTGGTACCCAACCAATGGAGAATATCCATCCACCACCACCAGCAGGTCCTCAACAACAGCAAATGGATGCAGACCACCTTGTGGACAACCCATTATTACATGTCAAGTTCTACGGCTCCACAGCAATCACCGCCGTCTGATTCTGCACTTCTTCAGCTGTTCAATCTCCATCCAAGCAGCAAAACGGAAAGACAAATGTGTATACTCAGAAGAAATCAAACAGCACATCTACAGTTGTTACCAGGTCAGGCAGAGAAGTGAAGAAACCTGAAAAAATAAATCTGTGACTATAGATCAACAACAGCCCGACACCGAAGCATGCGTGCATGCGTGTTTGAACTTCTTTGTTTTAAAGACACATAGCATGTATGTTCAACTTTTTTTGTAATGCATTTCCACATTTTAACTTGTTATGCATACATTTCCATTGAAACTTTTTGTTTAACAGCAACATATCCAATGGGAAAAACATTGTAAGGATCACATCAGTATAAACAGACACTGATTTTTCCCGATATTAACACTTTATGGAAAATGCTGACATTTTTTTTGTTCGTTCACATTTGTCAAAATGGACACCAGTGTGACCAGGCATGTACATAAATATTAATGCATGTGCATGGAGTTGGAAGTTTACACTTTTATGTTTTCATTTGATATTATGTTTTCTGTTAAGTATTTATACTAGTGATAAATCAAAAAAAGGAGGAGTAAGAGAGGAAGATTTGGATAGAATAATTTCAGAGTTTATAGAGACAATTGATAACCTGTCTGAAGGAATTGGATATAATGTAAAACATAATTACATTGGAAAAGTGTTTGAAGACATACGTGGAATAATTATTACAGTGAATGTAAATGTTTAAAAATCTTTAATTAACTTGAGAGGGAGGTGTAATAGTAGCATATTGCATGATAATACGGTCGTCTATAGAGACGGTAATAATTTTATTATATATCTTAAAATGGCTAAGGAACAGTAACTCTTCGGGCATGTTTAATGGAGAAGGTTTTTGGGGAGAGATCAAGAGTTTCAACGAACGTATGCTTTCTGTCTGCTCGAGTCTGGACGTAAGGCCAAGTTTACCAACACATGATACTACATATGTGTGTGTTTGTGTGTGTATGTGTGTGTGGACGTAAGGCCAAGTTTACCAGCACATGATACTACATATGTGTGTGTTTGTGTGTGTATGTGTGTGTGGACGTAAGGCCAAGTTTACCAACACATGATACTACATATGTGTGTGTGTATGTGTGTGTGTGTGTGTATGTGTGTGTGTGTGTGTGTGTGTGTGTTTGACAGGGGAAGGGAAGGAGACACAGAGAGAGACACTGTGTGTGTGTGTGTGTGTGTGTGTGTGTGTGTGTGTGTGTGTGTGTGTGTGTGATAGAGAGAGATTTTGTATGGCCCATCTGTTAAAATGCTTAAAGACAGTGAAGTAGCTGAGAATATTCATAGTATTGTAACATGACAAAGGAACCATGTACATGCCATTAATTTACAAATTTAAAACCAGGTTTAGTATTCTGACATTAGGATCTTCCACAGGAGTGAGTATAACAGGAACTTTTTCAGTATTCTGACATTAGGATCTTTCACAGGAGTGAGTATAACCGGAACTTTTTCAGTATTCTGACATTAGGATCTTCCACAGGAGTGAGTATAACAGGAACTTTTTCAGTATTCTGACATTAGGATCTTCCACAGGAGTGAGTATAACAGGAACGTTTTCAGTATTCTGACATTAGGATCTTCCACAGGAGTGAGTATAACAGGAACTTTTTCAAGTAAAATGTGTCATAGCAACACACATATGGGCCATTATATCTAGTTCTATTGGAGTAGAAGAGGGTAAGGGAGGAGCGGAGAAGGAGAGAGCTGTATCTTTTGTAGGAGACACAAACTGTTCCCTTCGCATTCATGGTTATTTGCTCATACTGTAAAAGTACCACATTTGAAGATACAGGAATGTATTGTTCTCTGTTCGTTCTTTAATTTAATGTCTATCCACCTAACAGTGATCTTAGACAGTATGTAAGTGTTATATGTGTGCATGTGGTGTTTTGGGGTGTATGCATGCGAACGGTTGGTGTTGATTTTGGGCGTACGTAGGTGTGTATAATGCAATTAGGCCTAGATGGAAAAAAAATTTTACAATATCAAAAAAACTGTATCCAAAAATTTAAAAGTAACACTAAATAAGCAACTAACACCAAGATGGGGAAAATAACATAGACATTAAAGTAAATGTCTGATTGGGCTCTTAATCAGTCCTCGAACAACTTCAAAAATGTTTGATTCATTAGAGATGACGTCTTCAAAGACTGACATCGACGGTTCGGTGTTCAACAACCAAGCAGGTAAATAGGGTTTCATTCTGTCGCACAAAAAAATGAATGGAGTGATTGTTCTCTATGTGTGTGTGTGTGTGTATATGTGTGTGCATGTGTGTGTGTATGTGTGTCTGATGTGCATGTATTTATTTACTATTCCATGTAACACTGCAGGTTTTTCTAGTCAGCCCATTTATGATCTTCATGACAAAAAATAGCCACTGTCCTGAAACGTTTTTGCTACTATGGTCTACAAATCCTGCATTATAGTATATACCTGCTTCTGCACACACAGACCCACAGAATCATTGTGCTCAGAAATTGTAGCCTGATTCCAAACGAGGACAAAATTATGCTATGAATGTATTGATTTCATGGCAAGACCCTCTTTACCTTTTCTTTTCTTTTTTATACCTGTCCACCATCTGATATAGTTTATGATATTAGTAACCAGCCTTGCATAGTCTATTTATAGGACTGGTTTACAGTAACACACACACACACACACACACACACACACACACACACACACACACACACACACACACTCAGTGATTTATATAATGAGTATAGACCAATGCATGTGTTTCATGCCAAAGTATGAAGTATAAGAAAGCCGGCAGCAGTACAGATATTCGTTGTCACTTATCTGCTGGTATGGAGCTGGCCGCAACTGGCTCTGATTTGCCTAGACGATGTTTTTCTGTGTTTTTGATAGCATTGTCAGTACCTCTGCCTGGCTACACTGCAAGAAGGTGCACCGTCCTTCTCAGTAGTCTGGTCAACACGTCATCGACACAAAAGATCTTGCGGTAACAGTTGTGTATGGGCGTTAAATTAGTAGTAATAGCAGGATCAAGACAGCTTAAGACTAGTGCCACTGAAAATCTTGTGAATATGAGGAGAGAGAAAAAAAAAATCCACCGTGAGTAAGCTTTGAACCATGCACACCTGGGATCCAGTTCATCCTCCAGAGACATGCTATCCATTTAACCACCATTCCAGCCCTACCAGACCTGGATGGAGGCAAGGGCAATGGTTATGTCTACTCTTGTCACCGTAGTAGTGCTGACAGCTGCCGACAGCTGGTGACAGAGAAGAAGAAGAAGAAGAAGAAGAATAACAACAACAACAACAACAACAACAACAAAACACACACACCACACACACACACACACACAGCAACAACAACAACAACAATAGAAGAAAGAAAAAAATCTTAATGATCCTGATAAATTGGAATATGAAACAGGATTCAGCATAACTGAAAAACCATGCAAGACACGGCAGGTTCTCATGCTGACTGCCGTCAGGGAGATAACTGTTTTGTGCATTTTCCTTTGCTTTTTGTCAAGTCTGAAGAAGACATATTTGTGGAAAAATGTACTTGTCTGTATTATGTTGCACACAAAATCTAGATTGTGTTGCACCTTGTTTTGCATGTGCCTGTTGTGTCTACGTTTTTAGTTATCCTGATCGATTGTGCAACAGATGTTGATCTCTGTAAGGCAAGACCTTGTTCGCAATCAATACAGTGCATCAGATACTGGACAAAGTCCTAGTTTACAGGCCTTGGTGTGTGTCGGTGTTATTTATTCCCATTATCATCCATGAACTGAACAGCTTCTCTCCTCGAGCATGTAAATGAGTGAGATCAACACAAGCAGGAGCCTGTAAACTAGATTGTAACCGAAAGTTACCGAAAGTGTGCTACTGATTTGCAGTTGCCAACCACTTTGATGGCCCTACACCTGTTGTAGCTGCTTCTCTTTGACGGACCATGTCTGGCTTGATGCTGCTGTTGCTGTCTGTGATGATGATGATGATGGGAGGGCGGAAGGTGCAAGCCTACAGCGGCAAAGTGTTGCTGGTCTCCATGGATGGCTTCCGCTGGGACTACGTCCGCAGGGTGCCAGGACTGCAGTATTTCCCGCTCCTGGCGGCCACTGGGTGTACTGTGGATTACGTCAACAGCACGTTTGAAACAGTGACATTTCCCTGTCACTACAGTATTATCACAGGTCAGTTTACCTGTCATTACAACATTGTCATAGGTCAGTTTCCCTGTCACTACAGTATTATCACAGGTCAGTTTCCCTGTCATTACAGCATTGTCACAGATCAGTTTCCCTGTCACTACAGCATTGTCACAGGTCAGTTTCCCTGTCATTACAGTATTATCACAGATCAGTTTCCCTGTCACTACAGCATTGTCACAGGTCAGTTTCCCTGTCATTACAGTATTGTCACAGGTCAGTTTCCCTGTCATTACAGTGATGTCACATGTTAGTTTCCCTGTCACTACAGCATTGTCACAGATCAGTTTCCCTGTCACTACAGCATTGTCACAGGTCAGTTTCCCTGTCATTACAGTATTATCACAGATCAGTTTCCCTGTCACTACAGCATTGTCACAGGTCAGTTTCCCTGTCATTACAGTATTGTCACAGGTCAGTTTCCCTGTCATTACAGTGATGTCACATGTTAGTTTCCCTGTCACTACAGCATTGTCACAGGGCAGTTTCCCTGTCACTACAATATTGTCACAGGTCAGTTTCCATGTCATTACAGTATTGTCAGAGATCAATTTCCCTGTCATTACAGTATTGTTGCAGGTCACTCTCCCTGTCACTATCATGTTGCCATAGGTAGTTTTCTCAGCTCTAGAACTGTGTAAGAGATCAGTTGCCTTGTCATAGCTCTGAGTGACATGGATTTGAACACTACAGGACCTAAGTCGCTGATCAAAATATAGCTGAAATCAACACTCGGATCACTCAACAAAATGTACCTGAAGACTACAGGACTTGGGTCACTCAACAAAACGTAGCTAAACACAAAAGCGTACAGGACATCGATCACTGAACAAAATGTAGCAGACACTACAGGACTTGGATCACTGAACGAAATGGACCTGAACACTATATCAGTTATCACTTAGGTCTAAGGCCAATGAACAGAATGTGAACACTACTAAGACCACTGAACAAAGTGGAACTGAAATCTTCAAGTTTAAGGTCGCCAAACAACATGGAGCTGAACAGGACGGGGTTTAAGTCGGTGAACAAAGGCATAACCAGGCCTGGAAGTCAGGTTTGCTGACAAGTGCTGGGAGTAATACCATTCTGTCAGCCTCAGGCTAAAAGGGACTTTGTTCAAAGACTGAAGTGCTTCTTGGAGGCAACAGTATTGTTCTCTGTAAGAATTTCCTCCAGGGGCAATATTTGCAACAGCACACATCCATTGAGACACCCTGTTACAAAGAGTAGTTTGAGGCTTTTGCCAAAGGCGCAGAAAAGAAGTTCAGCCCAACATTCTATTAGATTTCTGCTCCTTGGCTGTGAGTTCAGTGATAACCGCTTGAGTTGAGGTTTGGGTGTGGAAGTAATCTTTTGCAATCACATAAAAACACACAAACATACGCACCCACGCAGGCACGCACGCACACGCATGCACACACACACACACACACACACACACACACACACACACACACACACACTCACACACACACTCCACTAACAACAACAATTGAACTTGTCAGGCCTGAGTCACTCATTTGGTAAAGATGCAGCCTTGGGATAAATTAAGCTATAATATTTTTTCATCCAGGAGTAGTGAGATAGAGTCTTACCTCCCCAGTGCTCCCCTTACCCCTATCCCAGTCCACATTTATCTTTCCTTTCCTGTCACCCTCTCTTTCTTCATATCCCCCCATCCTCCCCTCCCCTTCCTCTCCCCACCCTTCCTCCCTCTCTGTCCCTGTTTTCTCTAGCTTGCATCTCCTGTGTACTGTTTTTCTGTCTGTGTCCTGCTGTTCCTTGTGCCTTCTCTCGCGCTCTCTGTCCATGTTTTGTTCTGGGGGATAGATTGGAATTCATGGATGTATCTGGCCACACACTACAATTGAGAATAAACAGAAAGAAGATATGCCTCATACTAACAACTACCTCCCACTTCCATTATCCTTCTCCCTTTCCCATCCTCCTCACCTCCGGCACTGCTTCTCTGTTCCATCCTATATGATGTCTGTTATTAGTACAAGTTATTCATCTTCATTTGTTTGAGAGCTTTGAATCCTGCATATACACACCCACTCCCTCTGTTTCTCTCTCTCTCCCTCTGTCTCCCTCTCTCTCTCTCTCTCTCTCTCTCTCTCTCTCTCTTTCTCTCATTCTGTCATTGACCTGTCCATGGAAAAAATAGAAAAAGCATATATTTAAGCAATCGAACCAGACAAAAAGAATGATGTGATTGATCTTGGTAGTTTTGTTTTCTATATCTAATTTGATCTTGCTGAACTCTAACCAAGAATGTTTGTTTGCAGGGCTGTATGAAGAGAGTCATGGGATTGTTGCCAACACTATGTATGACCGGAAGAGGAAGACAGTTTTCACAATGGCCTCAAAGGAATCATATTGGTGGGAAGAAGGCGAACCGATCTGGATCACTGTTGAAAAACAGAAGAGAAACAGCACTGGTAGGTAATCTGTGTACCGTCATCTGAATGCTCCTTTTGTTTTTCTTTGCAATTACCAGTGCCCTTTCACCCCACCTTCCTCCCTACACAAGTACACTCACACACACACACACACACACACACACACAACACACACACACACACACACACAGGAAGAGCTGCCAAGTACTATTCTTTTGGTGTAACTTGCTACAGTTTCGTTGACAATGCTGTGATGCCACACTTTGTAATGAAGTGCTTCGCCAAAAACAAAATAGTAAGAAAAAAAAGGAGGGGTGGGGTGGGGGTGGGGTGGGGGATTTTCTTTTAAGCACTTAGTGATGGCTGACAGGAAATCAAAATAATGTAGTTTTCAGACTGTCAACTAAATTTAAGAAGAAAAAAAGAAAATAACCCAGTTCAATAAGGAGAAGAAGAAAAAGTACTGGAAAAAATCACTTAAGGTAATCACTGTTTTGCAGCCTTATCAGTTGCCTTTCATTGTTGGCCATTTTGATTTTTTCTTTTGGACCAAGTCAAAACACATGATAACTAGTGAGATTTCCTTCTTCTTTGTCTGTATTATTTTGTGTGTAAACCAAAGTACTATTGAGTCTGACTTGTGATATTGTATACTAGTGCTACGCATAAATACACACACTCCTTCCTTCATTTCTGCGTCCCTGCTATTATTGTTACTTCCACTACTACTGCTACTACTACTACTACTACTATTATTACTACTGCTACTGCTGCTGCTGCTACTTGAAACCTCTGGTATGAGGAATTATTAATCAAACGCAAAAACAGACAATAAATTCATTAACATATGTGCAGACATTTACGGAAATTTCTCCCAGCTGTTACTGGAAATAGTAGGAAGAAAATTATATAATTCAGGTTCCATGCTGTTATTACCAAGTTTACACTTTCATACCTTTTGACAATGAGAAGGCTCTGTGGTGCATACCATGCAGCCAACCTTCAGATTGACCATTTTCTTTGAGCAACATCTATATCTAGTGTTTAACTGTTGTCACTGTGCCATTTTCGCAGTCATACTGTGTGTTTTCATAATTATACACTTGGAGATTCAAATTTAGTAGAGGTGTATTCAGTCAACTTAGCTACTATTTTTACCTGTCCAAGTGTTTATAACGAAGTTTTAGTCCCCGAACTGAGAGAAAACCTTTTACTTTCATGCACACATTGTGTGTATGTGTGAAAACTACGTAGCTAACTTCGACACAGTTAATCTTTTTGACAGATTGTTGTTGATTATCACTGCAGTACTGCACTGTGAGACAGCTGGCGAAAAAACGTTGAATAAAGGAGTACTTGGTTGGAAAATGTAGCTCCAGAAATTGATGGCAAGAATTATATCTGTTGTAAAAAGTAACGGAAGTTACAACACAAAAACAGACAACCCATGGCTGTATCTCTGTCGCCGTAGGAGATTGTAGTCAATCTGGTGGATTCAAACCCTAAAGTTTTTGGACAAACTAAACACATCAAATTTGGGACTATCCTACCTAACACACAAGTGAAAAGTAACTTCTTCATCTCTCTCCCCAGCGGTGTTCTTCTGGCCTGGAAGTGAAACTAAAATCCAAGGTCTCCTGCCATCCATCTACAAGGCCTACAATGAGTCTGTGCCCTTTGACGAACGTGTCAAGACTGCCGTGGGCTGGTTCGTGAAGGACCACAAGGACTTCGTGGCCCTCTACTTCCATGAACCCGACCTCACCGGGCATGCCTACGGACCCAACTCTCCTGAGGTGGCTGCGAAGGTTGGTGAACTGGAGGAGCTGGTTGGTAGGTTGACTGGTTGGTAGGTTGACGGGCTGGTAGGTTGACTATGTGGCTAGTTGGTTGACTGCGGATGGAAAAGATGAAGGAAGCAGTGAGTGGGTGGTCCACACACAGTGAGTGACTGTGTCACAGAGTCCCCAAATGGATGACTGTGACATCCTCATTATCACTGTCATTCCATAACACAAGGTCATAGGGATGTAGTAATGGACGGCTGGGATGTCAGATATTCACACAGATCTCTCTGATGAGTTATGTGCAACAGACGATTCTCACAGGTCCCTGTCCTAAGTTTTATGCAACAGGGGATCTCTACAGGTCTTGTGTCTTGTATTATGTGCATGTCACATATCAGTGTCTTGTGTTATGTGTATGTCACATATCAATGTCTTGTGTCTTGTATTATGTGTATGTCACATATCAATGTCTTGTGTTATGTGTATGTCACATATCAATGTCTTGTGTTATGTGTATGTCACATATCAATGTCTTGTGTCTTGTATTATGTGTATGTCACATATCAATGTCTTGTGTCTTGTATTATGTGTATGTCACATATCAATGTCTTGTGTTATGTGTATGTCACATATCAATGTCTTGTGTTATGTGTATGTCACATATCAATGTCTTGTGTCTTTTATTATGTGTATGTCACATATCAATGTCTTGTGTCTTGTATTATGTGTATGTCACATATCAATGTCTTGTGTTATGTGTATGTCACATATCAATGTCTTGTGTTATGTGTATGTCACATATCAATGTCTTGTATTATGTGTATGTCACATATCAATGTCTTGTGTCTTGTATTATGTGTATGTCACATATCAATGTCTTGTGTTATGTGTATGTCACATATCAATGTCTTGTGTTATGTGTATGTCACATATCAATGTCTTGTGTCTTGTATTATGTGTGTCACATATCAATGTCTTTTGTCTTGTATTATGTGTACGTCACATATCAATGTCTTGTGTCTTGTATTATGTGTATGTCACATATCAATGTCTTGTGTCTTGTATTATGTGTATGTCACATATCAATGTCTTGGATGATGGTGTGACTGGTCAAAGACATGGACGATGTGTGTCACCAATGAAAGCAAAGAATAATGCATATGGGTTGAAAATTATAAACATTCTATGGATAAGTAGAATAAATTGATGATATTTTGTGTAGAAGACTGAAATGGACAGTACATGGGTAGGCAAATGAAATGATGATATTTGGGTGGAAGATTGAAATGGACTATAGGTGGCTAAGTGAAAGAACTGAATGATATTTAGGTGGAAGATTGAACAGGACAACCTGTGTGTCACTGTCAGTGAAAGAACTGGATGGTGTTTTGGTATGAAAATTAACTGGACAGTTTGTTAGTGTGCCAATGAAATGGATAATCTTTGGGTAGAGGAATGAAACAAGGAATTTTTGGGTAGGGGAATGAAATTTGTTATCTTTTAGTTGGGAAATGCAGACCTGCCAACCATTACGCATTTCGCGTAATTTATTACGCCCAAGTGATAATTCTTACGCCCTTACGCATTTAGCCAAAACATTACGCATTGAAAGTTTTCACAAAAAAAAAAAAAAAAAAACCAGACGAAAAAATCGGCTTATGTACAGACAGGCACGGCGCCGTGCATATAACCAGTGGTCTTCAAGAAGCGTTTCCGGTCATGCGCAGTTCGTTTCACCATCTTTACCATTCAGCGAAGTTGGCGTTGTTTTGAAGTTTTAGCTACGAAAATGTCGAAACTTGGAGTAGAAAGTTTTGGACAAGATGCAAAAAAGAAAAAACTTGGTCAGAAGTTCCGAAAAGAATACTCGGAAAAGTTCCCCTGCATACGACCTTCGGCTAAAGGTGTAAATTGTGCACGGTGTACCACTTGCGAGTCGGACTTCACAATTTCCAATCACGGGATGGTGGATATGAAGCGTCACCTTGAGTCACGCAAACACATCGATTCCTCAAACGCGCCGAATTCTTCCAGCATTACATAGTTTTTTTCAGACTGTAGACACCTCAAAAGAGGATGAAATTAGGAAAAGGGTAATTCGGGCTGAAGCATTGGTGGCCGGATTTTTCGTCGAGCACAACATCGCTCTTAGTGCAGCTGACCATGCATCCCAGCTTTTTAAAGAAGCGTTCTCAAATTCGGAGATCACCAAACAGTTCAAGAGCAGTCGAACAAAGACAACACACATTGTAAGGACCCTTCTCATGGAAGCCTAAACTGCTGCTGCATCTTGACTGCAGAATGGACCGTTTGTGTTGGGGGTTGATGGAAGTCAGTAAGGGGGGGGGGGGGTGACAAATTCTTTCCTGGGATGGTGCGATACTTAAAAAAATGACACAATCACCACTGAGCTGATAGCCAACCCCACATGCACAGAATCAGCAACAGGGAGAACATTCTTTTGGGTTATATATTTTCTTAATTTCATGTTCCCAGTTTCTCTCCATCTTCGAACTCCCCCCCCCCCCCCCCCCCATCCTCAAGTCCAAATCTTTGCCAAGTCATTACTATCAAGACAGTTGAGTTGTTGGCCTGTGCTTGTTTTTTCCCCCCACTATTAGATTGTTCGTCTATGTATTCGTCTATGTATTTGTCTGACCTTATTCAAGTTTAAAAGGCTGTGCCAGTCTTGAATAAAAGTTACTTTGTGTTAGGTTTCCTTTTGGGAGCAAACGTTACCCCACTTGTTTACTGTTTATTGTTTACTGTTCCCTGCCTCATTTCATTTCCAATTTTTTAGGTTGTTTCTGGCGCACTATCAAGCCTTGGTGTGCCATGCCATAATGGTTTAGGGGATTTGTGTGTGTTTCCAGTGTATTCTACATTTTCATAATTTGTAGAGATTTCTTGTAACACTTAAAAGAAAAGCTTGTTTTTGAAGAAAAGTAAAGTTCACAAAAATTTTGTGTACAATTTCATCGCATCGTGTTTGTTTGAAAAAAGGTAAATGTCGCGCTTGATTACTCTTAGCTCTCAGAAATTACACATTTCTGCCTCACTGAGCTTCAATTCTTACTCATTGGTCTCTTAGGAGGTTGGCAGGTCTGGTTCTAGGTTTTGTTCAAGTTGTGTGGGAATTTGGAAATCCTGGCTAATTGGGAAAACCTAGATTATAAATGAGAGTGTAATTATTTTCTTACTGGGAAAGACATCAAATGGATGACAAATGAAGTTGATAATTTGCCTGTATATGAATGAAATGGATAGTCTGTGGGTGTGTGAATGAAATGGGTGATCTTCAGAAGAATAAAATGAGTCATCTTTAGATAGGGGAATGAAATGGATAAATCTTTTGGTAGGAAATGAAATGGATTATATTTGGATAAGGGAATGAATGGATAATCTTTAGATAGGGGTATGAAATGCATAATCTTTTGGCAGGGAAATGAAATGGATTATCCTCAGATAATGGAATGAATGGATAAACTTCAGATAGGGGCATGAAATGGATTATCCTAAGGTAAGAGAGTGAACTGGACAGTCTATGGGGAGGTGAAAAAATAGATAATCTACAGATAATATTTAGATGGGGAATGACCTGGATTATCTTTGGTTGGGTAAGTGAAACAGATTCTCTTTGGGTAGGGGAATGAAACAGATGATTTTAGGTAAGGGAAGGAAATTGACAATCTATGGGCAAGTGAAAGAAATAGATAATCTACAGATTATTTTTAGATGGGGAAGGAAATGGGTTATCTTTGGTTGGGGAAATGAAATAGATGATCTTTGGGTGGGGGAATGAAATAGATAATCTTTGTTTTGGGAATGAAATGGATAATCTTTGGGATTGGGAATAAAATGGATGATCTTTTTGGTTGGGGAATAAAATAGATGATCTTTAGTTAGGGGAACGAAATGGATGATATTGAGTTGGGGAATGAAATGGATAATCTTTGGATTGGGGAATAAAATGGATGATGTTTGGATAGGGAAATGAAGTGGACAACATCGGGTAGTTGAATGAAATGGGTAATCTTTAGGTAGGGAAATGAAAAGGAAAAACTGTGGCTAGGCAAAAGCAATGGATAATCTTTGGGTTGGGGAACAAGTTAAATGACCTTTGTGTGGTAGAATGAAATGGATGATCTTTGTGTGTTGGAATGAAATGGATGATCTTTGTGTGTTAGAATGAAATGGATGATCTTTGTGTGTTGGAATGAAATGGATTATCTTTGCTTAAGGGAATGAAATGGATAATCTGTGTGTAAGGGGGAAAAATGGATGATCTTTGTTCATGGGAATAAAGTGGATGATTTTTGTGAAGGGAATGTAACGGATGATCTGTGTATAGGGGAACGAAATGGACAATTTGTGAGCCGGTGAAAGACATGGACAGTCTTTGTGTCGGGGAATAAAATGGGCAGTCTGTTGACGGATGAAATAGATAGACAGTTTGTGGGCAGGTGAGAGAAATGGATGGAGTTCTGGGTCAAATTCTGGCTGAAATTGACGACAACAACCTGACTGATGTCGTCAACATCATCGTTACGTCAGATCATGGCATGACAGACGTCAACGTACCAGATAAGGTTTATACTGCAACTGCCACCATTTATACAGCTCCTGCAGCTGTTGGTACTTTTGTTTCTGCCACTGCTTGTGCTGCTACTCATGTTCAGTCTCTTTCTCCTTTCCCCACTATTTTTGTTCCTTAACCATATGCTGGTGCCTTGGGTGTATTCCACACAAATTGCATGACATACTCTGTGTGTGTGTGTGTGTGTGTGTGTGTGTGTGTGTGTGTGTGTGTGTGTGTGTGTGTTTTGTGTGTGTGTGTGTGTGTGTGTGTGTGTGTGTGTTTACAGACAACGAGGATTTCCTAGACACTAATCATAAAAGAAAAGAAATGAAGCAATTCTTTCAAGTAAAAACAGCTGAAAACTATATTCTCTATCTTTCCTTCTTCTGTTAACTCATTTTCTTTGCTTGTTCCTTGTCTGTAAAAAGAATGAAACATGAAACACCTCGTTTACCTCCCCAGTTGATAAATCTCTGGGACCATGTCGACAAGAGCCGGGTGGAGATTGTACCTGAGTACGAAGCAGTGACATCCGTCTTTCCAAAGCCTGGAGAGGAGGAGAAAGTGCTGAGGCAAGCCAATCAGATTCCTCACGTGACGGTGTACCGGAAGGAGGAGATCCCGGACCACTATCACTACAAGCACAATGACAGGATCATGCCCATTATTATCGTGGCCGATGAAGGATGGACTGTGTCCAGTGTGAGCCTTTCTTTTTCACTTTGTTGGTGGCAGGGTGGTGGTCTGCATGTGTGTGTGTGTGTGTGTGTGTATGTGTGTGTGTATGTGTGTGTGCACATGCATGTATGCCATGCGTGTGTGTGCAGGTGTTTGAGTGTGTTTGTGTGTGTGTGTGTGTGTGTGTGTGCAGGTGTTTGAGTGTGTGTGTGCAGGTGTGTGTGTGTGTGTGGGGGGGGGGGGGGGGTCGCTGTGTGTGTGTGTGAGTGTGTGTGCTTAAGACTGTAAATGTGTTTCAAGGTCCAAGGTGAAGTGTGATGGGTAGACGTCTGTATAACATTCATTTCTCTCTCTCTCTCTTTTCCAGAACATGACCGACACCCTCGATTGGAACCCCAAAGGAAACCACGGCTACAACAATGACCTCCCCTCCATGAAACCCATCTTCTTCGCGCGGGGGCCCGACTTCCGCAAGGGAGTGAAGTCTACCTCCATCCGGTCAGTGGACATTTACCCGCTCCTGTGTCGTCTGCTGCACGTGCGACCAGCGCCCAACAACGGCAGCCTGGCCAACACGGCCCAGTTTGTGCTGGACAGCACGGGGTCTGCCACCTCTGGGGTGTGCCAGCTGTCTGACTTTCTGCATCGGAGCCTTACCCTGTCGCTGCTGCTTTGGTTGTTCGTGGAAGTGACGCAGGTGTAGCTGAATAGAGTGGGATGTTGTTTTCTGTCCATCTGTTCTCAAGATATCATTGGAACGGATGTGTAGATCTCAATCAGGGTTATCTGTACTGTCAGTACCTAGACAAGTTACATTGTCAGGACTGTAGGCATGAAATTGACAAACTTAATTAAACCCCTTTAAACACTGCTTCAGTGCTTAGCGATAAACGAATAAGTACCATCTTTGTGTTAAGTGGAATGAATGCTAGCTAAAGTTAAAGTTCCATGGCCTTATGGTGGCAGGGACAGTAAATTGTTGTAAGCTCATTATGTTAAGGGTACGGCCAAATTGAAGGCAGATCCAATCCTGTCCTATCACTTCCTTAAATTTCCTGAGGCTGAAGGTAGTTCCCTTGTACTGCTAGATTGGACAGGGAGGGTTTTCAAGTCATAATCGGATTGAACTCACAATTGTTTAGGTCCGTAGCCAAATGCTGTAAGCGTCAGACTGTGGACCCCTGTAATACATAAAGACATAAACATGCATGTATAGGTAAGCAAACAAGCAATGAGCAAACCATCCTATGATATTTGGATGTAATTGACTTTATTTGTATGATCAGGGCTTGGTGCTTACCAGTGTATGTCTCGCTGATCATTGGTATGTTAAAGATGGGAAATATGTATGGCTAGATACATAACACAGAGGACTAGACAGTGTGAATAACTGAATTTCTGCTGCCAGTACGATCAAATATTCACTTTTTAAAAACTGAGTGATGATAATTACATCACTACAACATGCTCTCACCATACACAAACACATCATTACTTCCCCTTCCCCCCAACAAACTCGTCCACATGCTTCTTGGTGCTAAATATACCATATCATACAAATGGGTGCTGTGCACTGCAGTTATTGTTTTGAATGTGCATGCAAGTTCTGTAACATGTAAAGCGTATCTTCTTACATGCGTACATGTATGTGTATTCGTCCACACGTATATCTGTTGGTGTGTATGTGTGTGTGTGTGTGTGTGTGTGTGTGTGTGTGTGTGTGTGTGTAGTATGTGTTTGTTTGTGTGTGTGTGTGTGTGTGTGTGGATGGATAGGTGTGTGTGTGGATGGATAGGAAGATGATCCAAATAGTTGTCTTTGAAATAATGTTTTTGATTGGTGCAGGTATATATACAATGCTTGTATGCATGTCTGTTGTCAGCATTTTTGTGATTGATATATAGATTTTACAAGTAAATATGATTAGAAATTGACAGATGATGAAATGATAATAACCAGCTGAATGAATATTTCTGTGAAGCATACAAGCAAGCAATTAAACTAACAAAGTGAAGAAAAACACACCAAGTGTGACTCTCATCGACTTCTGTGTACGTTTCATTTAGCATGGCAAGACAGGCAGGAAGGAGGGAGGAAGGGTGTGGGAAGGGCTCATTAGGTAGCTGAACTGAGAAAAACCTACGGGAGAAACAGAATAATAATTTACATCATACAGTTTAACAATGATGTCAAAGATAGGATGTATATCATTGCATTCTCAAAAGTTGTTGTTGTCAGGGAGTCAAAATGGGAGAGTGGGGTGGAGAGGGGGGTTGGTTTAATGGTGATGGCCCTCCTGCGGGCCCTCCTGATTGAGGATAATCCAGGAATTTCTTATGATGAAATAGTGAATATTTCATAGGGAGACATCGGCCATTTTGCATGATCATCTTGGTGTTCAAAGGCAAGGGTTGACTGGTGCATACACATATTTGAAAAATTTAATATGGACGATCAGATCACCTTTGGGGCATTGTAACTGGTGTTAAGACTTTAATTTATTCAGTTTAATCTTGATACAAAGCAACAATCAGCAAACTAGGTCTTCCTAGGCGAGGATCCACCTGAGAAAAAATAAGAAGATCCAGAAGTGCAGGCAAACAAATGGTGGTGTGTTTCTTTGCAAAGTCAGGTCATGTAGCCACTATACCATACCAGGACGGCAAGACGGCTTACACTGGTATGTCAGCCACTTCCTAGCAGGAATATTTGATGCGTGGTGCAGGTGCTTTCCCAGGCCTGGAGCCTGAGGTCTCTGGCTGCATTGTGACTATGCCCGTGCACACACTGCAGCAGCAGCTCTTGTCATTGTGGAGGAGCATAGTGTACAGCTACACATCACATACATTATCCCATGATTTTTTCCTGTGTGAACGATTCCTCTTCCCTTTGGTCAAGGAAAAACACAGAGCAAGGTCGTTCTAGCGCTTTATTTGAGGGCGCCATTTTGGATATACCAAAATCAGCTTAGTCGGGTGATATGGAAATCTGATGTCAATGGATGTGAAAATACATGAAAACTGCGGAAGGATGGATACGTAAAAGACCTGGAAAACTAATTTTTTGTGGATCGTTGCCCTAACAACTGCATTTAGAGACATTTCAAGTCCCCACCAGCATAAATCATAAGCTGTTAGTGGTAGCCTCCCTTTCTCCTTAAAGAAATTGGTTTTATCATGTTTTCTTGGTCCTAGAACACTAAATTTGAATTTTTCGATTTAGACAATAGTTCTTCTGTGTGACAAAGTACTGTGGGTTGAAGGGAAATCACTGGTGATGTTGCATGCAAATGCTGTGTCATAAGATATGTAAGCATAGAATAGCTGTGTTGCAAGATCTGTGAGCTGGAACACTAATTTTAAATAGAAAAAGAAAATTTTCACTTATATGGTGAAAAAGTGAAAGGGACATAATTCCTAAACAGTATTGCTGGTGTTTCCCGTTCATCTAACACACACTGGGTATGGATGGAGAGAAAAATATGATGTTTACTCAACTCTTTTATCCATCTCTTACGTGTATGTGTGCTCTGTGAATGAATACAGGAAGCAACATGAGGCCTTTGAGTTATATGATTTTAAATGATGTGTATTATTAATGTTTATTTTTCCATGCTATTCTGAAGATTTCCTTTCATGGAACATAGGTCAGTTGAAAAAGAAGGGCATGTTTTTTTTCCTCACACTTACTGTTATTAATGAATAAAGGTGCCAAAATATTGTATGTGTACGTGTTAGCATGTGTGTGTGTGTGTGTATGCGTGCATGATTGTGTGTGTGTGTGTCTCTGTGTAAGATAAGTAACAGTGATCACTTGTTGAATAACGATTTGTGAAAATCTGAAGTCTAAAGGCATATGGCAAACAACACATGAGATGCAAACATTTGTTACTGCATTTGTGTGTAAGTATGTTATACATGTAATTAGATTTTTAATATTTTCTTAAAGACAAGTGCAAGTTTATCATTGAAAATACAGCCCTGATGTGGCCCTTTGCGGTCGGCTGGGCTATAAGCAACATTATCTTATCATTGAAAATTGTCACTGTTTTGTGGTTGCTGCCAAAGCAGCAGATTAGTTTGTCTAAAAGGCTGTGATGTATGTGCAAGTGAGAGAGCCTAAAGTGATAACCTCCTGCAATTTTACCTGTGGACAGGTGTTTGCAAAACTGACTGTCAACAAGTGAAGCACCAATGACACCCAAAAAAAAAGAAAAAAGAAGAAGCTGTATGCTGCAGACCGGTTTAAATCCTGTCACATTTTCAGTTTTCTTAGATCTACAAGTTCTAGTCAAAGTAGATCTGAATCATAATGAATGAGGATTTGCGTTTTACCATTTTAATGATACTGAATTACATATTTGATTTCTTGTGTAAACTGGTCCTTCAAAGCCTTGTACATATAAGAAAGAAAAAAAAAGAAGAAAAAAAGACAGAAAAAAGCAAACACGTAAATGAAATAAAAATGGATGTATCATAATTTCAGCATCTGAAATGCTGGGAGCAAAGAACATATAAGGGATCAGTTGTCTGCCTTCCTTCTCCCACTACCTCCCACCCCTCGCCCCTCCCACTTCTGCCCACTCCAGTCCTCTCCCCACCACCGCCAGCACCACCTACCCAACTGCAGTCCTTCCTTTCTTCCTCCTGTATGTGCCATGCCACTTTTGCGTTTTAGTTTCCTTTCTGTCTTCGTACACAGCTTAATAAATAAAAACTGAAATAGTATCTTGGCTCCTGTTCATCATAACCACTTTCCTCTTCTCTCATATTAAAGAACTATCCACACACCGAGGCTTTCTGACATCACTCATATCCTCCAGGTTCTCATGATTATGACAAAAGAAAGAGCACTTATTTAACAATGAACACATTCCAAGAATTTCAACCAAATGGTTGAGAGACCAGCTAAAATGTAATGTGGCTATTGATTTTAAAAACAAACCAACCAGCCATACAAAAAATTTCCTCATATATTATGCAGAATTACCCAAGAAGCACCGTGCAGACTCGGCAAGAATGGAGACTCGAAGGACTCAAGTAATTCACACCTCTCTCGATCTGTCATCTTTATTTAGCTAAGTAAGCAAAGAAAGCCATAACAGCTTCCAGCCACAGCCTTGGTTAGAACGAGACTTGTATGTAAGTTATGTCCCTTGGTATGCACCAAGTTCGTCCGCGTCTATAGTGCTAGTGTTTGTAGCGTGTGTGCCTCCCACAAGCCTCTTCGAGTCTGTGATGCCTCCCTACACGTGACGAGCAAGAATTCAGACTTCTAGCACGGAACTTGTTAACGGCTGTATCAACGAAAAATGTGGCGCGTTGGCCTGTGGTGATTTCAAAGTTTGGTTCATTTTCAAGCTCATTCCAATGGTCTTTTCTGATAAAAGGCACAAACATGCGCCGAGGAACAATGATAATCGAGGCGCAAGGAGCTAAGGAACAAGGAATTAACATGTGGTTATGACTTTTTATTTCGGTCAGCTGATACGGAAAGGAGACTGGACGCTTATGGGTGCCCTTCCATAACGGATCCATCCGATTACATAGGGCAATTCCTGTTTAAACTAGGGGGAGAGGAAGCGTGAAGGTGGATGGTTTAGTTTAGAAAATGTCGCATGTACGCTTGTGCGTATGTATGTGTGCGCGCGCGCGCATCATGTGTATGTGTATATATGTGTGCGTGCGCGCCCACTCTTTTATGCGTATTTGAGTTCGCACGTGTGTACATGCGTTCGTGTCGCCTAAGTGCATGCATTCCTCTGCGTGCGTGTGTGTGTATGTGTGTAGCAGACAGAGGCAGGTGTCTGTAGACAGGTAAACAGCAATTCAAAGACAAGCAGGTCATGAGAACGGCAGGTGAGTGTCGCTTTAAATTATTGTTGGCAGCTTACAATGATGGAGCCTCCTGATACCGACAACACGGCTGGGAAATAAAACACCAGATGCCCAAAATATGTAGCCTACATGCCTATTTTGCATTTAAATAAATAAAAGAAAATGAAACAAGAAATGGGGGCTTGGGGATGATGGAGGGAGAGCGGGTGTGGATGAAGGAAGTTGAGTGGGGGAAAGGGTAATAATATGTCTGGAAGATGATACATTCATGGTGTGTCTTCATCTCGTGTGTTTCCTGCCAAAAGTCACCTCCACCAGACCTTTCAGACTGTCTTAAGACGTTGCCAGACGGATCGTTGCAATAACTCTCTTAAGGGGGAGGTGGGGAAATGAAGGGGTGTGTGTGTGTGGGGGGGGGGGGGGGGGGGGGGGGCGTTCGATGGTAAACACGGTCCAGATCTGCTATCTGACGTGCATTGTCGCCAAGTGTAATGAGGTAATGCACTGAGATTGCCGTAGTGACACAAGTCGACGGTGTTTGGAGAATAAATATATCTTCCACTTCTTCAGCTGTTCCACGAGGCACCGTGGCTTTGTTGGCACTCGGGCATCCCTTCGGGAAAGTTATTTCGGCTCTTTTTTTGCCGCCTGTCCACTGTATGGTCCATGGTTCTCTTGGTTTCTTGTTCTTCCAACAGTGGGTCCTTCTAGTCTATGTTCCTCCCTAAAGCATTATGGCCTGTCCCAGTTCATGGTGAACCCAACAGCACAGTCCTCTTAGCAGCATGTTCCTCCCAACAGCATAGTCCTCTTAGCAGAATGTTCCTCCCAACAGCACAGTCCTCTTTAGCAGAATGTTCCTCCCAACAGCACAGTCCTCTTTAGCAGAATGTTCCTCCCAACAGCATGGTCCTCTTTAGCAGAATGTTCCTCCCAACAGCACAGTCCTCTTTAGCAGAATGTTCCTCCCAACAGCATGGTCCTCTTTAGCAGAATGTTCCTCCCAACAGCATGGTCCTCTTTAGCAGAATGTTCCTCCCAACAGCACAGTCCTCTTTAGCAGAATGTTCCTCCCAACAGCATGGTCCTCTTTAGCAGAATGTTTCTCCCAACAGCATGGTCCTCTTTAGCAGAATGTTCCTCCCAACAGCATGGTCCTCTTTAGCAGAATGTTCCTCCCAACAGCACAGTCCTCTTTAGCAGAATGTTCCTCCCAACAGCACAGTCCTCTTTAGCAGAATGTTCCTCCCAACAGCATGGTCCTCTTTAGCAGAATGTTATCCCCAACAGCACAGTCCTCTTTAGCAGAATGTTCCTCTCAACAGCATGGTCCTCTTTAGCAGAATGTTCCTCCCAACAGCACAGTCCTCTTTAGCAGAATGTTCCTCCCAACAGCACAGTCCTCTTTAGCAGAATGTTCCTCCCAACAGCATGGTCCTCTTTAGCAGAATGTTTCTCCCAACAGCACAGTCCTCTTTAGCAGAATGTTCCTCCCAACAGCATAGTCCTCTTTAGCAGAATGTTCCTCCCAACAGCATGGTCCTCTTTAGCAGAATGTTCATCCCAACAGCACAGTCCTCTTTAGCAGAATGTTCCTCTCAACAGCATGGTCCTCTTTAGCAGAATGTTCCTCCCAACAGCACAGTCCTCTTTAGCAGAATGTTCCTC
The DNA here is from genome assembly GCA_018398815.1 of Conus ventricosus. Taxonomy (NCBI): domain Eukaryota; kingdom Metazoa; phylum Mollusca; class Gastropoda; order Neogastropoda; family Conidae; genus Conus; species Conus ventricosus. The sequence continues at coordinate 83,982,455 of CM031597.1, forward strand.
CCAACAGCACAGTCCTCTTTAGCAGAATGTTCCTCCCAACAGCACAGTCCTCTTTAGCAGAATGTTCCTCCCAACAGCATGATCCCCCCAGCACTGTGGGCTTCCCAACAGCACAGTCCTCCCAATCGTACGGGCCTCTGGCCGGTTCCCAACAGCACAGTCCTCCCAATCGTACGGGCCTCTGGCCGGTTCCCAACAGCACAGTCCTCCCAATCGTACGGGCCTCTGGCCGGTTCCCAACAGCACAGTCCTCCCAATCGTACGGGCCTCTGGCCGGTTCCCAACAGCATAGTCCTCCCAATCGTACGGGCCTCTGGCCGTGTCCCAACAGCACAGTCCTCCCAATCGTACGGGCCTCTGGCCGGATCCCAACAGCATAGTCCTCCAATAGTATGAACTTCTATAAAATACGATCCTTCCTACAGTATGGTTGTCACAAAACGATGGTCCTCCCAATTCGTAGGCCTAAGGTCCTCCAAACAGCATGGTCAACCTAACAGCATAGTCTCCCCTTCCCCTCCCCCCTCATCTTCACCCTCCAATCTAACTAAAAGGTCCTGCCAACGCGTAGCCAACACAGACCATTCGCCGGAGATTTCTTTTTAGTTCTCCCTTTCCCTTTGAATTCTATCTTTTACAGCGGGCCTAACGTAGGCCTACTATTTTACTGGGATGACCTTCGACATTTACATCACCCTTTCTGGAGAGATGAAGGGTACTTGGGCCAGAATTTATTCTGGTAACTACCTACACATGTTTGTCTAATCAATTAATCAGTTTACTGTCTACAAAACTGACGGATAGAAACAAAGAAACCACTGAACTTAAGCATTATCTGATACAAATAATAATAAAAGGAAATGTCCACAAACAAATGGCAGTAAGTTATGTGTATCTTATACATCTCCATTCCTATACTACCAAGCCCATGGAAGTATAGCTCAGCTATCCACACTGGTTCTGACACAAAACGACGAATTGAAAACTGCCACAAATGGCACGAATGGTATTTTTTTAAAAAAGATTTGTTTTCTTCAGGACGCTTATTATTTAACACCCTGTTTTCTTTGCATTGAAGGTTCCACGGCAATATCCGAAAGCAGTCGCATATTTCACACAGATTACTAATAACTGCTTCAAAATTCATGAAACAGCAAAGCATATGAATTTCTCTCAGTAGCATCAAATGATAGACGGGCGTTTCAATATTGTATAAATACTAATAATGCCGCAAAATTCAGGAAACAGCAACGCATATCAATTTATCTCAGCAGTATCAAATGAAAGACGGACGTTTTAAAATTGTATAAACATTTTTTAAAGAAATCAATCAAGTGTACGTGAAGCACAAGGTATTGAATTCGATTTTCTTTTCTGTCATCAAAAATGGACAGCCTATAAAAAAAAATATGTGACTTTCTGAAATTACAAATTGCTCAATGTTTAAGGAAGCATTACGAACAGAAGTTTGGTAACGTCGCCATTCCTTTTTTCAGCTGTCATTCATTTTCCACGCTGATTTTGAATCACGTTCCTTCATTTGACATGGAAGACTTTTAGGTTTTAAATAGCAGGCGAACATATTTAATAATATGTTTTGTTGTGCCTCCATAGCAAAAGCAAAGGCAACGCAAAGACAACAATAAGCAATGTGTTACGCACGTGTGCACAGTAATCACAACGGCACTTGTGTGTGAGTGTGTGTGTGTGTGTGTGTGTGTGTGTGTGTGTGTGCGTGTGCGTGCGTGCGTGCGTGCGTGCGTGCGTGCGTGCGTGCGTGCGTGCGTGCGTGTGTGCGTGCGCGCGCGTATGTGTACATGTGTGTGTGTGTGTGCGCGCGCACGTGCGCGTCTGTGTACATGTGTGTGTGTGTGTGTGTGTGTGTGTGTGTGTGTGGTGTGTGTGTCTGAGTGTGAGTGTGTGCGTGTGCGTGCGCGCGCGCGCTGTGTGTGTGTGTTTGTGTGTGTGTGTGTGTGTGTGTGTGTGTGTGTGTGTGTGTGTGTGTTGTATCACACAACAACAAGAACGTGTGGGTGGGAGCACATGTATGCAGGTATTAACTAAGAGAGAGCAGTAAAATGGGGGCGAGAAAAGAGAACAGACAGACTGACACACAGACAGACAGTTTCTTCCTCTCTCTCTCTCTCTCTCTCCCTCTGCCCCCTCTCTGTCCCTCACACATATTCTCTCTCTCTCTCTCTCTCTCTCTCTCTCTCTCTCTCTCTCTCTCTCTCTCCTCGCTCACACACACACACACACACACACACACACACAGGGAGAGAGAGAGAGAGTTAGCCATGCCCATCGCCCCCACTGCGACATAGGCCGCCGACAAGGTCTCGGCTCCATATAGCAGGACTGACTTCACGTTGGTGTTGAAGAGTCTGATCTTCGTGTTGACTGACAGGTCTCTTGAATCCCAGACGTTCTTGAGCTGCAGGAAAGCTACCCTAGCCTTGTTGCTTCTGATCTTCACGTCTGCGTCTGTCCCTCCTTGCGTTTCAACGATGCTGCCGAGGTAGGTGAAACTGTCCACCTCTTTTTATGCTTCGCCTTCAGGTTGTGATGGCATTTACTCTCAGTACTTTGCTCTTCCCTCGATGGATGTTCAGGCCGAGCCTGGATGAGTACAGAGAATGTAAATATCTAGGTTCAAGCTCACCCATCTTATTTTGCACGAAAACCCCCCTTTTCACAAACAAATCACGTCCTTCTCATGCTACTTTTAGCCGAAATTAACACCTTTTTTACAACTAAAATTAACACGCAAAAACTGCAAAAATCGACGTAATCGTTAATTTAAAATGGGGGCTTACGTGCAAGATAAGATAGGGTGATCGTGAACCTAGATATTTACATTCTCTCCAGGGGCATAAAATCATTATAAAAAAAGTGCAAAACTCTTCGCATCTGACCACATTACTGATCACCTCTGGGTCTAATTAACACGCAAAAACTGCAAAAATCGACGTAATCGTTACATTAAAATGGGCATTATAAAAAAGTGCAAAACTCTTCGCATCTGGCCACATTACTGATCACCTCTGGGTCTAACTTGAGACCCTATGGCGCCCGGGCCCCAAGCCAGATCCAGAGGATCACAAATAATGTGGCCAAGATGTGAAGGGTTTTGGGAATATGCCTCTAATAGTGGCAATTCTCCACCCCCTTTAGTGCTCTTCCTGAGCCACAATACATTGGGGTTTTGGGGCGTTTATAGCCCCAGTGACCACTTGGTTTGGGGCTTTTTATAGCCGCGCCAGTGCCCAGACAAACAAAAACACAAAATTGGAAGAGTCACTGAGGCAGAGAAGAGGGAAAATTTTTAGATTTTCAAAAACCGCGCAAACAATAAAAAACCCACGCGGGCATTTTTCCAATTTTACACTTTTAGGATTAATAAAAACTGGGCAATGAAAGCTTTATAATTTTATGAGTTTTTCATAAGTGTGACTGTTATAAAATTGTTTTTTATTCAAGCAGAATATTTTTAAAAGGGTTAAACAAAAACTGTGCTTTAAATACTTTTAGTACTATTTGTACATTTTTCATAAAAAAGCTTTAAAAATTAAACAAAAAAACACAACTTTAATAATTAACCCTTTCCACTATTAAAAATAAAATTTATTCGGGGGGAAGACAATTATTTTTATGCAAAAAATTAAAGGGAGATAAACCCTTTTCATTATTATTGTTTTGCTTTTTTGTTGTTAATGATTACCTGTGTGAACGGGAAGGAGAAATCAAAATCTACAACCCTGCCAGAGGGAAGAGGGAAAACCCGGGGAAAAATAGACTCACGCATTATTGTTTTTTTTTTGGGGGCGTTAATTGCAGAGCAGTTACAGGCCCATGCGTGGCTTACTTTTTTTTTAATTTATGATTTTATTGATTTTAAAAATGAAGCCGAAGTAGCACAGGCTTTTTAAAAATTTTTTACGAGTTGGATTGGGAGGCGATAGAGAAGAGTTAAGAGCAGGTTGAAGAATTAATTAAGATCTTTTTGAGCGCATAAATATGCGAGAAAGTGTAAAACCAAATCAGTAAAATACTAATTATTGGCCCCAACCCGGATAAATTTTTTTTTCCCATTTTCTCGTAAATGGCCCCTGAAAAAGCTAATCTGACGTTTTTACCACCCCTGAAGGAGTAGCATTCGCTTTAATAAAGACCAGGTTTTACGTTTTAAAAAAAAGAAAGAATAATAAATAACACTGAATTTAAAATTTTTTTTTTTTATTTATTTAAATTTAAATTTTAAAAATGGCGCCGAACCAGTGAATTGATTAAAGAATTGTAAAAAAAATATTTGACGAACAATGAAGTATTAAACTTTGATTTTTAGTGATTTGGTTTTTGAGAATGGTAAAAATATAAAAAAAATCAATGAACTTTTTGACGAAGCAATCAAAGTGATGAACTTTGGCTGAGTATCAGAAAAAACTAAAAATTAGCGGGTGTTTTTGAAAGGTTCGTTCTTGAAGTGTTGAAACGCTTGGGTAAAAGAAAAAAAGGCTTTTTATTTATTTTTAATTACTTTTTTTTGTTTAATTTACGTAAAAATTGAGTTAAAAAATGAGCCTCACAAGAAAAACCGAGGTTAGAAAACTATTATGATGAAAAATATTTGATAGGGCAAAAAATTTAAGCAATACGTTTAGTGAAGTGACAGAACTCTTTAACCCTAAAACGTTCGGAAAAAGCGTACACATGCTTTCGTAAAATCCCAGAGTCCTAAAATTGACCCCCCATTAAAATGCTGTTGGCTGTTCGATTGTTTTATTAACACCTGATGTAGTAACATGAAATTTTGGGGTTTTAAAACAAACAAAAAAAGGTTATTAGCTATCGAAAAATTTTAACCCCGACGGGGCTGATTAGTGCTTCCAGTTTAACCATGCAATGAGGGGCAAAGCTAAGAGGTTTGGCTGGTAAGGAACATCCTTAAAATTAGATTGAGCCCCCAAAAATTTTTACCCTATTTGAAATTTTACTTTCCTCTTCCAAGGATTTATTTTAAACGAGGTCTTAAACAACAAAATTCTGACGTGTTTTTTTATGTGGGCTTTTAGCGCATTTACTCCTTTAAAAAAAACCAGAAAGAGTCTCCTTTAAAAGCCCATTTAAAGAGTGAACTTTGATAACATAAACTTTCCGAAAGATAGAAGCAAACTCATTTTGAAGAAAAAAACAAACCGATCACGTAAACGTAACACATGGTCTTTTAGTAGCAATCTAGTGCCTTAAGATTTTCCCCAACCCCTACTTTTGGCGAATCCTGACAACATGTAACTTATACTTTTTGAATAGTAAAAAGAGCCATTAGTAAAATTTAAACAAAAAGCAACTTATGGCCTATCAACAAAGGGAAACCGTAAAAAAAAGGCTTTCTGAAATGTCTGGTCAGAATCCCTACGTGGAACAGCTGCCAGTCATAAAAAAAAATTTGAAAAAGTTTTTAACTGTGAAACCAAACTTTTTAAACCCTAAACCCGATCAAAATTTGGGGTTTAAGAAGGGTCCCAAAAATGCAAAGAGCCCATACGGGTTTTTTGCTGCTTTGAATAATTTTGCCGAAAAATACGGTTCCTCAACAAAAAAAAAAACCCCTTTATTAACCCACCATCAGAACTGTTCTTATGCGTTTATTATTGTTAGGTCAACGGCGCCACACAACCCCCGGGTTTTACGAGGCTCCAAGCGCTAGTAGATTTTTGGGGCAGAGAAGATCTTCGAAATCATTTTTCCAAATCATCTAAACCTTTTCAACTTTGTTATGACCCCTGAAGACCAAGAACTTATGACTCCCCCATCACTGCTGGTTTGAAACAGAGAATTTTAGGTGACAAGTAAGAGACCACGACACATTACTGGAAAATTTAGGGGGCTGCGCACAATATTTAATTTTCAGTTTAATTTTGACCCCCCAAAAAATGGAAATTCCCCATCTTTTTTCAAAACCTCGGGCAAAATTTTTTTTCATCATGCAACGTGACTTCTAAATATAAGAGGTTCCCTGCTTGCACACTTCAAAAAAAGTACATGACTTTTACCTTGATGTTTACCTTTTTATACTTTTTGCCCAACACCTAGGGGGATTTAGATAAGTACGGATCACTACAAGTTTTTCCATAATAAAAAAAATATTTTGACCCTCTTTAGTGCGAAAAGGGTTTTTTTATCCTTATGAATACATAACTCGGGGGAAAAGGTTTGACGAAGACCCACTTCCCCCCCCTAAAGGCGCTTTCTTTTCATCTTAAGGCAAAACATATCGACCCGACTTAATACGCACAGAAAGCCTGGACAAATTACACGTCGAACGTGGGATTATCACGGTAAATTACGAGGGCGACGTGTGTTTATTGGAGAGGGTTTTTCAAAAATTACGATCTACAGCATAAAAATTAGGGCTGACTATCACATTACATCTCTGCCCGGGGTTGTCTTGGATCATTTTTGAAGTTTACAAAAACCAGATCGACTTAATACTGATCTGGCACACTCCAGAAATTGAAGACGGTCAAAGGGGAGGTTTTAGCATGGCTACATTCTTACTGAAAAGCCAACAACAAGAAAATTAATGACTAGATCCCACAAACCCCAAAAATCAAATGTCGACCCCAAAATTTTGTTGGGTGGGCCATGATCCCACTTTCCTTCGTAATTTCAGGATTACACGGACTGGAAAATAATTTCAAGGGCTTTTAAAGGGGTTGGGCTTTTTGACCCAAACGACAACGGGTTTTTTTCTAGAAGTAGACTTAGAATATCCAAAACTGCATGACCTCCCAACGTTTATCCTTTGGCAGAGAAAGATTAAAGATGATCCCACAGAACCACCTAAACTTGTGCCCAATTTCGCACAAAAAAAATATTTTGTAAATTACAGACGCTGCAGTTTTACTTAAGAAGAAAAAATTACAGCCTTATAGAAAATAAAGTTTGACCAAGAGTTTTTAGGCCCAAAAACATCATGAAAACACCACTTAGAATAAAGGAACTGCCCTTTCAGAAAAAAACTTTTTAAAAACGATGAAAACAGCTTTTTTGGCAAAATAGGAAAACCCCCAAAAACAAAGAAAGATGGAAATTATTAAAAAAACGAACAAAGAGAAAACAAACAGTCTTAAAACCCTAACTATCAAACTTTAAATTTTAACGGCAGCCGGTTGGCATTAGTAAAAAAAAGGTGTTTTTTTTGACAAACGGTGTTTAGGGGGTTTTTTCTGTGTTAAGTTCAAAGCTTTTAATGCTAGAATTTCTGTCGATTATTTTAAACCATTTGCCCCGTTTTTAGAATCCTTTACACAGACACGAATTTTATTTAAACATCCCTATGAGGATTTTTAAGAGACATGGAAACAGAAGGGGCCAAAGGACTGAGGATGATACGAACATGTGATACCAAAAGACAGTCCTTTAATTCAACGTGAACAAAAAAGTGAATGAAAGAGAAGGATGAATTAATGGAAGGGGTTAAAACGAAAATAGTTGGTTTGGGCGAAAAAGTAAGCTTGCAAGCCAACTTCTGAATGAAAAAAGCTAAGGGCAAAAGAAAGAAGTTGCAAAAAATAAACTCCGCAACACAAACGGGCCCTCTTTAAAAAACAAAGTATTCACACACAAATGTTAACTGCGCTTTTCCTTCATCAAGTAAACACAACTGCAGTTAAAAAGAAATCACTAGCCTAACAAAAACAAGAGAACTTACTAATCCTGATTTTTCAAATGCTGTGGGGTTGGGAGAATTTTAAAAAGTTTAAACTTGACTGCTTGGTTTGATTTTAACTTAAGAACCAACAGATTTAACTAAGAACCAAATAGTACTTATTTAAGAACCAACTATTTCTTATTTAAAAGAACCAAACTATCTTAACTAGAATTTAATTTTTTTTGCACTTACCATTCTTAACTTGCATTTAACTTTTAACTTGTACTTAAACTTGACTTATCTAGTTCTTAATTTATCAGTTTTTAAAAACTTTCCCATAAAAATGGGTCCCCGCAGGAGGTTGCACTTTTTTTGCAGAGCTGGCCCCTTCTTCTTCTTTTCCCCGTTTCACGACCAACATCTTTATGCTGATACTTGTCGTATACTTGGGGGTTTGCGAAGTTTTTCGCTGTTTTTTGTCAGACAAATTTTTGATTTGTTTAAAGGGGGTGGGTGGGGAGGAGGAGTGGTAGAGGGGAAGGGGGGGGAGGGGGGGGGGGGATGGGGGGCAGAGAGGGGCGAGGGAGGGGGGCGGGGTGTTCTTTTTTTTTATGTGGGAGCTTGGACTTTGTTGCTAGGTAGGTGTTAAGTTTTTATGTAAAAACCCCCCCAGCAACAACACAGTCCCAATACATAATGATACATCTTATTTTTGATTGTGATTGTGTTGTTGGCGGGATGGCGGGATTTTGTATAATATCTAAAAATTTTGTTTTGCTTTTTGGTTTGCTTTTTTGCATCTGTTCCATTCAGCTAGTTTACGCCCGCCTCAACACGCCAGGACTTTTAGATTAGAACACTTCACTTGGGGTACATTCTCTTGTGGCTCACTTGCGGCACATTTCCCCTGGGACTGCCCCTGCGCGCTTTTTCTCCTCATTTTTTTTATTGCTTTAAAATTTTAATATGATAAAAATTAATATGTTTAAAAGTAATTAATCCCATATGAAGGGGCAAACATCGCCCAAATTTTAAATCATGTCACATGCAAAGTTTCTGGGACTTGTTTAAAACCGGACCCTTGTAATAAGTCATATTTTTAATCTTCTTTTTAAATCCCCCGGCCATCTACTTACTAACTTAGCATAAAAACTAATCATTGTCTCCCTCCCGACAACCATTTTTGACCCAAAGCTGTGCTTGTCCCTAGCGTGTACTTTCAACGTCTGATGTAGGCAATTGTTGGATTTTTTCAATACTTAGTTCGTCCCTAAAAACGTCTAGTTTTTCCACACGCACTAGAGATATAATCTTTTTTTATGAGTGTTGCGAGTGCGCTTGCTCCCACATTTTAATGTTCGTACAACCCTTTTTAAAAAGCAATAAAAAAAAATTTAAAAATATTTTAAAAAAACCTATTTAACGCGGGTTTTAAATTATGCAGTGTGTTTTGGTGTTATATTTTAAATCAACCCTTGAAAAATGTTGTTATGAAAAAAACCGCCAACATGGAAAGATAAAGATTCGCCAAAAACTAGTTAACCCTTTTTTTTAGCTTTAACAAAAAGTTTTTGATTAAAAAGCAATAGACAGTCTTTCGTATTATGATTTTTAATTATTTTTTTGTTAGTAAAAAATGAGTGAAAAAAAATTATTAATCGATTTACCATTCGGCTGAAATTGGGCGGTTTTAGTATAGGTTGGGGTTTTAGCAAAAAAATGTTTAAAATGAACCCGGGGGATCTAGGAAGGTAACATTGGGATGTTGTTAAGGTTATAGTTTAATTACTGCAGGATTGCCTCAAAAGACTTTTTGTTACACGGGGTTATCCCAAAAATTTTAAAAGCATAGGCGATAATCAAAAAATTTGATTTATAAAAAGATGTCGGGATTGGTTCGATGGGGGGGGAGCTTTTGTTAATGCTTTGGTTTCTGAAAGAATTTAGTTTAGAAATTTGGGGCCGATGAAGAGAGAGAACGCAAACAAGGCAAGGGAGTTTAGCTAAGGAAAGAGACGCTTAGAAAAAGACAAAATTGCTCACTTAGACTTTAAATAAAAATTAAAAAAAAAACAGGGCATGCAGACACACATTTACAGCGTTAAGGCAATGAAGAGTATTACTTTTGCGAAGGAAGAAGTTTTTAACAACACCGCCTCCCGAACTTCTGACTTTTATAACCATCTGAAAAAACAAAAGACTGCAGAATATTTTTAATTTCAGTTGGGGGACCCCAGTCTATCTTTTTCGTCACTTTTTGTGTAAAAAAAAAATGCATTTAAAAAAATGGGTAAAAAATAATATTTTCCTAAGGGTATTGGAAAAGGAAAAACGCTATTGAAAAATGAGTAAAGTGCTGGTGTCTAATAGATGCAAAGACTGGCTTTCAAACGCAATTTGGCAAATATATTGCCGCCCCCAAAAAAATAAAGGCCCAGATTTGTTAACTCAGTTCCCCAAAGACACCCACCAGTGGCTTGCTGTACTTCCCCGACAAAGTTTAAAAAAAAAATTTAAGTATGCCTGAAGTTGTTGACATGGCTTCAAGATACCCAAAAAACGGAAACCCTTTAAAAAAGGGTAAAAGCTCAACTGGTGGCTGGCTTTACAAAAAATATACATCAGGCCATTAAAGTATCCTAGGGTGATTCAAGTTGAGATGGAAAAGAGTTTAAAAGGGTTTTTAAACCAGCTGTTTTTAAACACTGGGGTTTAAATTTAAGGAGGGGTCCCAGGGAAAAACCTCGATCAAAGCCCAGTAGAAAACTTTAATAGAATCTAGCTGAACGCCTGTTTACCTATCAATATCCAGAGAAATTAAAAATAAGAACGCAACACAAATGGGGGTTTGGGATTGCCAGCTCTACGTCATGAAAAATGAAGAATTTTAAAACAACAGGCCCTTTCCATAAACCAATCAAATAAAAAAAAATTTCATTTTTGAAGAGTGCAGGGGGGTCAAAAAAATCTTGCCGTTTGGACAAAAGTAAGAAATTGTATGCTCCGGAGGCAAAGGCGTTTTAGAATAGAGCTACAGACCCCCTATGGAGCGAGATGTAATGAAGTTGAAACGAATTATAAAAAAACCCTCCCTGTATTTTTTAAAGAAAACTTTTTGCTAAAAAGCCCTTCCCCCAAAAGATCCTTGTTCGGAAGAGCTGCGTTGTCCCGCCAAACCAGTGAGTTAAAAAAAATGGTATTTATTTTTTGCTAAACTTAAATTTTTTTTTTTTGTTAAACTTTTTTTTTGGCTTATTTGGGTTTAACTGACATTTGTTTGTTTAAAAGTTTGTTTAAATTTCATCAGGTCTACCTTTTTAAAAAAAACTTTTCCACTCCCTTTTTAAATTCTTTTTTTTCTCTGTAAACCTCACCCTCGGCCATGCTTCTGAAATTCTTCGTCTGTTATTTTTATCCGTAATGAAATTTCTTATTCTTAACTTAATGAACAAAATTTTGCTGATGCAGGGCTACATGGCAGTGGCTTTTTTAATTTTGGGTTAATTTTTTTTAAAAAAGCACCTACAATCATAAAGGGGACCTAAAAAACCAACCCCAAAACTCCCTAAGCTAAAAAGGCTGGCGCTCCAGCCCCAGAGCTGAAGAGCAACCTAAACCCCCCCTACGCTAGTACCGCGATGACCAGTAATACATAAGAAAGAGTATTTTAAACTTTAGCATATTTCTTTTAAATAAAACCCATATTTTCCAAGTCGATTCTATTTTTTGAAGTTTAGTTATTTGCTTAACCAAAAAGTTGAACCTCCATTTTTTAATTAGATTATTTTTTTTAAATTAATCTTTACATATTTTTTATTTAACCTTTGGGGCACACTTCATCAACAGAGTAAAACGCAATAAAAACAACATACTTAAAGAAAAAAAAAACGAGTATTTTTGTTTGCTTTGTAAAAAATCACAGTAACCTTGTCAGATAATACAAGGTTTTATTTTATCCTTTTTTTTGTAATTCAAAAAAAGTTAAGAGGGGCATCCCGTTTTCGGCCTTTATTTGTATACCCTGATTTAAAGATTTCTGGCAAAATAGTCAGCTTCCCCGGAGTAATAAATAAGCAAAAAGCAACGCATTTGCCCGGAAAAAGCGAACTTTTGGGGTTAAAAATTCAAGCCGACGGTGCATCCCCCACTTTACTAAGGGCCTTTTTTTTGTGAATATTCAGAACCCTGCCCATTTTTTTCAATCTGTTTTTTTTTTGGTTCCGGACAAAAGGGAACAAAAAGGGGCCCCGCATTCAAAGCCCTTTTTAAAAATTTTTTTCTTATCAAAGTTAAACATTTTGGGGGTTTTGTAGTTCAAACTTTAAATTCCAGCAATTTCAGGGGGCCAAAGCCCAGCATTCTCTCTTTTAAATTTGATTTATGTTTGCCAAAAAAGTTTGCCCCTTTAAAAATTTTTACCTTCAGGGTAGGATATTGCGTGTTTTTTGTCTTTTAATTTCTGTTTGTTTGTAAGCCCCCTCATCCGTGTACTAAATCCTAAACATTTCCTGGGACCCTATTAGATCAAACTCAGTTTTGTCGCTAGGTCTTTTTGCTCTACTGAGTGCATTTAGGACTGCTGCCTTTTGAATTTGGCCCTTTGGGCATTCTTTTTAAAATTAAATTATAATAAACAAAAGTATTGAAAAGGGGGGTCTCCGCAAGCTAGTTAGCTGCTTAGATTTTTCTAAGCTTTTATTTTTTTTAGCTCTCTTTGTCCTTATTAATTTTAATTTTCCTTAAACTTTTTCAAAACACTTTGTCCTTAGTGTAAAATAATACAAAACCCATTTTTAAAAATGCGATCTAAAATCTTTTAAGACAGCATTATATTTTTTAGTTAAAACCCCACAGAAAAGGTGGCGACCCCAAAGGCTAGCTTTGCAGAGCTTTTTTTTTTTAACAATGTCTCGTTCACTGAAAGTAACAATAATAAACAGTGTTTTTAGTTCCCTCAAATATCTATAGAAAGTTCTAAAAAGCCCCCATTTGTCGCTAGGATCAAATAGAAATAATTCTTCTGTCCCAAAAAAACCCTTTCTTTGTAAAACTGTTGTGCTAAGGTTGTGCAGAATATAACAATGTATTTTAATGAACCCGTAATGTTTTTAAAAAAATAATACGAAACAGTTTTCCCACACCCAGTAATCCCCAGAAAAAGAACAGTGCGGGTTTTTTGGGCAGAAACTTCAAACTATCCCTCTGTTTTTAAAAGGGTTATTTCTTCGCATTTTTAAAAAGACGCTTTTAGCCGTTTTCTTCAAAGTTTTTAAATGACATCACAAAACCTAAAAAAAATGCATTTGATTGCGCGTTTTCCGTCTGCTTTCTTGTGAATATTTAATTTTTTTACCATCTTTTCCCCACCCTTTTTCCCCCCTTCCCAAAAAATCTGTTGTCAAATGTAGATCTAAAAATCCAACCACGCCCCCTATTTTGGGTTTTTGAGTATTTCGGTTTTACATTAAAAGGCAAGTTTTTTTCAAAACGATCAAATGCAGGATCCCTTTGCCTACCTCCACGAACAACTTTCTTATTTCATCAAAGGTGGGGAGGTAAAAGTCCGCCCACCCGAATACAATACGACCTTTCCATTTATTTCACAGCAAACCCAATTTTTGGATTTTAAAACGCTTTTGATTCTTATGAAAAGGGGTTGTTCCTTCGTAAACCAAGAACCCAAAAACCTTTTAAAGACTCAAGATGATTTTGTGTTGTTCCAGAGAGTGCCCTTTTTTTTATTTTCGTAGGGAGTGCAGAAACTCTTTTTAATAAATAACTGTTTTATTTAACTGGGTTAAGATTGTTTGGCCTTCGGGGTTAGTAACAACAACAAACTCAAAAAATGTCCTGACTGTGTTTTTAGCTAAAGGGTTTCAGACAGAGCAACAGAACCTGAATAAAAGTCAGTTCATAAGAAGTTTTTTTTTTAGGGCCCTTTGGGAAAAGGCATAGCGTTTTAACAGTTTTTAAAAACTAGAGGGGTTTCAAATCTGTTGCCAAATGCTTTGCTACTGTCATCTTTAAAATCATCCTTTCATCCCCCCCTTTCCTGTGTTTAGGGCCCTTTAGCCTTGTTTCCTATAAAATTTTCTTTTCTTTTTTTTTTAGGCAGCCAAAAATCAAAAGAGGGCAAAAAGTCGCCCCCTTTGTACAAAAACTTTTCTACCCCCATTTATTGCCATTGTTTAACGATTTCCCGGGCCTAAATTTTCAACAAAAGACATTGGACTGCGATTTAATATCTATTTTAAATGATAGTTTAGCAGTGCCTGGGATTATCACGCCACGCCAAAAAGGGAAAAATTGACTATTAAACTTGTCCGGGCTGAACTGTTGTGGGATTTTCATAATTACAGTTTGCTTATACCCTTTTTGCCATGAGGTTCCTTCTCTCTTCTGTTGGCCCCAGGTCACAACCTAGAGTTTTTTTTTTATAAAAACAAAAAAGAAAAAAAATAAAAAATATGGTGAAGATTTTTTCCATTGATCCCATTGAAGAAAAGAAAAAACAAACTGGGCCTTCATTGCAAGAAGAAATTGAAGGGGCGGTTTTTTTCCCCAGACAGTCAAGAACTATTTCACGCGAAATTTAATCATTCTATAAAGCTAGACGAGAGCTTCCAGAAGTAGTTGATCCTAACGATTTTGAGGAAGATTGGGCATTTTTATATAAAATGGGCAGGAAACCGCTTTAAACTACTTCAACGCAAAACCCAAACAAGTTTTTAAAAAATAAAGCACAATTAGCGAAAAACCCCCTTGCAAAAGGGAGAACAATTAAAACCCTTTTTGAGTTAGAGCCCCAAAAAAACCGTTAGTCTTTTTCAGAACTTGGGGCAAAAGTTGCCAACACAACTGAAATACAAAACATTTCCCCTTCAAGAAAAAAATGAACAGCAATGAGCTAGTAGCAGAAATTAATGCGGGTTTTTGTGAGGAAACACAGTTAAAACAATTGACAACCGAACCGCTGACGGAAATTGAGGCTCTTAGGAGTGAAAAAAGAAAAGCTTTGGCGGAACAGAGGGATTAAGGATGCTCTTCAAATGAAAAGGGGGGAAGCGCACAATCTAGGAAAACTTTACCTAATGAACAAAAAGAAGAAGAAAAAATAATGCTGATGCAGAGATAAAAAATTTAGGCAAAAAAGAAAAAGGGTAAATACACAAAAAAACAGAATTTAAAAGGTTTCTAAGGAAAACCAGGTATAAATGCGTTCAAAAGAGGCAGCTATCACGTAAACAAGCGAATTTGAGAAATTAAAAAAAATACTTTATGAAACACTACCTGGGAGAAAGAATAAGACTCTGTTCAGAGAACAAGGGGTTTCAATAGTTATATTTTAACACGTTGGGTTTGCATCTTACACTTTTTTGCTTTAACGGCAGTGCACCAAAAAGGGGCCCGTAGCGCCCCCAAAACCTCAGCCCGGTAAAAAATTGGATTAGAAAACAAAACACCACCTAGCAAACTTTTTAAAGAAGTTAGCAGCCAAAGCGCTGATGCTTGCCTGGCATAAATTGGGATGTTTTTAGTTGGGGGTTTTTTCTATAAGGCAAATTGCGGGTTTTAAAGGCTGACCTTGTGGCGAAAGGGGTGTAGCTGCTGGATAATTTTTAGTGAAAAAAGTTGGCTAATCCAGAAAAGTTTAAAAAAACACAAGGGGGGTCTTTTCGCTAGTGTGCTTCGGGTGAGGTAATTAACAGGGGGTGCTTTTTTTGGGGCCTTATAACTGGGGTGGATCGTTTCTTTAGGGTTAGGTATTTTTTTTTTAAATTGGAAGGTGAGGCCTTGTGTTTAAACCCGATTGTGTAAAATTTTGGGGGGAGATGAGGTTTATTGTTTAAAAATTTTGTATCAGTTAACTGAGTCAAGGCAAGGGGAGCATGTTAACCATGGGCCCAAACAAGTCAACCTTTGACCTAGCATGTGCAAGAAAGTCTTGATACCTTTTATGCTAGCGGCAAACAACAGCAGAGTTAATAGCATCTTCTAAATTGGCTAAATTGTTTTCTGGCGCAAAACCGTAGATTGATTACAAAAATAGAAGTCGTGCTTGTGGGCCTAATAGACACCAAAAAATTCCTTTTGGGGTCATTAAGTCTTTTCACTCCTGGGTTTTAACCTTCCTTTCATCAAGAAAAAAGTTCCCAAACTTTTGGAAGTTTTTGTTCTTGGTCCAAACGAACCCTTTATTTTGGTTTAAAAGGGGTGGGACCTTTCCCCAAATTTTAAACTCTTTTTGCCCCCCCCAATCAATGTTCCCCACCCCCGATTTGCAAACTTTTTCAAAAGTCATTGAGGTTTAATGAAAAAATTTTCAGATTCTTTCATTTCATGTGTCCATTGGGGTGAGAAATGGATTAAACGCGTTTTCGTTTGGGGGGGGGCCTTGTAGTTCAGTTAGTTTCGTCTGTACTGGAATAAAATGAAAATTATATACGACCTTCAAAAGATTTGGATGGTTTAAGGGGTTTCAATAAAAAACCCCAGCCAGAGTTCGCATAAATGGCAAAATTAACTGATTCGGAAAAAAAAAACCATAGGGGCGGGGGATGCTGTGGCCTCTGTCACTCTTATGGGGATTTAAATATTTAGTTAGGGGTTACAAGTTACCGAAGCCAAATGTTACAAAGCAATGGTTAGTAAAAAATGAAGTCCAAAGAATTTGGGGGTTTAAAAGCCCTACATTGTAAGTGGCACTTTCGTTTTATTTAAAAAAGGTTTCCCTTTTTAAAAATTTGTTTTTTTTAATAGTTTTTAAAAAAAAATTACATCATATAACCAAGCAAAAAGAGCGTGGTTCTTAACGTACCCAATTTTTTTAAACCAGAGGGTTTTTCAAAAAATTGGTTTTAAAATTAATTTTCATATTAAAAACCAAAAATTTTGGGTTAATTTTTAAAGCGAACAAGGCAACCAAAATAACCCCATTCAAAAACCGAGGGACTACACTTGCTTTAAAAGAAAACTTTAAAGAAATTGGCATAGCTAACAACAAGACGCAAACCTCAGAATTACATGCATTTCCCAAAAAAAAGAAAAAAGAGTATACTTTTTTTAAGGGGTTTCCGATTTTTGGGGTTTCACAGTAGTGATAGGTTTTTAAAAATTTTGCCAAGAGAAAACATCTGGCAATTTGAAAGGGAATAAACCTTCTAATTTTTCCCGAATCCCTGGTTTTTCAATTACAAAGTTTAAAAACAGATCAATTTGTTTTTGGGTATCCTCTACATTCTAAAGGTTTTGACAAATAGGGCGGGTTTTGCGATTACCAGCATAACTTTGGTAGAGGCCCATTCAAAAAAATTTATGTGAACCATAAAACAAAGGGCGTAAAAATAACTAATCAAGATGGAAAATCAGTTGTCTGTTCTGATTTATTAATAGTGCTAGAAGTAGAAAGGTGGGCTGTGACCATTAGATTTTTTATGCCCCTGGAGAGAATGTTAATATTTTTGTTCACGATCACCAAATCTTATTTTGCACGTAAGCTCCCCATTTTGAATTAACGATTACGTCGATTTTTGCAGTTTTTGCGTGTTAATTTTAGTTGTAAAAAAGGTGTTATTTCGGCTAAAAGTAGCATGAGAAGGACGTGATTTGTTTGTGAAAAGGGGGGTTTTCGTGCAAAATAAGATGGGTGAGCTTGAACCTAGATATTTACATTCTCTAGTACTCTGCCACGATGTTGGTCTTTTCCTGCATCTGCTGCTGGGTGTGCGAGAGTAGAGCTAGGTCGTCATCAAGTCCAGGTCGTCCAACTGTGACCAGAGAGTCTACTGGATACCATTCCGCCTCTGTGCTGTGGATATCCTCATGACCCAGTCAATGGCGAGCGGGAACAGAAACAGAGACAGCAAACATCTCTGTCTGACCCCTGTTCGGGCTTGAAAAGCCTCAGAGACCCGCACGTCCATGAACTACCCTGCAGGTGAGCCCCTCGTATGAGTTCCTGATGACGTTGGTGAGCTTCGCTGGCACTCCGTAGTGTCGTAGCAGTTTCCATAGGGTCTGTCTGTCTACGCTGTCAAAGGCTTTCTCGTAATCAAGCAAGTTGTAGAGGGAGACATTCCACTCTAGGGACTGTTCTAGGATGATGCGCAGTGTTGCAATCTGGTCCGTGCACGAGCGATCTTTTCGGAAGCCAGCCTGCTGGTCTCGGAGGTGGGGGTCGACGAGAAAGAGAAATTCGCTCTGACCCTGTCTGTCTGTCTGTCTGTCTCTCTCTCTCTCTCTCTCTCTCTCTCTCTCTCTCTCTCTCTCTCTCTGTCCAATCGCGGGGTAAATTTTAGCGTCCATCTATGTCTCTTTGCCCTAATCATGTGTGGTCGGGGGAGGAGGGGAGGGGGGCGGGGGTGGAGGGAGGGGACAGGGGAAGGCTGTGGTCTACAGAGCATGACCTATCTTCTTGCTGTCTGGAGGAAGTCGTTGCTGGAGAGGGGGCCGAGCTATTCTAGCTGCTTGGTTATGTGTGTGTGCTTTTATGTGTGGGGGGGTGGGTGGGGGGTGGGGGGGGGGGAGGGAAGAAGGGGTGCACGCGTGCATGTGCGTGTGTGTGTGCATTTGTTTGTGCATGTGTGTGTGCGTGCGCTCGCGGGCGCGTGTGTGTGTGTGCATGTGTGTGTGCACATGTGTGTGCGTGCATTTGCGTGTGCGTATGTGCGTGTGTGTGCATTTTTGTGTGCATGTGTGTATGCAAGAATATGTGTATGTGTGTGTGTGCCTGTGTGTGTGTGTGTGTGTGTGTGTGTGTGTATGCGTGTGTGTGTGTGCTCGAACGCGTGTGCGCACCCGCGCATGCATGTGTGTGTATGCGCAGCGCTGCGCGTTCACACTGGAAAGCAATATGTGGGAAAAGGGGTGGGGATGGGAAGTTTTTGTGTGTTCACGAATAGGCGCGTGTTTCATGTGGTCAAACGCTCTTATTTCGTCATGCCCATCAAGCATGAAAAACACGCGCGAGAGATATCCCTTCCACCTCACCGAGCACAGCGACGTAATGTGACCAGTGATCAGACTAGTCGCGGAGAATCGTTCGTTCAAAACAATGTACGGACGATTTCTTTTACACTCTGATTTCGGAATCTGAGTAAGGTGGAAGATCCTGTGGAACGGTGCACACGTCCATAAAAGGAAGAGGGAATTTCAAGAAGACGAGTTGAGACTTCTCGCCAGTTATCGACTTCAGCGAGATTGAAAATTGAACCTTCGTCATGATAAATCTATGGGCGAACTTTGACAGTGACGAAGAGGACGACCGTAAAAAAAAGACGATATTTTCGCTGATGAAGACTGTACCATAAAATGCCGGGACCTGATGAAGAGCAGAAATTTTATATGCGTCGTTTACCGCTATACTGGGAAAAGGATTGAATACGTGAAAAACTTCGCCAGGGACCCCGCGATCGACCAGGGGAAACAGTTCGAGGAAATCTGCCAGGACCTATGGAACGAATGGAAGCCGCACTATATCCTGTGGGACTTGAAACTGCCTGACGATTTAAGTTTCGGCGAACCATCATCCCTGGTTTTCATGACTATGTAAGTACGAATTGTTTCGTTGGGCAGAATGTTCCTTCACCCTTTTCTCCTTTGCTGTCGATCCTATTTTTTTTCTGCTCCACAACCCCGCTTCGTTTCCTCCGCATTCCCTGCCACTCTTGTCAGCCCCAGCCATCTCGTCGGTCCGTCTCCCGCCCTCCCATCTCTCCACTTGCCCCCAACCACTCGCTGCTTCCGTACCTTTACTTCAACGGACCGACAGATTTCGGTTTGTCCACCTCTTTCTGTCTACCACATGCACGAGAGTTTCTAGAATTAAGGTCAGTTCGGTTGCAAAAAATATAAAGACTACTTTAAAAAGAAGAGAGAAAGTGCAATGCCATTTATATGAATAAATAATTTATCATACCGGAACGAACCTCTTTTCCGACAGACATTGTCCGGTCCGGGTTTCGATTATTTTTACACAGTACGGGCGTATGTTTTGATTTATCGCGTATGGTTGTTATGGCAAGTACTGCTAACGTTTGCCATTCATCCTCTGTTTCGACAACATTTTTATCAGAATTCTGTCCCTTACCCTCCCTCCCTCCCTCCCTCTCTCTCTCTCTCTCTCTCTCTCTCTCTAACAATATCTATATAGTCTGCTTGGACGATCTTGTAATTCTAACTTCGCCGTCCGGTTCTACCTGCAACAGCGCATTGATGTGTTTTATCTCCATTGCTGTTCACACTCTTAGCTGGTGATTGTCATCTCTCTGTTAGTGTCACGTTCTTCAATGACACGACACGGCTATGAAAGGGTTTATAGACGGATGACTGGTGGTTCACAAATTACTTTGAACTCGAGTTTTAAAAACAAAGAAATGATTGAAAAAAGGTACCTTTCTTACCATTGGCCATCAAAGATCAAGACGCTGAACAGGTCGAATCGTGAATCAAATCGTGGATCCATCTCGGCCAGAGATGATAAAGAATATCGTGACAAGGCCGGCTACAGAATTCGTTGGCATGAAAATCATCGCTTTGGATGGCATCCATAGTATGTGTTACACACACACACACACACACACACACACACACACACACACACACATATATATATATATATATATATATATATATATATATATATATATATATATTATATATATATATATATATATATATTATATATATATCAACCCCACCACATTCTACCGCCCTTCAGACAAACGGACTAGAGACACACAGAAGATCCACTAGGAGCGGGTAACCCATCCAGTCCTGTACCACTCCTTTTTTTCCCCGCATCATCAGGGAGTGGAACCAGTTACCAACCACCACCACATCAGCACCTACACTGGAGGCGTTCAGGAGTCGCCTGAGCTGCAGTCCCCACTACCTGCAGCCACCCCCATTTCTCCCCCTGAACCCTCCCATCAACCCATGTATATAGTTTTAAATCAGTTCATCAAGCCAACTAAGCCTGAGACACAGCAAAGCGACAACGACACATCGCAGAGCCTCTACGCCTAACGGCCCGGCTCTATTTCGGAAGAAGAAGTACCGAATTTTTTTTTAATGCAGAACAAACCACCTTAACAGCATCTACACTTTGCCATGAAGACTGTCAATCCGTAGACCTGACCCGCACTACCAAGCATGTCTTAAATTCCCGGGATTACGCTGTACCGCACTTTTATTCAAGTCTGTCGTGTGTTTGTGTGCACGTGCGTGTGTGTGTGTGCGCGCGCGTGCATAATTTAACGTTTACTCACTCGCAGTTTTAATTTGTGCCCCCTTTGAACGATGCATGTGCCCCTTATCCGTCCTCTCCACGTTTATGTCATCTATGTTGGCACAATGTAAAACCGAAACCATTTCCTTAATTCATCAGCTAGCACAGAATTTTGAATGCTGAAATATTTCCTACCCCAAACCACTGTATCCTTTCAACCCTTTCTCTTACTTCTCCCTTTCTTTCGACCTCCCCCTCCCCCTATCTTCCTCCCCATAGTTAAACGCCTGCACCTACTCGCACCCATTCCCTTCCCCTTTCTGCTTCCCCACTCTGCCATTCACTGCCCAGTTAGTAAATCCTATTCGGAAACAAGGTTTTCTCTCTTGTTGTTGTTGTTGTTGTCATTTATTGAGTTTGCATTAGTTGTTTTTTTTTTTTAATTTACCGATGATTTGGGTGAATTGAGGGTGTTCTCTAGTGAGTTTATTCGCTTGGTTTTCAATAGAACTTGATTCGACTCAACATTCACCTTGAATCTTTGAGGCAAAAAAAAACACAAACAAACAAAAAAAAAAGACGGGCCCGAAGGGAAATGAAGTCAAATGTAAGGGAACCCTGCAGTCCATTTCCATCCCCTCTTCTTCCTCTACCTTTACGTAAGAAAAGCCCAGAAGAGTTGACCAGTTTGTATTTAAAAACCAGTGGAAGCTGGGTGATTTTTCTTTATACATAGTACAAAATTTTGAGTGTTGACATGTTATATACAAATAATGCATAACGCACGCGCACACAGACACGCACACAGACACAGACACAACACACACGCGCGGCACACGCACACACACACGCACACGCACACGCACGCACACACACACACACACCCCACACACACACACACACACACACACACACACACACATACATACATGATATACATATCATGCATACATAAAGTAAAAGTGTGTGGAGGAGGGGAATCATGGAACGAAATCTTCCCTTTTTTCTTTCTTTTTTTTTTAAAATAAAAGTGAAAAGAGGGGGGCGGGGGGACGATACTGCATCCTTACCAAAACAAAAGGAGGGGACATGGGATCACCTTCCAAACATTCATAAAGTGTGTGTGTGCCCGCGCATGAGAGGGGGAAATGGAAGTGATGGGGAGGTTCTCTTCTTCCTGAAAATCTGACCTCTAATAGGGAAAAAAAAATGTCATTAGCTCAAGTTTTATCTCGGTCATCTGCCATCTCTCTGGCTTGAGATACCGGGAAGACCAAATGGTACCCTGCCTCCTGACGCCTCCTCCCCCTCCTCTTCAAATTTCATTCGGAATTCTGAAGCCCCCCCCCCCCCCCCCCCCGTTAGTTCCGACGCCCCTGTACATGCACATATACACGCATATATATGCACATACATACATACTATGGATGCAGACAAATGAGACAAAGATACCAGCCGCCGTAGCTAAGAGGTCAGCATCACAGTATCCCGGCTGGGTGGATGTGGTTCAATTCCAGTCGGAGCCATTTATTTGTGGGATTTTCTGCCCTGACTGGCTCCCAATAACTGAATTTGCTATGGTGTCAGCTGGGAAGACTGGGGCCACACAGTCGAGTTTCATCCACTTAATGTTTGCGTCTCTAATTGTTCAAATTTCCTGCTCAACACTGCAGGTGTCTGTATCCCTCGGGCAGCCCTGCCATGCAGTCTCGGACCAGAAAGCGTCCGGAGCAACATCCTTTGTCCTCATCGATCAGCATAAACAAGTCTGAAATTCTGTGGCCCCTTAACGCCCTGTTGTTCATAGTGTCCTTGGTTTCGATTTCCTCTCCAAGTCCACGCCCCTGGTGAGGTTCTGTCAAGGTGACCGGTATCAGTGAATTCATGGAGACTTTGATTGGACGGGCGTGGGGGCGTCCTCCGGAGGGAGAGCTCATTCTGACCGGCTCCTCGACTGAGGAAATGTTGCCAGCTGGGGGCTTAGCAGGTGGTTTCCTGCGTATGTTGGATCAGATACACATCGCTGAACACTACCGAAGAAGAGACTCGGCAGCAGTGCAGTGAGATGTGTAGTAATTTGGAGTGTGCGGTTACCTTCAAGACTAGCAGAACACAAAGGACGCTTAAAATCAGCTGAACGAACACGGGTACATCAGTTAATGCTTTTGTACATCTGAGCCACCTGGTCTAAAACTAATCGTGTATTGGTGACGGCAGGGGCGAACAAATCAGCAATGGAGACGACTTCAAAGTGCAGCAAAAGCAAAATCATGTGGTTCTATGAAGGTGTTCGTCCTGATGCCTCTCCGAGCAATCAATCTGGACACGTTTTAAAACATAGCTTTAGGACAGATTTCTATCGTATCCTTCCCATACAAGATCATCTTACCGTCTTCCTCTCTGTTTAAAAAAAAAAGTGGTTGCTACGGTTACGACGCGCTGTAGAACAACTAAGGTCAGGTGAGGTCCGTCTTTAAAGAAAATGAGCTACAGAGTTGTTTTTCTTTTTTCTTCCTTTTTCGTGGTCTTACGGGTGACTTTTATAAAAGTGCTTGTATGGGGAAGTAAGGAATAGGTTAATTTTCAATTTGGGGTTAGGGTCAGGTTAGCAATAGACGTGGGCGCAGAATAGTTTCAAAAAGGCGCTGGTGCAAACGTGGTGTAGGAAGCTACGTTTACGGTGACGTAACGATAGACATTCGGGTGTAAATACCATTGTCGTACATGGCCAAGACCAATATTTGCCATAATATGATAATCATGCTCAGCTGGCCTTGAGACGGGCACGCTATTTGGTGTGAACGCCTCGGCCGTATTTTCAGCAAACGCACCTGAGACCCAAAGTGAACAGGGCAAAGGTGGATTTCTTGGTGGGCACGACTTTACTTTTTACCCCATCTCCTTCTCCCGTCTTTATGTTTGAATAATGTGCGAGTGTTATTGTTTTTACCTTTAGCGATTTAAATAGGATAACCATCCGTGTCCAGTATGCTTTCGACCGTTAGTACTTGGTTTTTCTCTTTCGCGACTGCGCTGTCACTCGTGACATGTTTTATTGTGATTGCACTGTCACTCGTGACATGTTTTATTGTGACTGCGCTGTCACTCGTGACATTGGTGAATGGATACTGCGGTCTTTGATATTAAGGTCATCGAGTCATTCATCTTTGTGTGTGTGTGTGTGTGTGTGTGTGTGTGTGTGTGTGTGTGCGCGCGTGCGCGCGTTTGCGTGTGCACATATGCGCGCGCGAGAGTGTTTGCATGTGTGTTGACAGGTATTCTGGGCCAATGATATTACATGAAAGTTATGCAAGTGGATGTGATCTTCTCTACAAGAAGTTGGAAGGAGTACACAGGAGAGTCACCGTCGATGAGGAGTCTGAACTGACGTACAGCACACTCCTGGAGAGACTGCAGAAAGCTTGAAGTTAAACCTGTCTGTTCTCACCTGATACTCTCCTGTTAGCAGTTTGAAATATGGAAAGTTTGATCATCTGTTTTCACCTGATACTGTACTCTCAGCAGTTTGAAAGATGGAACGTTTAATCTTTGTTTTCACCTGATACTGACCTATTAGCGCTTTGAAAGATGGAGCGTTTAATCTATCTGCTCTCACCTGATACTGCCCTATCTTTGAAAGATGGAACGTTTAATATGTCTGCTCTCACCTGATATTGTCCTATTAGCACTCTGAAAGATGGAACGTTTAATCTGTTTTCACCTGATACTGTGTCGTTAATCTATCTGTTCTCACCTGATACTGTCCTATTAGCACTTTGAAAGATGAACGTTTAATTTGTCTGTTCTCACCTGATTTTGTCTTATAAGCATTTGGAAAGATATTAACGTTTATGTTCCCACCTGATACTGGCATATTGGCAACTTTTTGCTTAGAATGGAGTGTGCTGCTTGTCCCCCTTCTCATTTTCTCACGGCAACA
This sequence comes from Conus ventricosus, assembly GCA_018398815.1. Lineage (NCBI taxonomy): Eukaryota > Metazoa > Mollusca > Gastropoda > Neogastropoda > Conidae > Conus > Conus ventricosus. The sequence goes on from CM031597.1 coordinate 84,007,277, forward strand.
TGCGGAGAACCTACCGGTCCGCCTGCATTTGCCTTCCTGACGTCGCATCAACAGCAACTTGAAGTTGCACAGTAGCCTACCTTTTCTCCACAAATACTGTCCTGTTAGCAACCGTTTTGGTGAAAGTATGTGTTTGCCTACATCTGCTTTCTTTATATCCCATCAGTAAAAACTTCGGGAAAGTGTTTATGCAGATCATCTTTTTTTTTGCTGACACTTTCCCATGAACGTTTTTTTTTTTTTTTTTTTTTTTAATGAAGATTGCATGAGAAATCTCTTTTCCTCACCAGGAATTTCTCTGGAAAGTGTAATGTCTCGCCTTTCTCTCCTCTCCCGGAAATTTCATGTGAAATTATGTGTAAAGCTTCCCCCCCCCCCCCTTCTTGATGTCCCACCAGCACCACGGGAACTTCTATGTGTACTCTGCTTCTGCTTTCTGGATGTTCTATCAGCAACGTATCTGAAGTTCTATTCATACCTATAGATAGCTTACCTCTATCCTGATGTTCTGTCTTCTTGGTGAAGTGGTATATGTATCCTGTGTGTAGAGTATCCCTACTTTCCCGATATTTAATTAGTTTATTGACGAAATTGCGTGTATAGTCTGCCCTTCTTTCTTGGCGTTTTATTAGCAACTTCATGTTAAAATTGTGTAGCTTTTCTTCTGTACCATCGGCATTTATCGGGGAAACTGAACCAGCAGTCTACCTCCCGTTCCATACTATCCCGTCAACAAAAAAGTTGGAAGTTGTAGTTTACTTCTAGCGCCTGAATCCCTATTTTTCGTTTCACACCAATATGGTGGCGAGAAACTTATGGAATGCCCCTATACCAAAGCTTTTGTTGTTACACGATGAGATACGGACTTGTGGGTGGAAATCTGGAATTGTATCGAGTAAGTTTTTCACCTGTGGTGAAAAATATATGCGGACAAAAATTCTGCTATTGTTGGTTTGCATTGTTGGTGTTGTGAGAATCAGAATATGCTATGAACTTTTTCAGTCATAGTGTTCTAGACAAAGCGCGCAGGGCAATACGAATGGTTACCAAATAATTTGTTTCAGGTGTATTAAATGGCTAAAACATGAACCCTGACAACACGGGGAAGATTTTGCTACGGCTCTTTGTTCACTGCTGCGTGCATCGCAAAACATGTACTTGAAGACAAAATGCCATCACACATGAAAAAAAAAGATTATATTTTAAACTCCACCAGCAAGAAGCGTTCCAAGTTAAACTGTCGACAATCAAGGAGAGAGGTCGCTTCGCTTGTAAGATACAAAGAGGCGGACTGCGATTCCACGTCGCCCTGGATGTGATAGAGGTCAAAGCAGCTTTGACAAGATCTCTGTTCGCTGCTGCTGTCGTCTGTCAACGAGTGAAGAGGATCGACTTCAGCAAATTGCGGAGCCTAACACTTGCGTCCACACATTAACACACCTGCATGCACACCCTCGCGCACACGTAAGAGCACCCCTATTAGCACAACACCACCACCCCCTTTCCACGCACGCATGTACGCAAACACGCACACAATCGCACAATGTACACACAAGCGCACTGGCACATGCACACACTAGCACGCATGCACACTGTTATATATAAACTAGGCATAATAAGTACTGTCCGTGTGTAAGAGCACAGCAAATTAATGGCCACGCTACTTTTGCCTTCGATGTGTTGACGACGGTAGGGTTCCACTAGTCCGAGGGTTCACTAGTCCGAGGTTTACTAGTCCGAGGGTAGGGTTCTAACCCTAACCCTTACCCTAACCCTAACCCTCGGACTAGTGAACCCTCGACTAGTGGGACGTTCCCGTTGACGACTGACCTCGAATATTTCTTGTCATCCGCAAAAAGAACTCTTGAAAAGCGTCGGTAATGCCTATCCAGTTACTGCAGACAACGTAAGCGAGCTGGTAGCGTTTCACGTGAAAGGTGAAACGTTCCTTCCAAACAGTTCACAACAATTTCTGGTTTAAACAAAACTTCGTTTACAAAACACAGCAGTAAAAATGGGAAGGACGTGTACAAGTAAGGCTTATGGCACTTAAGATACTCAATTTCCATCATAATTGACTTTTCTTTTATACTTCAGTCTAAGATTGACAATGATAACTGAAATAGTACGACACTGGACACAGACTTATGATGAAAGTGCAAGTTATAACATTCGGACAACGACGACAAAAGCGAACAAATACAAAACTGGAGGACGGCACACTATGAAAATGGAGACATGGGGTAACTGGTGCCCTTTAACGACCGTGTGGAGTTAAAGAATCTAATCAAGTTCCATCCAGGGACATAAGTCTAGGTGTAAGTTATGTGAATCATATCATGCTAATACCCCATGTACCACGATGTGTATGCATATACACGCATGTGAGCGCGCACGCGTGTATTTGTGTGTGTGTGTGTGTGTGTGTGTGTGTTGAAGAGTGCATATGAAAATGCATGAAAACTACGTTCCAGATTCAATTTCGTGAAAACTGACAAATGCAGGGGACCTATCAAATCTTTCAAAACGTTTTGCACGGGGACATCCTGGCAATGCTTCTCACTCCATTCACACCCTCTCCCCTTTTCCCCCTTTTTCTTTCTCCCCTCCTCTCCCCCCTCCCCCCCCCCCCCCCCCCCCCTCCCGCTCATTTCCCCCAGTCACTCCATTTGCCATGCAAAGGCTTTTCCATGTCGATGTTCTCCAAGCTCGGCTGTTCTACGTTCCTGGGTCATCGGGATGCAGTGACATGGCCTGGCTGGTGAGGAATTTCTACAGTGCCAGGTTTTCAGTCGTTAACAACAGGGTAGAACAGGGCGATTTGACCGGTCCGGTCCTTAAGGTTGACTTTCCCCTCGAGAAGAAAAGATACATGAACATGTTAGCCACACCACACACACGCACTTTCGCACGCTTAGCACACACACGCACACGACAGTCTCGGTCCGCTTATGCATTCGAAAGCAAGCGCGTGTGTGGGGTGTGTCTGCGCGCGAGCGCGCGTATCGGCGAGCGGGTAAGAGTAGCAAGTTCACATTTCATTGTCATTGTGAGCGGAAACCGTGGTGCGGTCATGAAGCACTGAATGTCTGCCCCAATTCATAAAGAAGGCCGCTTTTTAGCCCTTAAAACAGGCCTTTGAAGAGGGGGGGAGGGGTGGGGGTGGGGGGTAAAGGCGAAGTCTTCCGGCAAGTGGACACCAGGTCACACAGAACAAGAACCAAGAACTGGACTCCAGTTCGGCAGAAAGAAAGACGAAGACCTAGACTCCAGTCGGGGACGAAAACCAGAACAAGATAGGGCGGCCCCTTTCGGGAACCAAGCCCAAGACTCCTGCCAACGACCAGACATCTGCCACCAAAACTACAGACTTTGGTCCGGGACACTAAGTCTTTGAGGCCCTTGGCCAACAGGACGCGAAACTCGCCTCTACTGTACTTGGCATATGTAAACATCTTTTTATTCAGCACTTCTCAAGTTGCATCTTTGCTCAGAAACATTCAATTCTGAATCGCTTGTAGATCCCCATTGACAAAGTCATTGACAAAGTGACCTCGGTCCTCATTCAGACTCCGCTACACACAGCCACTTCCAGGTTCGTTTAGTATTAGTCCTGACGCCAGCAGTTCTCAGGAATCAGTAAGGTCGTCACTAGGCAACCCACCAGAGGAGACCCATCATTACTGATGAATGACTTTGGTGGCAAACAGCGTTGCTTTTTTCTGAACCAGTACATGCAGGACACCGCCTACTAAGTCCCCTTTCTGATGCCAGTAACTGCCAAGTCGCGGCGCCATAGTAAGTCAAAGCTCGATTCCATCGAACGACAGTTCTTAAGAACTGGTTGATCCTGAAAGTCTTTGAGAGCATGCACTGCAGACATGGACGTGGATGGGGTAAAACACTACGGTCGCACAACAGCAAGGCGTGACGGGCCACAGACAGGGAGACTTTTGAAAAAAAAGATAATGATCACTGAGGATAATGAACATGATGCTATGGAGTTTCATTTTGGTCTGAGTGTATATGACACGATATCATTTTTATGCCTTTTCCCCGTACGTCCTTGTATAAACCAGGTCCAAAAGGTTCCAACGCCTGCAGCGTTGATCAGGTTATTTAAGCGACATTGTAGCAGACAGGGAAGTGGACGTCCTCTTCGCCTGTGGCACCTAAGGTAAAGGTAGATCTAGTTGCAAAGTGAGACGACTGCAGGCGGAAATCCAAACAAATCTTATATAAATGTTAGCGAACCGCCCAAAAAAACGTGGACAAACGAATCGCAAAACAAAACACGACGCGTTTCGATCTCTTAGGTCTTCTTCAGGCAAGACACAAAACAATACAACGAAAATGAACGAGCAATCACTTAGCTTCAGTCTCTTCAGCGCAACATAGACGCCTATCTTGCGCTGAAGAGACTGAAGCACAGTGATTGCTCGTTCATTTTCGTTGTATTAATTGTTTTGTGTCTTGTCTGAAGAAGACCTAAGAGATCGAAACGCGTTGTGTTTTGTCTTGCGATTCGTTTGTCCACGAATTTTGGGCGGTTCGCTAACATTTATTTAAGATTTACCTAAGGGAAAGTTATTACCAGAGCAACACTCTCTGAAACCTTTCTAGTTAAATGGGTTATGCTCGAAAGAAGGGTTTGCAGTAAGCCTTTTTCGCTTGAGCCCGTCGTGCATTCAACGGGCGTGGGTGAGACCCGACCTGTGTCGATGTGTCTGATGGTGTTAGAACCCACCACCTCCTAACCCCAGCCAGTGACACCACCACTGCATCACAGTGGCTTGTCAGCAAAACAACATGTTTTGTATAATGTCCCAGTGACTTTTTTTTTTTAAAGATTCGACAAAATGTTGAAAAATAAGGGAGCAATGGTATTTGTTTCGGATAGCATTTTGTTACACTTGTAACCCTATCCACCATCACCCTCACACCCTCGTAGTACAAAAGACCCTCCCCCTTACACACACACACACACACACACACACATACACGCATGTAAACATAAATACGCGCGCGCTTGTACACGCATATGCGCTCGCCAAGCACACAACACGCGCGCGAGCGCACACACGCACACGCACGCACACGCACGCACGCACGCACGCACACACACACACACACACCACACGCACACATGTGCATCGTTTACAACATATTTCAATGTCACGTTAGCTTCAAAACACAATTTACCAAGGATCCCGACATGGGCCAGAAGAAACACTACGCCAATATCTCCCAGGTACTATGGCAAGATCGGAAGCCGTATTTCATCGTGTGGAATTTGGAACTGCCAGACCATTAAAGTTGCGGAAAAGCGTAGATTCCAGTTTTCATGATCATGTGAGTATAACCGTTTCGTTGGGCAGGATTTCCTTTGTCCCTCTTTTCTCCGTTTCATTCAACCCTAACTTAGGTTTTCGTCCATGATTGGCTGGGGCATAGATGTGAGTCGTCTGGGGGAAGTGGGGGGGGGGGGGGGGGCGGGTTAGACTGCATACGCCTTGGAGAACCTGCGTGTCTTCCTTGTTGTGGTTCTTGATTTAAAAAACAAAAGACTGGTGGAAAAGGGGAGGGATGGACAGGGTAGTTTTAAACGATTACAAAGTCGGTTTGTGGCCGAAAAAAATGATAACAATGACAATTTGATCTGCCATTTTTTTCATCTTGACGATATCTCGGTTCTCAATATCGTTGCTGTACCAAGGCAGTTTAGCTAAATGTCACACTTAAAAAGTCTTTGTTTTCTGTTCTAGTTGTACAACATTTCCATGTTGCTGATTCTTCCAATCAATATTAGGTAACATGATCATCCAAATCGTCAACATCCCATCAGCTTTGCTACAGGTTAAAAAAATGTTCAATATTAGTTATTCAGACCATACCTGACACGTTATGATACAAGCAATGCAAAAAGAATCGACGATTAGGCGGTTAAGATGTCAAAATTCTTTGGGCGTTAAGATAATGGTCGCTTTAGGTGGTTTGCAGCAGTGCAGCGGCTTAAATATGTTGCAGCCATGTCGCTGGGATGCATACAACCGCTTCCAGAATTAGGCCGATGATCAATTTGGTCGCAGAAAATACATAGAATTCTAAAGAAAAAAGAAAGAAAAAGGGAGTAGTGGTGAGGGGTGGGGGCAGGAGGGAGGTCCATACACAACACTACTTGTTTTAATAAATGATCCCCATTTAGCGGAAAGAAGTTCTTGTCTGACAGGGGTTAAGACCGGAAATCTTTCACAACGCACATTATCAGAGCTGGATCTTTATTTTTACAGTACGAGCACCGATTTTATATATCTAATGGGTACTACTTTTATTATGATCGGAACTATGAACAATTCTTATTCTTTTCCTGTTTTGGCAACTATCAACACATTACCAAAATGGAAAGGAACTGGATGAAGGATGGGCTGGGGTGGGCGGAATCTCTTCTCCCATCCCCTTTGTTCGATTTTTTTTTTCACAATCAATGAACATAATCCGCTCAATTATAGTCCGGGCATATTCGTAATTATATCACTTTGCCCTCAGCTTATATGTACAGTCGTGGTATAATGAGTTCACCTCCCCTGCTATTTAAACTGTTCGCCTGTGATTTTCGTTTCCGTAATCCATCAGTTGCTGTTGAGTGTTCGACGATGCTAACACGAAGGGCTTCATATTTCATGAAAATGTAATAGCGTATGGAAACATAGGGGAAACATGGTTGGCAGATGTTCTACGGACGGAAAGATGATCTTGTATGGGAGGGATTTCACGCGGCTCATTGTTAGTGTAGTCAAGACTGATGAAACCCAACACGTGAACATTTACAGAACCATCAGATTTAGCTTGTACTATTCTTTCAAATCGACCCCAGTCAACGAAATGGTCCCCCCTCCTGCTATCAGAATAAAGTTAGTTGAAAACAGGTGCCCCGGAAATACGCTTAAAACATAATGTCCTGTATTCTTTAAATGATTTAAAGCATCTGGTGTTTGATGCAACGAACTGCACACTCCGTCTTACGGCAAATCTCGGAACGATTGGCGGCAGAAAGTCATGCCATCTGGTGTACAGTGTATATGAGAGTATACTGGTAGAGAGAAATTCAAGCGAGAGCTTGACAGCAAGTCTCCAGAAAAGAATCCATCCTCAGACAAGTGTTTCAGCCCGAACTTCTTACACACTCTGTTTTCTTACACACAGATTCCTCCCCCCCCCCCCCCCCCCCCCCCACCCCCCCGGCAACACGGAAAAAGTGACACTAGCATAGCAGCTTCTTTGCAATATTTTTAATTCATTGAATGGCGATCAACTAAGCAGAAAGGACTGTTTAAACAAGCGTGTCTCGTGTGATGTGTAATTAACAATGACTGAGGACGTCGCCATGATGTCAAATGACCACACAGAAAGTGTGGCTCACTGCCAAGCTTCAGATTCAACTTATCTGTGACAGGGTGGGGACAGCCCGGGAAAACCCCAAAAACTAAGAGTATCAGGGAGGCAAGGCTACGCTTCTAAGAAAAACTGAATAGTGTAAATGGGATTAGAAAGGAAAAAAAAGGAAAGAAAAAAAAGTATTTTTTAAAAAAGAAAAAAAAAAGTATTTAAAAAAAAAGAAAAAAAAAAAAGAAAAAAGCACGGTTTACCGGAATCGGAATCGCCTCCTCTTCGCAACTACTTTTATTTTTTACACGCTTAGGGCTCTAGGGCCCACGAGACATGGGACTTTTTTTTGTATATTTTGCATCAAGTCTATAAGCCTCGGCTTCGTTTTCAGAAAACAACAAAGAAAGCCCCAAGTTTTTACCAGTATTGCATAACCTTGGTTTTGTTTTTTGTTTTTTTTACCCCTCGCCCTCTCCCTTTCCCCAAAACTTTTTGTTTACACAATGTGCATGTGTTAATGTTTTCTCGTTAGCCTTAAATAAGGAAAACGATTTAATGTCCA